>NW_004624794.1:9275979-9374808 GCF_000247695.1 Heterocephalus glaber | reverse complement strand
GGGGGGGGGGGTTGCCCACGTGGGCTGGTCCTGGGCGCGGGTGGACCCTCCCCACGCGGACGGGCTCCAAGCTTCCTGCCGCGCCGTGTGTGTCTGCAGCTCCCCGCACTCCTCTGGTCCCAGTACCCGGCCGAGTGCCCTGCAGAGCCGGCGAGTTTCCGGGGTTAGAAACGGGCTGTCGCAGCTGGGCTGCGATGTACACAGGGCCCCGCGTGGCGCCCAAATCAGAGAAAGAAAAAGTCACTAACGGGACAGATGTGCGTCCTCCGACGCCCACCCCGTGAGTCCGAAGCCAGGCGGGAGGGGCTGGCTCGCTGGTGGTCGTCCCGGGCGCGCGGGTGGGGGCCCTGGAGCGGGCCGCGCTGAGACCCACCCAACCGCCGCCTCCGGTTCTCTGCTGCGCACCCGAACCCCTGACCTGGGTGCGCACGCCGGACACACACCCGCAAACGTCCCCCAACAAGCCCCCGCCCGCCGCCGCAGCGCCTTTCTGCCCTCCTGAAGCCCCCGACTGCAGAAAGATTATAGCTTCAAGTTTTCACTCGGTGTCTGAAATGTGCATGAAGGAATTTAACTGCACGAGTGAATAACAGCCTTAGTTTCAATCAATTTTTTTTTAAATCCCGGTAACAATAAACTTTGAGAACAAAAGCGCTTTTACGTCCTTAATTAGGCGAGCTTCCCATCTGTGGTCTCGAAGTGTCTGCCTCTTGATTTAACTTTGTCCCCGCCCCCGCCGCACACCCCTCCCTTCCCTGCCAGGAGCTTGGGGTACCTCTACCATCCCGCCCCGCGGCACCTAGAGCTTCGGCCCAGCCGGCTCCTTCGGCCCCGAAGTTCCCACCAGCCGGCGGCTCGGCGGCGGCGGCGGCGGCGGGGCTAGCGCGCACCAGGTGGCCGGCCTGCCTGCCTGCCTGCTTCCCGGCCCACCCCTTGGACGATTCTGCAGGCCCCTGGCACTCTCGCCCCGGGCCGGCGCCCAGGGTGTGGAGCTGAAAGGAGCTGGAGAAGCGCCTTCTGTTTACCTTTTATGGTTAAAATAACAGCTTAGCAAAGAAGCGACTTCACGAAGAAGCGATTTAGTGAAATCGTCTCAAGCTGCCGCAGCTCAGCCAGTTTAATCACCCCCAGAGAGCTGAACAACTGCGAGCACAATGGGACACAAAATCATTTTGTGTGTAAATGAGCGTGCCATTCTGCTCACTTCCCTCTGCTCGGGCGGGCGGGGCTCGGCTACGGGCGGGCTCAGGACCCCGTCTTCTGCTGCAGCTTAGAGAAGCGGGTCGATTTGGGGCCGTTTGCGAAGCCGCGGGCCTCGGGCCCCTGCAACAGGCAGCTTGGCTGAACCTTGGGAGGGCCCGTGCGCACTGGGCAGGGATTGGGGCTTACTTGTGGGTTTGATGCTTTGGTGGAATGAACTGTGTTTCTCACGGCGTCCACTTTTATGCTTCTGACCTCCCTCAGCAGTGGTCTCGGGGAAAAGGTCGTTGTCCAGCACAGATGCGTTTGTCCAAGGGAGCAGTGGAGATTCGGGTGGAGGCGTAACGCCTGGGGCTTCCAATGGTGAGTTTCTGGTTTACCGTGAACATCAGGTTGTGCTCTGGATGGGAAAGACGCTGCATGTGAACGGCACGGAGCACCTTAGATGATGGGTGCTTGGTGTTATGTGTCACTTTTGAGTTGTGTCTTGGTAGTGGGGAAAACATCCTGCAGCAGGCTTGTTAGAATGAATTTCAGTCGGAATTCTTTACAGTTCCGCTTACCCTCTGTGTCTTCCCTTTTGACTCCTCCCCCAGCAGAGCCTCCCAGGGCAGGATAATCCATTCCTGAGGTCTGTTTTGGTTTCTCAGAACTTCCTTGAGATAAATGACCTGGTTTTCTTTTTTAAGCTTTCCAGAACTCAGGAGCAGCAAAAGCAGAGGGAGGGGATGGAACAGCCAGCCCCCAGTGAGGGTATATAACCCCTACCCCACTCCAGACAGTTTCTGGTCAGGGCACTTGCCAGGATTCTCAGGGTAGAACAAATCTCAGCAAGGAAGTCTACTTACATTTACAGGGTTTGACTCTCCTTGGACCTTGTTTTAAAATTGGATGTTGAATTTCAAGGCACAAATTGAGAAGCCAGAGTTTAACAGGAGAAAGCAGTCTCTTGGGTCCTCAGGATGTCATTATGTCATTTGGTGACTGCCTAAGGGTTATACCTAGAAGAAAGAAGCCCCGGTCAGGTTTGTGGAAGCCAGTGTACATACTTGTGTGTGTATGTGTGTGTAAAGCTTTCCTCCCTCCCCCTCAAGACAGCCTCAAGTCAGTGGAAGGGGATGTAGAAACCTGCCACTTTCCACCCTTCCTGCTTGGAGCCTGCAAAGTGCCCTGGGGTGGCTTCTTGGGACCGAAGGGGCAATCTTATTTCAGGTGGCTGTGGCACAGAGGAAAGTAGCTCTGGGAAGGAAGCAGGCAAAGGGCCCATTTGCTGATGGCTGTCTGGCCAGCTCTCTAATGCCTCCGGGGTGTGTGATCCTGCGGGGGTCTGGAATACATTAGGCACAGACAACTCCATCCTCAGGGTCTGCTGGGAAACTGGGAGGTGCAGACTAGGCAAACAAAGACAGGTTTTCTCTGCTGTTGAGAGTCAGGGGAGAGGTAGCTTCCAAAGTGACTTTCCCTCCTTGAGGTGCCTTGGCTCCCACTAAAAGAGGCTTCCTGTGTTCTGCCACTCAAAAAGTGCATCTTAACACAGTGGAGGGAGGTCCTGGGCTCCTTGGCCCATAGAGGTTGGGGGATCTTTGCTGAGCTGCAGTCTACAAGGTTCTCCACTGATGCAAGAGGAGACACGCTTGGTAACATGGCTCTAAACCAAAATACCAGGAAAATCAGATTTGTTCTGAAACATTTCGGGGCAATAATGGTGAGCATATGTTTCAGTACTGTCATTAGCCAAATTAGCAAACATAGAACTGCCCAGAAAACACATGTGTGAG
Source organism: Heterocephalus glaber (assembly GCF_000247695.1). The sequence goes on along the minus strand of NW_004624794.1, from coordinate 9,371,830 downwards.
TGTGTATGTGTGTGTGTGTGCACGCACACATGCACAATAAGTGATGTTCAGGAAGTCTGCTTTGGGGTGTGGAGACAAGGGTCGTGGTGGGTAGAATCTGGGGGGGCTGCCTGTTGCACGTGTGTTTCCAGAGCGTGAGAAGAAAAGAAAAATCTAAGCATATTTGACTCCAGGGAAGACCTGGCACCCACCACTGCTGAGGAGGAGTAAGTCCTCTGGTTTTGTCACTGCTTCTCACAGATACTCTGGGCAGCGATGGACGCCTAGATGCCTCACCGTAAGGAGCGGCCGAGTGGGTCCTCGCTTCACACTTACGGCAGCGCCGGCACCACGGTGAGCCTGTGGGGTAGGCTGCGTCAGCGCTGTGGACCCCTCCTTGCCCTTTTCCGGGGTGCCTGCTCACTGGATCCCCTTTCTCCAGCCCCAGCACTCAAGAAATGACTGTTGACTGGCTATATGATTATGTATTTTTTGAAACAAAAATGCTCTTAATTTGATGTGAAATTTACTACATGTATAAAACCCAATGCCTTAGGTGCTGAGGAAGTCACTAATTTAGAGGTGTCTCGTTACTGAGACAAACTTGCAAAAGCCCCTGAATCCCAATTCACAAATTGGTGATTCGTTTGTCAGGGGATATTTCACATCTAACACATAAGCCCGCGACCTTTAATTAGAATTTTGCAGTTTGTTTTATGCCCCTGGAGGCTGACACCTTGAAAAATTTTTTTCTTGATTTCTTATTGCTAATAAGCATCTTTCTTTTCCCCCCTGGTACTTTGAAGAAGATGCAAATACACTTAATTACAGTGTGGCCATAATTTGTCAGCTGAATATGTGATCAGGCACAGGCAGAAGTGATCTGATTAGATCTGTGATCACACTCACAATAAAGGGAGTGCATGGCTGTGTTGTTTGAAAACTATTGTGCCCTTGCCTTGTTTCTGTCTCCAGGAGGGAGGAAACATGTCCCGGCTGTCTCTCACCCGGTCGCCTGTGTCTCCCCTGGCTGCCCAGGGGATCCCACTGCCAGCTCAGCTCACCAAGTCCAACGCACCTGTGCACATTGATGTGGGTGGCCACATGTATACCAGCAGCCTGGCCACACTCACCAAATACCCTGACTCCAGGTAAGGCAAGCTCCCTGAGCGGCAGGCATGTGGCACTATGGAGTAGCAGCCGCAGCCTGCTGCAGCAGGGCCTGTCTCCCTTGCTGGCTGCCACACGGCCTTCTCCATCATACACGGGCTGATGCAGACCTTGGGAGCTGAGGCTTGGGAAGCTGAGTTTGCTTGTTAAAAGCAGCTTCAAAACACGGCTTGTGATTCTGCATTGGTGCCATTGGTCATGTGAGGTAGAGTGCCTGACCTACTGGGAGAGGCTTAGAGGCTCAGAGCCAGCCCCCCTGAACCTGGCCAGCTGCTAGCTGGAGAATCTATCTCATGAACCTTCAGTTTCCCCTTGAGTAAGATTCAGCCTGGCCTCTGTGGGACATCGTTTGTGAGCCAAGGATGCTAAGTACATCTTGGAGTCGTGTGTGTGTAAGTGTGTAAGTAAATGTTTCCTATTGTGAATGTGCTTAAGGGGAGGGAGGAGGAACTGCAGTTTGCCCTCTTTGTTTGGGTGGCCAGTCAGACCTGAAGTGCTAGCAGGTGTCCCTCAAAGATAGACGTAACAGTGACTGGCTAGGTATTCCAAGGTGTTCAGGAATATTTGAGGCAGTGGCTGAGCATGAGCCTCATGCCCTATAGTAGATTAAGTGCCTGTAATCAGGCCCCTTCCCAGGAGGGAGCCACCCATGCTGCTGATGCTAGGCTCCCCTGACTCTTGACCCAAGCCAGGTGCTGGGTGCTGCTGACTCCTTTGTTGTTGCCTCTTGGGTGTTTCTGTCCTAAGGGTGGACCGGGATTCCCACTGGCACAGCAGCAGGGCTGACAGAGGTGGGCTAGGTCTCTGAGCATCTCCTGGAGCAGCATGCTGCTTCCTGAGCCTGTGACTGCTTGTTCCTGGCACGCCAGAGATGTGGCCACCATTCTCTGGGGCCACTGAGGGCTGAGCAGTGGGAGAGCCAAGGCTGCAGGGCATCACCCTGATTTTATACATTTGAAATAAGAATTAATTAATCCCCTAAACACCAGGTGATTGTCTCTGGGGAGCTCATGTGTCAGGCTGCCTTGTCACTGGTGTGGTTGCTCAAAGCACAGAAGGTTACAGTACACAGGGCAGGCCGCTTTCAGAGCTTGTTCAGGGCCAGCTAGAGCCCTCTGCAGGAACAGATGTGTGCCCTCAAAATTCCAGTTCAGAATTTTGGGAATCTGGGGTACTGTTGGTGGTTGGGGCCTCACGCCCTCAGCCTGACAGACTACATGTGGTGCCCTTATGAACTTGAGGCCAGGGAGAGCAGGAACCATGAGGCCATGTCAGCCTGTGTGCGCGTTTGCAAAGCCCCGTCTAGGATGGGAGATGGATTCTGCTTATTTAATTTCAGTTATGCCTTTTGCGGCATTCCTGAGTTGTATGAGATAGATCATCCCTTAATCAGTTGACGATGTTTGTGAGTGAGATTCATAAAATCTTTGCCCACAACCCTCTTGGAACAGTGTTTTCTGAAATGAGACATTTGCCTCTCTGGAGCAATCACAGCCCAGGCCTGGGGGAGATAAGAGAGCCTCCTGCTTATTTTGTCTCCAGGCAGCTGCCCGAGAGTGGGGAGGGGAGGGGTGGCCTTCCCCTCCCAGGCCACAGTGTGGCACCTTGGCCTGCTTTGCAGTGGGGTATGTGATCTTGCTGGGGAACTAAGTCTCCTGTGGCCCCTTGATCTGTCAGGTGGGACCCTTAGCCAGCAGGATGTCGCCAGAAGGATTGGCAGTCTGCATTCTTTCCCGGGGCTGGGGCTCAGGATGAATCTGTTGTTCTGCCTGGACTGTTTCTGGTTCATTATAGAGCCTAAAGCTCTGGCCTAGAGGCCAGGGGCTGTCATGACCTGTGGGACAGTCAGAGGACAGGGGGTCAGGTGGAGTCTGCGAGGTGCATTGTGGAGCTGTGCTAGAAAGGCCCCCTTGGATCCCTCTTGTTCTTCTTTTCGGGGTTATTACAATTTAAAACTGTTTTTTAACAACTCTGGAAAAATTGATCAATCCCTCAGCCAGAGGGTTTCTGGATGTCATTGTTCCTCACTGCTGCCCCCAGCCAGCACTGTGAGAGCCAGGGGCCCTGTCTACCAGGTCCCTGTGCCCACAGCACTGTTTTGGTTCATCGAAGTGGCTTGGGTGCTGAGGGCCTGGTGGCAGTTCCCCAGGAGGCGCAATGGATCCTCACCCAGCACAGCTACCTGGGGCTGGGAGTAGGGCTCCCCTTTGTCCTGCCCGCTGGACATCACCTAACTGCCACCAGCACAGCCCCACACTGACATACATCCTGGCTGTGGGGAGCACCAGACGGAAATGGCCAGGAGCTTCAGAGATAATAAACCCTTGCACTGAAACATCCAGGAAATTGGAGCCAGAGCTTTTAAAAAAGATGAAGACAACACGATGCCTCACTTTCACACCAGTGATGGGACTGTGCCTTTTCTGCCCGCCGAGGGTCCCTACTGCCAAAATGTGAACTCATCCACTTATTCCACAGAGGACTTCTGAAGTTGGCTGTCCACACCCTACAATCTCCCCTCAAAAGGTGGCCTGTGGCTGTTTCCACAGTGACACTCGGAGCCACCAACAGAACTCAGGAGGTCATGGTGGGAGCTTGTTCTTAAGACTTTGCAGGAGGCTGGAGATTCCTTCATGGTGATTATTCAAACCCTGCCTCAGCCTCCCTACATCCTTGGTAGGCTCGGATGCTAGGGCAATGCAAGGCCTCTGTACTAAGTGGAGATACCCTGCTGTCAGCTGGTCCTGCAACAGATCCTGAATCATGAAAAGATCTAGAACTAGCCAGTCGTGGGCATATCCAAAATCCTCTATACCAAAAGGATGTTCTGAAGCCCCAGCCAGCCCTGACATCCATGGGATTTTGAACTCAGCCAGGCCAAGCACATTGCTTGCTGCACAGAGTTTGAGCTCAGCTGGAAAAGGTGGAGAGAGTTCCCAGGCAGGCTGAGGCTTCAGATTTGCTGACTCACCTGTGGATGTGGCCCTTACTTCTTCCTGCCAGTGCCAGTCCCAGTGGACCTTCAGCTGTCAGCCACTGCCCATGGCACCTCACTTAGTCACATCTGTCTCCAGAGATGCTGGGTGGCCCTCACTCTGACAGCTCAGTGTCCAAGTTCTTTGAGGCCAGGCCTTGGGTGCTTTGAAAGCTTCGGGAAGTCATGGAACCCATAAGGCTTTCCAACAGGGACCATGTCCTAAGGGACCACTGTCGCTAGGCCTGGGAGGTTGATGGGCTCAGTGGCCTTTGGAGATCTGAAAGTATCTGGGTGGCCACAGCTGTGTTTCTGATTTGAGCCCTCTGCATAATGCACCGCCAGCCCAACCTGTTCATGCTCATCCGTAAGGCAGCCTTGCCCTTTATCTTGCCCCAGAGACAGGGGCTAGGCCGTGTCTCCAGAATGAGAGCAGGCGACTACATAGCTGCTCTGTACTGGGCAAATCCTCATGGCCAATTCCTTGAGTGTGCCAGGCCACTCATTAGAGCATAGTTGGTGTCGTTGGGAGGTCCTAAGAGGGGTTTGGGGGGCTGTAAGCCCCTCAGCTTCTGTCCTGCTAATGTGCCCTGGGTGCACAATGACAATAGTAGGGTAGGACCTTGGGAGAGGCTGGCTTGGAATGGACAGAGGAGTGGGCTGCTGTGGGACTGGGGGAACATCACTGGAGGAGCGTGGGCAGGTGCAGGCAGAGTGGGGGCATTTAGGCCCCGGCTTACGCAAGCTGGGCTGGTAGTCCTGGTGAGACCACTTTTCTCCCAGGCTTGCAGACAAGTTGCCACCTTGACAGTCTAGCTGGGCATGAGTACATGGTCCTGCCACCAAGGGAGCCCTGAGAAGATCTGGTAGTTCTGTCACTGGGGACTCACTGCCAACATCCCTCCTCTTCCTGAGCCAAGCTCTTGGCTGCCCCATCCCCCTTTGTGGCTCCTAACTCAACCTGGAGTCTGCAGGGCTGTTGAGCAAGCCAGAGCCGGCCTCCCTGGGCTTTGGGGGGTATAAGCCCTGGCTCTGTACTTCCTCCTCCTTGGAATGGGTAGGGATCAGCTTCAGGGGGTCCCCAAGAGCTTCCTACAGGTCCTGCACTTGTTAGAACGTGCTGTATGAATGCTTGTGCTGTGACATGAATGTGTACTTGTGTGCTTGTGTGTGTGCAAGTGCACTATTGTGTGTGTGTGCTGTGGCACACATGTACACATACTGTCCCTTCTGCCTGCCTCTGTGTCTCCCTGAGTGGCTATGGGGTATTTGTGACTTTGTATCTCTGGCTGGGTGGCGTTGACTGGTGTGTGTCTTTCCCAGTATGTGTCTGGCTGCCTAAGAGCTGTGTGTTCCAAGGGCAGGGACCGTGTAACCTATGCCTGTTGCCTGAGTGCTGTGTCTGATTGTCTGTTGACATGGGTTGAGTGAGAAGGTTGGATGTCCCCAGTGACTATTTTGGTTGATTTACATATGCTCACCAGGTGTGTGTCTGTTGGCTGGGGTATTGGGTAGTCGTTGTGCATTTTTTGGATGGGTCTGTCTGGTGAGGGTATGTGTACCAACTCCATGACTGGTTTATGTCGCCATGTCTTGCTGTAGTTTTCCAGGCCTGTAACGTGTCAGCTAGCTGGTGTGTACAGCTGGGTGTGTCACTGTCCCACTGTGGATTGTATATGGAGGTGGCTGTGCTTATGGCTGTCCCAGTGTCCTGTATGACAGTGATCTGGCTGCGCAGTTTTGAGCAGACAGCTCTCAGACCTGGCACAGTCTCTGCATTGTCCAAGTGTGTCCCTTCCAGCAGGGTGGGCACTGAGGAGTGAGGACAGGACAAGTGGACCCATCCTCTTGTTCCTACATCCCACCTTGTCTCTCCCAGAATAAGCCGCCTCTTCAATGGCACTGAACCCATCGTTCTGGACAGTTTGAAACAACATTATTTCATTGACCGAGATGGGGAGATTTTCCGCTATGTCCTGAGCTTCCTTCGGACATCCAAACTGCTGCTTCCGGATGACTTCAAGGTAAGTCCACAGCCGGCAGTTCCCCCTGTGCTGCCTGTGCCATAGCATTACACAGGGGACGCTGTGACTCAATAAATGGACCCACGGTCGTCATGGCAACCATAAAAAGTTAAACGATGGAGCCGAGGGCTAAATCAGTTTTTCTAAACTAATTTTGTTTTCTCACATTTTTAGCTTATTTATCAGGGTGTAACAACAATTAAGCTGCAGCATTTACCCCAGTTTAATGGTTGTCATGTTTAAGGACTGTTGTATGCTGGAGTTATGGGAGTTAGAAGTTCACAAATCCATTCCTTGTTGGGAATTTGAAGGGGGAAAACTGATGATCCAGACATATACCCTTTCAGCAGAAGGTCACTCCCAGGTCTCAGGATGAGCCTCTCTGGGTAGCTGATCTGGTTCCTTCCTCCTGCCTTAGTCTGAGCTGCTCCAAAGACAGGGAATTTGAGGAGGAAGAAAACTCAGGCATGGGCTACTCTTACTCCTGCTAGCAAATGTCTGTCCTTCCTTCTTTGCTTCCTGTTTCATTCCCGCAGCCATCCAGAGGACCAGTAGCCCCGGAGCATTTTTTTTCCTTCACCCAACTCATTTACTGAGTGCTAACAACCAAACTTGAGCTGACCACACAGGGATACACCTGGGTCCTGCCCCACAATGCTCACAGTCTGTGTGTGGGAAGACAGTTGTCGACCATGATACAGTGGGACCAATCATTCAGAATTTAGTGAGGATTTGAGTGAATGGAGAACTTGGCTGGAAGGACTTGGAAGAAAAGATGCCTTGCTAGGTTGTGACGGAGAAATAGGCAGACAGGTGTTTGAGCCTTGGTGAGAAGGTGTAGATAGCCAAGGGCTTGGTTCATTCCAGCACTGAGGAGGTGTCAGGCCTGGGGTCTTGTGAACCAGGACAGGACAGGCAGGAAGGGAGGCTGCTCTTTGATATTAAGACCTTGGTGAGAGGCTCAGCATTTGGCATTTTACCCTGTGGCAGTGGGAGGGCTGTGAGTAGGGTAAGAATGATCAGATTTGCCAGTAGGAAAGATTGCACTGGCTCGTGGGTGGACAAGGATGCAGGGTGGGAGGGGGGTGTAAGCAAGAGGCCAGTTATGGAAGAGGCCACTTCCCCAGTCCCAGGTACATCTGTTGCATGCCTTGAATCAGGGTCAAGGCAGAAAGTTGGAGCAAGGCAGGGACGTGTATTTAGGGAGAAGATGTGGGTGTGGATTGGCAGGGGATTGTGGAGGGTGCTCCCAGCTTTTAGCTTGAGAGTTGGGTCGAGTGGAACAGGCGGGCAGCATTTGGTGTCCTGCTTCTTCATGGAAGAGTTTGGTGGAAGGTCAGCTGGAGATATCCCTGGCTGTGAGGAAAGATGAGGTTGTTTGGTGCAAAGATGTCACATAAAATTCTAGGAGCTGGTGAGAGTGGGGAGAGCAGAGGCCAGGACAAGACCCAGAGGAACCTTCATAGTCAGGAGGGCTCCCTGACTGAAGGTAGGCCCAAAAGAGGGGGAGGACTTGAGCCTCCCTTAGGGCAGTTCCAAAGAACAGGGACAGCAGATGGAAAGGACTTAAGACCTGTGCAGTGGGCCCTGATTTGGGTTCTGGCTTCTTTGCCTTTCCTCCAGGGTCCCTCAGGCTTGCCAGCCAGCCCTGTGTGTTGAGCCCCACGAGTAGCACGAGTCATAGGCCCAGTCCACTCAGGGCTGGGGCTGATGTAGGTGGTCATGTATTTAACTAGGGGCCAGTTTCAGAGCTGAGGGACAGTTTGTGTGATCCTGCCCCAGGAGTGGGCTGCCTGCTGAGGGGTGGCCTCCTGGGACACCTTGTCATACTCTGTGTTTGCTTGAGCAGGGGCGGGGACAGGCACTGGGCAGGTCTTGTCCTTCAATCCTCACTCTCCTTCTCTTGAGTTGTATGTTTATATCAGTTTTATAGAGGAGGAAACTGAGACTCAGGGAAGGTCAGAAGGTTTCATAGATTTGGGGCCTGGCAGGTAATGCTTGAATTCCAACCCGTCTAGGGCTCCTACAACTTTTTTTTGACTCAGTCTGGGCTGTGAGCTCTGCCAGTGTGGGTGAAGCTGAATGCCCAGTTTGGTGCCTTGTCCGGTGGGATTCTAAGAAGGCAGCAGGTTTCAGGCATACGTACAGCCTCTCACTCCTGGAGAGTAGCTCTCTGGTCTTTCCATAAAGCTTCTCTGTGCCCTAGGAGGATGAAGCCACCCAGTGCTTAGGGCCAGATGGAAGGGCATAGGTACACACCATACAGCAACTAGATTCCTTAGCTTGCACATGTTCTCCTGAGCCCCATTTGCCCATCTGTACAATGGGCACAACCATCCCAGTTTACACTGCCCTGTGGGTCACGGTTCCTACAGAAAGGGGAGATTTCCACCCTCAAAGGAGAGGATAGACCACCTCCCTCACCCCCATGTCCACATGTCTGCAGGACTTCAGCCTGCTGTACGAGGAGGCGCGGTACTACCAGCTGCAGCCCATGGTACGAGAGCTGGAACGCTGGCAGCAGGAGCAGGAGCAGCGACGCCGCAGCCGGGCCTGCGACTGCCTGGTGGTGAGAGTCACACCGGACCTGGGGGAGCGCATTGCGCTCAGTGGCGAGAAGGCCCTCATCGAAGAGGTCTTCCCCGAGACCGGGGACGTCATGTGCAACTCAGTCAACGCCGGCTGGAACCAGGACCCCACGCATGTCATCCGCTTCCCTCTCAATGGCTACTGCCGGCTCAACTCTGTGCAGGTGAGGGCTGCGGGCCTTGGGTACTGGGCCTCCCACCTCCGAGTGCAGAGCGAATGAGCAAGCGGGAGGGAGGAACGGTCCCTGAAATGGTGAAGCCCTCTGTGCCATCTTACAGAAAAGGCAACAATGTGTTGATGCATAATTTATGTCCCGCTCATAATTAAATGATGGAGCCTGGGGGATGGACTTAAAAAAATTGATCTGTACTTTTTCTTTTTTCCCAAAAGGATGTTCTATAAAAATGGCCCAGGGTATTTTCAACCAAGTTTGCTTCTTTTGACACCCAGAGTCTGACTTTGGATTCAAATTAAACTCAGGCACCAGGAGAGGTGAGACAGAGGCCTGGAGCCCCTTCCTCACCCTGCTGACCTGGGGGCCACGCACCCAACCACTGCCCAGAGCATTTCTGGACTGGCTTTTCCTGGATGAGTCAAAGGATTCAGAAGCTCAAATGGAATGGTGGTCTGTTTTCTAACAGCTCTTCCCGCACACAAGGGGAAACTTTTTTCATTTTTCCCTTACACTGGGGATTGAACCCGGGTTCTTTGCACTAAACTACATCCCCAGTACTTTTTATTTTGGGACAAAGTCTCACTAAGTTGCTCAGGCTGGACTTGAACTTTCAGTCATCTTGCCTCAGCCTCCCAGAGTTCTGGGATTACAGGCCTGCACCACTATGTCCAGAGGCAGATTTGTATTTTGGGATTAGGTCAGAATGGACTATGGGGAAAAGGTCCCTTAAGCACACATCTCATTGGCTATGGGTCAGAACTTGCCAGTTGGAGGACACAGGTGTCGGACACGGTGACCAGACCCCAGACCCCGCCCTCACAGAGACACAAACCCACAGGGACAGGAGGCCTGCAGAGACTCAAACACTGCAACCCCACCCCCCTTTCTCCACCCAGGGCTCCTTTGAGCTGATGAGCCCCCAGGCATCAAGGCATCTGGGACTCACAGCTCAGGGAAGCAGGTGGCTGCCCAGAGGCTGAGGGCAGGGGCTTTCCATTATTGGGACAGGCGACTGATAGGATGCCTGGGGCCATGTGTGTGCTAGTTACACCCTAGAGAAGAGAGAAACAGCCCAAGGGCTCTTTTTGCTTCTCCAAATCCTGAGGCTGTGCACCTTGAGGGCAGCAGGGTGGTAGCTCAGGTTGGGTAGCACACCCAGGACCAATAATAACTCAAGGGGCCCCTGGGTCTGGCTGCACCTGTCTGTCCTGTAGCAGGCCTCAGCTGGTGGTGAAGCAGGGAGCTTTGTTAGTGAGTTACACTGAGATCTTAGCAGGACAAGGTAATTCGCTCTGGCTAGGACCCGGCTCCCCACCAGCCAAGTCAGGCAAACTTTGCAGCTGAACATTACTGACCCCTCTTCCTTCCTTGGCAGGTCCTGGAAAGGCTCTTCCAGAGGGGTTTCAGTGTGGCTGCATCCTGTGGAGGTGGCGTGGACTCCTCCCAGTTCAGCGAGTACGTGCTTTGCAGGGAGGAGCGGCGACCACAGCCCACCCCCACTGCCGTCCGGATAAAGCAGGAGCCCCTGGACTAGGCCCTGCCTCAGTGCCCACCTAAGGCCTCTTGGCCCTGGGATCACTCCCAGAGACCTGGAAACAGTGCTGGGGAGTCCTGCCTATGTGTGCTTAGCAGTGGGCTCGACAATGAGGGTGGGGCTGGAGGGTCCACTGCCATCCTGGGGGCACCAGGCCTCCAGGTGTCATAGCAACAGAGTGTGGGAAGCCGAAGGTGTGCCCACCGAAGGACTATTGTGACCAGAGATGTCATGGCTGGAACTCTGCTGCCAGCTGTCCAGCCCCGTGGCTCTGCGGTCAGGTGCAGAGTCCTCCACTTGCCGAGGCAGAATGAGCAAAGGCACCCCCAGCTATTCCCGAGCCGCTGTTTATCCTTCTCCGCGCGTGGCAGACTCTTGGTGGGTCTCCTTGCGTCGGAGATGGCTTATTTTTCTACAGTATTTAAAATGGAAGTAACTGTCACTGCACAAGGCAGCAGGGCCGCCAGGGACCAACGCTTCTTCATCTGGTGCTCAGTTCTCAGTCGGACGTGCAGCGGGCTCACGTGGTGGATGAGCTGTGGGGCCCTGAGGCCCAGGCACCTGTAGAGCTGGGGCTGGGGGCACAGGTGTGGGCATAACATCTGCGCTGCAGGAGGTGGAGCGGGGGCTGCAAGGGGCCGGGCTGCCGGGAGGAGGTGGTGGGGAGATCGGATGGCTCTCAGGACCATCTCAGATCCTCTCCTTTGCTGCCATCCAAGGCTCAGGCTTCGCTCAGCAGGTCAAGGGACCTGCTCATGCCCAGGAGCTCCCAGCCCTGTCTGTGTGTGCTGTGCCTGGGCTCCTGGAGAAGCCTGTCCCCACCAGGACCAGCTATGGGGGCTGCACCTTACCTCAGGAATGGGTCTCACCGGGAAGGGGCCCATCTGTCAGCAGCATCCTCTGGGTCCCCAGCTCAGGGAGCCACCCCCAGCTCCAGTTTTCCCACAGTAATAGGCACATTGAGTTTTAGTTAAACTTGTTATACTAGCCTGATGGTAAGGCCTGGACGCAGGCATACCTAGCGCTCTTGACCCTGGATTCCAATGAGGACTGACCCTGAGGGGCTCCTCATAGACCTGCTGCCTCCCAGACAACAGGCTCAAAGATGGACACCTTGGGCCTTGTCATACTTCCCACGTGCTGGCCCCTCCTGGATGGAGAAAATGCAGAGGACTGGTGGGTGGGGTACCCGGGCCAGCACCCTGTGTATAATGCCTGTAGACTTGTATATGACTCCTTTAATATTGTAAAGATGCTGATGTACAATTGTCGTGTGTTTGTGGAAACACATTACATTCCTAGTTCATGCCATAAATGATGCTATGAAGCAAAAGACTGAGGCTCTGTCCTGTGCAGAAGAAGCAGCAGCTGGATTCCCACATTTGATGTGCAGGGAGGTTTGTGGGTGGAATTTCTGACTTGGTTCCTTCAATTCAAAGCCAGAAATAACCAGCAGCGGTGGCTGGGGGAGGGGCAGGGCCAGGGTCCTGAGCTTGGTGTTATTTATTGCATTTGGGTATTTCTTTGCTGCTTCTGCCTGTCCCCTCTGGGCAGCACCGATTCTGAATTCTGATTCACAGTCCCTAACCAGATGCAGACAGGAAAAGGCAGACAGGTTTCTGGGGGCTTTTGAACCCAGTCTTAAACGTGGGGGATTTTCTCTCTATCCATCTTTTGGTTGCAGGTAATGTTCTCGTTAGAATCCCACCCAATGGCATGAGAAGGTAGTGGGGCTGTGGCTTAGGCCAGTCTGAAGGACAAGCCACAGGGCCAGCAGAACATCAGCTAAGCAAACAATCTCCATGTGGCCCTTTCTAAGGGAAAGAGTCTGTGTCGTGTAAGCCCCCAATTTTAATGAGTCTGTGTTTCTACTTGAGTCTTTATGTTCTAACCCATGAAGACCCTTTTATATACCTGCTGAGGGCCACCAGCCTCTGCATGCCTCGGGGCATGGGAGCACTGATCAGCAGCTTCCCATCTGAGGCCACAAAGCAGATGCCAGCCCGCTGTACAATCTAATTTGCTGGACAAACTTGCTAGGCTTCTGCTCCGCTCAGCAGTGCGCCTACAGTTGGCACCTCTGTGTTTGGCATCAGGCTCACATATGAGAAGAGGAGAAAGTGTTGTGTTTATTAGAAAGGAAGTCTTGTGAAAACAGCTCAATGCTGCGAATTTTTATAGGTTTTTCTGGCATAATAGCCAGCATGGGTGCTGATGGTTGGAGACTCTATACCATTCTCAAACCATCTTTTTGTGCTAAAAGAAAAAAAGAGGGGGTGGTAACTCTATCTTACTAAATGTGATCATTACTTTCTAAGTAAAATCAAGAAGTAAGATTTTACATCAATTGGGGAATTTCTGAATTTGTAGGGAAATACTTCCCATAATGCTACCATTCTAATATACTTAACCTCCCTAAACAATAACTACATATCATCTGTTCCTTAAAGTATTTTTGCATTTCCTAGAATGGATATATTATAATCTTTTGAGGACATACCATCAATATTACTTCAGTTCTTCCATAAACCTCAGAACTAATTATTCTTGATTATAAGCAACTGGACAGAGAGCTTAGTCTGTGTGGCTTCCATTTCCCACCCAACCTCTTCCAGGGCAGAGAAAGGGGGAAAGCCATAGCAAGCAGCTTCTGCCACTGTCCCGATCACGTGAGCTCCAAGCCAGGTCACAACTAATAATATCTTTTAAGAAGTGCGTGTGTGTGCGTGGTTTTTAAGCTACTATTTGTGTTCCTTAGAATAAATAAAGGATATTTTATAAATTACAGCTCTAGCGCTTTGTTTTTAGTCCACAGAGGCAGCCATAAGAATGTACTCTGGCTTGGATGATTACCTGGGACTTGGCTTGGCCTTAGAATAGGACCTTGAGTATCTATCCCCAGGTGCAAATCCCAGAGCTTCCTGATCTGAGAGCCCTGGAGAGGGTTAGATCCTAAGCAGCTGCATGGTCCTCCAACACCCACTGTGCACCCTGTTGTCTGACCCGGAAGTGACATGGACTCCGCATCTCCCAGAGCCCCAGCCCTGGACCCCAGGGTTCAGCTTGCAGTGGGCCTTTGGCACTGTGCTGGTTTTATCCATGTGTGAGTCAAGCCTCTTAAGACATTTGAGAAAGGGCAGAGAAAGCCCACATGTGAGAACTAGGGAAACAATGTCCATCAAACCCTTGACCAAGAGAAGACTTGCTTTTGGCGGACGGCAGCGGAAACTGCCCTCCCTCCCTCTGTTTCCTTGAGAATGCTGTCTGCTAAGGTGGCCTCATTCCATCAGGCCCTTACCTTCCCTCTGGCAGCAGAGACAGGTGAATAGTTGTATCGGCCCAGGAAGATACACTAAGACACACAGGGTAGGTGATGAGATAGAGCATACAAAGATGGGAGCTGCCAGGGGCCTTTCAGTTGGAGATAGAGCAGCAGTTGGGATAGAGCTGGAGGGACAATTGATGGCCAGAGAGAGCTACTAACTTGGAGCCACAGAGTGATGGCCTTAACTTCAGTTGACTTTACGGTGTGCAGGCAAAGGCCAAGGCAGCCAGATAATACGGGTCTTTGTCTCTTATGTGATGAGGGCACAGCTGGGCCTCTTCCTGCTCCCCTCCATCCCTACCCAAAGCAGGTGGCTCCTTGTAGAGAGAGGGCTGGCAGGGGCTTTGCCTTGTTGGCTACACTGAAGTATGTGGGTCACTATGTAGGGTAGAAGCCTGCTCTGTTTATTGCCACACGTTTTTAAATCATCTACAAATAGATGTCCTTAAAATTAATTGTAAGAGTAGAGGAATGATTTTAATGTGTATCATCAAATGTAGCTCCTGCCTTTATTAGTGTGAGATTTCTCATTAGACCAAACAAGGTTTGTTGTCAGTATCCATGGAAACCTACAAAGGGGTTAAAAAGATAAAGCTCTAATGTCCAACATAAAGCTCAAGACAATTTCCCTGCTTTATTTCATAACCTTGCCGGATCTGAGCAAGATGGTCAAGGCCACCTGCTTGAAGGAAACTGTACAGTAATAACTGTATTTAGATAAAACTGTTAAATTCATTGACTGGGCAGAGAGGAAGAGACACATTCCCTGCAGAATCCGTTTCTGGCAGGAATGCATTCCTGACAATGGATTCTGGGCAGCCTCGTGCTCTCTAGAGGACTTAACAGGTAACCTTGCAAAGAACAAGACAATGAAAAAGATGTTGGTGGCAGCTAAAGGAGGCTTCCTGCCAGGAATAAGGCTAGCAGTGACATTCAGAAGCATCACAGTTTTCTAAGGTAACCCAAACAAAATACAGCTCCATTGAGGGCTGAGGGTCTGAAAAAGAGGGTTGAAGGTAGGCGTAGTGGTGCACACCTATAATTCCAGCACTATGGGAGGCTGAGGCAGGAGGATCACAAGTTTGAGCCCAGTCTGGGCAAGTTAGCATCTTAGCAAGACGCTGTCTCATAAACAAAAAAAGGGCTGGGAATGTAGTTCAATGTAAAGGCCCTAGGTTCAATCTCCCATGCTGAAAGGAGAGAGGGAGGAAGGGAGAGAGAAGGGAGAGAGACATCAGATAGACAGACAGGCAGAAGAGGAGATCAATCCAGGGATTTGACCTCATTCTCCGTGGACCTCACTGCTGTGGCTTCAGTCCTCACCATCAGGACATCTGTGAGTCCAGGACCATTTCTCTGAGCTGTCAGTGCCCCAGGGACCTCACACCACCATCCTACACTAATCCTTGGGTTTGGTATGGGAGCTCCAGATGGGGACTCTTTTCCCGCAAGCCCCAAAGCTGAGTAAAATGGGGTGATGCCGGAGCACAGTGAGCTTCCCAGACCTGCAAGTCACAGGAGGGGTGGGGGAGGGCTCACTCCGAGGGAACAGGCTGCTCCAGAGGGTGTGCATCCTGCCACGGCTGCCCATTGGTAGCTGCTTGGCCACAGGAAAGAGGCCTCCTGCATTTCTGTCACCAACCCCCCTACTCTCAGCTCTACCTCCAGAAGAAGGATGTGTTGCATAGAATTTATGCTATTTTGGAGCAAGTCATAAAACCATGCCTTGGAAAAGTGGACTGAGGTGGCCTCGGAGGTTTTGGACATCAGTATCCAAAGGGTCCCTCCTTTGCTACAAAGATCTTATCGCCCTGGAGCACTGCAAAAGCAAGCTCCAGTTATCTTTGGCCGGCCTGTGCCAGCACTGTAGGGGCTGTTTACTTTCAAGTGTTCACTTGAGGCTCCATAAAGTTATCCAGGAGAAAAACTATAATAGTTTCCAAGTTTGTTACGAGACCAAACATGGGTTACCCCAAGTTCCAAGATTTGCTTATAGAGCCAACAATCTCTGAGGCTTGGACACTAGTGTCTCCATAGCAAAAGAGGCTTCTCTGAAATTCTAATGAGAGGCCCAGAGAAAGAGGTAGGCATACTCCCCGAGGAAAGCACAAAGGACAGGGGCTGCAGGCCAGCTGCATTTGGAGTTTTGTCTTTATTTCCATTACTCAGAACAGCCAGTCCTGACAGCCATCCTTTGGCCCCCTGGCCAAGCAGGACAATGCCCTTCCTTGACCCAAGCCTTGGCCCAAAAGTAACAGCTGGGTGATCGAGAGGTGACCCTAGGATGCTCCTTACACAGAAATCACTGGCTGAGCCAATCATGGTAGTGCACACCTGTAATCCCAGCTATGCAAGAGGCTGAGGCAGGAGGATCACAAGTTTGAGCCTAGCCTGGGAAACCTAGTGATTTAGCAAGATCCTGTCTCAAAATAAAAAAGGACTGGGGATGTAGCTCAAGGCAAAATACCAATCCTCAATACCACTAAAAAAAGAAGGAAAAAAATCACTAGCTGGAATTGCTGTAGGCCAAGCCCGCTCCTCAAAGCCCATGTCGAGATTGTCACCAGAGCTTCCTCCTCAGTGTCCTGGCCCTGGTCCAGGGCTCCCGAAGAAGCTGCGGTTTGGGGCCAGCAGACTGCACCAGCTGGGCAGGGTGGCTGCTCCTGCTGCGGACGCGGGCCACGCCCTCTTGGACGCGAACACACCCCCATTTCCCCGGGCCCAGGGAGCCACGCCTGGCCCGGCAGCCAAACAGCAGGAAGGCAGATTTGTACGAGTAAGTACAAGGTCCTGGAATTCTCGCCCGGTTGCTACACACTCTACGGAGAATAATTGAAAGGAGATTGTGCAACTGCCCGAGAAGCCGAGGCGTGCAGCGCGGGCTCTCCAAGTTCTCAGCAAGTTCTCATCTCATGCGTTCGCGACAGCAGGACCCCACTTTCGGGTGGCACTGGTGCCTCGCTCTGACAGGGGGGCAACGTGGCGCTGTGGGGAGCTGGAGAGCCCGGGTCCCTGCTGGGAGCGGGATGGAGGAGGGGACCACGCCCACAGCCCCGGGCAGCGGTGGCGGCACTGGCAGCAGCCCCGCCTGGCAGTGCCTAATGAAGTATAGGGCCGTCCCCAAGGCCCCGGGGCTGGACGCACACCAGGTCTCGAGGGAGGGGGAAGCTGGGGGAAGCCTCATCCCCTAACGCCAGAGCCTGACAACCCCTATCCCACCCCATGAGGCCAGGGCGGCTGGGCTGCATTCTCTGCCCCGCAGAGCCCCCGTGGGTGGGCCCATCCCGGGGGCGCAGTGAGTCACTTCCTCGGGCCCTGAGGCCTTAGTGGAAGGTGCCTCCCTCTCTGCAAAGCCTCCTTTGTTCTCAGGCTGGCTTCACTTCTCAACCCCCTCCTTCCTCTTCTCTGCAAACCCAGGTCGTGCTGGTTTGAAGGGCACCAGCTGGAAGCAGCATTGAGGTGGGCAATGCCTGCCGCCTTCAGAGTGGTCTGCACTGCAGAAGGCTGAAGCTGGCTTTCTTACTTTCTCTGTCTTCTGCCCACTCAGGGGTCTGTCTCTCCCACCTCCCCAGATGTCTGGAGAAGCCGGCCTCCCTGCCTAGGTTGAGGGTGTGCAGCCTCCTGGGCCCGGGGACCAGCCATTCTGGATGTGTACTAGGAGGGAGGAAGGTTTGGATGTGCTCCTGGCCAGCACCACCCAGAGCTGCTGAACTGGCCTTCACACCAATCTTGCATCAAGGAGAAGTTTCCAGCGTCACTACTCACGCTCCTGGCTCTGCCTCCCTGAGGCCTACTCCAGCTCCCGAGCCCTGGTGGAAGAACTCTGTGGAGGCCCAGCCCAAGAAGGGAATTCATCAAGCCACCTCCAGACACAGACTCTCCTCAGCCTCTCTTCACTCCCCCCTTCCAGACCCACCCAGCTGCCACATGGGAGGCAGCGCCCTGGTGCCACTGAGCTGAGTAGCTTGCGCTGAGGGTAGCTGTCTACAGCACATCTTGTATGTGTGTGAGCACTAGACTTGCAGCCCACTGGGCTCTTGTTTTTTGTTTTTTGTGTTTTTTTGTACTGGGGATGGAACTCGGGACCTTGCACTTGTGAGGCAGGTGCTGGAATCACTGAGCTAAATCCCTGGCCCTCTTGTTTTAAAGAAGTAGAAGACTAATTTTTTAAAAAATCACTATGCACAAAAAGATTATCAAATTTTATTTACAACAGTCAGAAAGCCATGCAGTGCATACCTGTAATCCTAGCACTCTGGGAGGCTGAGGCAGGAGGATTGAAAGTCTGACCCTAGCCTGGGCAACTTAGTGATTTAGTGAGACCCTGTGTCAAAATAATAAAATAAAAAACTGGAGATGTAGCTCACTGTGAAGGCTCTCAGTTCAATTCCCAGTACCACCAGAAATAAATAAATAAATACTTAAAGGGGAAAGTCTTCTAAAAACAGAAAATATGAAATCTATTATGGAGCATCATTTGATGATAAGTATTTACCATTCTATAAATATGTACTGAGTTTCTGTAATCTGCCTGGCAGCTGTAGGTCTTGTGGCCTGGAAGTGGGTCTCCTAGAGGCCAGGCTCTGTGCCATAGATGTTACCTGTATCCTTAGCTCACCAAGTCCACCCACCTGCATCCACCCTCTCCCCATCTGTGGGGAAGGAGCAATTTACAATCTCATTTACAGAGAAAAGGAAAGTGTAAACTCCTTCCCTAAGGAGGGCCAGAAGAATAGCACCAGCAGTTCCCAGAGCCTGTGCTTCTGCCATTGGAAAGAAAGGCCAGTGTACTGGTTTCCTATAGTGGCTGCCACAAATAACCACAGACTCAGTGTCTAAAAACAGTACCAAATTTGAGATGATTCATTTTTCATCTTATAGTTCTAGAGGCTGGAAGTAATAAAATTGGTCTCCCTGAATTAAAATCAAGCTATCAACAGAGCTGTGTTCCTTTCTGGTAAATTTAGGGGAGCATTGTGGTTTAGATATAGGATGTCCTCCTAAACTCTCATGTGCTCACAAGCAAGCTTTTGGAAGGTGATTGGATTGTGGAGCATGATACTCATTAGTGGATTCATCCAGAATGAGTTCAGCAGCTGAGTGTCCTGTGAGGTAAGGCCTTGTGAGAGGTGGGTCCCTGGGGATCTGGGCTTGAAGAGTGTATCTCTCTCCCTAATTCTTCCCATTGCTCTGCTTCATGACAACCATGATATGAGCAACTGTCCTTCACTGGACCCTTCCACAATACTGCTTCTGCCTTGGAGCCAGCCAACCATGGAATGAACCCTCTGAAACTGTAAGCCAAAATAAACCTCCCCTCCTTCAAGTTGCAGATGTCAAGTATTGTGTCTCAGTGACAAGAAAGTGATTAAAACAGATTTTGGACAGAAGTGGGGTTGTTGCCATGATGATACCTGATCATGTAGTTAGAAACCTTTGGAGCTTGTTTGTGGGAGAAATTTGGAAAAATTTGGATAAGCAGACTAGAGAAGCCCTAGAATGCTGTGAGCAGTGGTTAGTGTGTGATATTGGTTAGAACTCAAAAGACCAGAATGGTAGTAGAAATGCAAACAGTAAAAGAAGTTTTCAGTTGGGAATAAGGACTCCATTGGTACTTGGGTTATAGATCATGTGCATTATGCTCTGAAAGAAAAATTGTCTAGGTCCAGGGATTTAGCTCAGTTGTTCCACTGCCTGCCTTGCAAGCACAAGGACCTGAGTTCAATCCCCGGTACCAAAAAAAAAAAAAAAAGAAAGAAAAATTGTCTACTTTTTACTCATGAATAAAAAAAATCAGTGGTAGACTGAGATTAAAGCTGATAGGCTAATAATCTATTGGAGGAAATTTCAAGGCAGCCCAATGTTCAAGCTATGGCATGGGTACTTTTACTTGCTTTTAACCAGGTTTATAGTAAGAATTAGAAACAAATATTAGAGTCAAAAGATGCAAAAAGTGCGCGGTGTCAACAGAAAGGAAGCACCTGCAAAGTTGGGGCAAATGAAAGCATAGTTGTTGAGAAGATTAACATTAAAAAGAAGCCAAGTACTTTGCATTGAGACAATAGGAAAGATGCCTTGAGAGCATCTCAGGAATCAGCAAGACCCTACCCTTTGTTGGTTCAAGAATACAAAAGTGAAAGACTGCTTTGAGAAGGGTCCCCCAGGGACTCCAGCTCATTCAGGGTTATCTAGGGAAAAGTTTCCCAGAGCTCAGTTATCCAGGCACTCAGGCCTCTGCAGCCATGATCTTATTTCTCAAGCTGATGGTAGACCTTGGCATCATCTATGTGATGCTGGTTTTATGGGCATGCAGAAAGCAAGAATTGTGAAGTCAGGGAGCCTTCCACTCGGATTTCAGAAGAAGGCCTGGAAGGCCAGGCAGTGTGCCCCTGAGAGGACAGTGTGTGGATCTGTGAGAATGAAGTAAAAAACACAGTGGAAATCCCAAGAAGTTGGAGATACCAGAAATGTGGAACATCTGAGGAAAGCTGTAGGCAGTGAGTAAAGCCAACCCCAGAGAGAGAGCCCATAAGGACTGCAACCAGCAATGACACAGAGGAGAGGCTGTCCAAGCCTTCTGGAGTTTATTTCTTGCCACCACTTGCCTGGGGTGCTGGATTGGAGCTACAAGATTGAATGTTTTTCCTGCTGGGTTTCAGTCTTACTTGGGTCTCTTTCCTTTCCATCCTCCCATTTCTCCCTTTTGAAATGGGAATGTTTACCCTGTACCATTGTATGTCAGCAATGTTTAACTTTCTTTTGATTTTTATAGGAGCTCAAAGCTAAGAGTTGGCCTTGAGTCCCAGAGATGACTTGGGACTTGGGCTTTTCAGCAATGCTGATAATTAGGATACTCTTAGAAATGGACTAAATTCATTTTGAATAGAGATGCACGTGAGTCTTTTGGGGGCCTGGGGTAAAATGTTATGGCTTAGATCTAGAATGTCTCCGAAAATTATTATGCATTCAGAGGTGGGGCTTTTAGAAGGTGATTGGATTATGGGGATGATATACTCATCAGTGGATTCACCCACTAATGAGTTTAGCAGTTATGTATACTATTAGGAGGTGGGGCCTGGCTAGAGGCAGATCACTGGGTACATGATCTGGAAGGGTGTATCTCCCTCCTTGTGTCCTCCCCTCACTCTGCTTCCTGACCACCACGTTGTGAGCAGCTATCCTCCACTGGGCCCTTCCACCATGCTTTGGAGCCAGCCAACCATAGAATTAACGCACTGAAACTATGAGCCAAAATAAATCTTTCCTCCTTTAATTACAGGTGTCAAGCCAGGTGTGGTGCTGCATGCCTGTAATCCCAGCACTCAGGAAGCTGAAGCAGGAGGATCACCATGAGTTCAAGGCTAGCCTGAACTATATGGTGAGACACTGTCTCAAAAAAAAAAACATAACAAGATGAAGGTGTCAGGTATTGTGTCTCAGTAACAAGAAAGTGACTAAGACAGGGAAAGATCTGTTTTCTTGCATTTTCCAGTTTTCGGAGGCTGCTTGCATTCCTTGGTTTGTGCCCCCTTCTATCCTCAAAGCAACAGTGTAGCATGTTTAAATCTCTCTGACTCTGTGTCTTACTTACTTTTCTCATTGCTGAGACAAAATACCAGACATCCAAAGTTAAAGGACGAAAGGTTTATTTCAGCTCACAGTTTTTAAAAGTTTCAGTCCATAGTTGGCTGTTTTCAAGGCAGGGCAGCATGGCAGAGGAGAAACAGTCCATGGTGTGGCAGGGTAGGCAGAAGGCAGCAACAGCAGTGGCAGCAGCCAGGCTACTTTCCCCCTCTCCCTTTAGAGTCCATCCAGGCTGTACTACTATTGACTGATGCCACTCACAGCAAGGCTGGGGCTTCCATTATCCACACCTTTAATCCTAGTATCACACTCTTAATCCACAGTCACATACCATAATCAGCCACCTTCACAACTCCCCACCCATGATCACATAAGGCTTTAGGGGGACATCTAGATACAAGGCACAACACTCTGTCTATTCTAGGGACATTTGTCCCACTAAAATAATCCAAGACAATCTCCCTGTTTTAAGGTCATGTAATTAACCTCAATTTCATTTGAATCCTTAATTTCTCTGTACTAGATACCAAACATATTCATAGATTCTCAGGCTTTTCATGTATATGTAATAATACTCAGGAGTATTATTCTGCCTGTTACAACAAGATAGCAACTCTCTCTACTCAAAAAATTCTTTTCAACTGGGTGAGATGGCACATCCCTGTAATCTCAACACTGTGGGAGGCTGTGGCAGGAGGATTCCAAGTTTGGGCCCAGTATGGACAACTTTGAGAGACTGTGTCTCAAAAAATAAATCTGGGAATGCAGCTCAGTGCATAAGTCCTAGATTCAATTCCCAGTAGAAAAAAAATCTTTACTTGAAGCTTGATATAGTGGTGCATGCTTGTAGTTTGAGCACAAAGGAGGCTGAGACAGGAATATCACTTGAGCCCAGGAACTGGAGGCCAACCTGAGCAACACAGCGAGACCCCATCTCATAAAACAAAACAAAACACTTAAATGAAAACATGTTAAGAAGAAGCAAGATATATTATGTACAGGTACACATTCCCTATGATGAATATTATCATTATGTATATCTAAAGTGTACCAGCAGAATAAAAAGTAAAAAAAAGAAAAGAAAAAGAAAACATGTCATGCTCCGGGCATCAGTTTAGGTGCTGCTGGAAATACAGAATGAAGATTTTAAAAAGTCCTTGTCCTAGGGCTGGGGATTTAGCTCAGTGGCACTGTGCCTGCCTTGCAAGGGCAAGGCCCTGAGTTCGATCCCCAGTACCAGAAAAGAAAAAGTCCTTGTCCTTGTACAGTTTATACCTTGTGGAGGGAGAAAGAAAATAAACAAATGAAAGATACCATAGTTTAGGACTGGGGATTTAGCTCAGTGGTGCCACCGCCTGCTTCACAAGCACAAAGTCCTGAGTTCGATCCCCGGTACCAAAAAAAAAGATACCATAGTTTAAATGGAAGTGCTAAGGAGAAAAATAAAGCAGGGAAGAGAAATAAGAGTATGTGTGTCTTGGTGTTTTAGACTCTGTGTTGGACATCTACCACCCCACACACACACCTTGTTCCTGGAAGCCGACATAAAAACCATGAAGGGGCCCCCTTACCCTTGGGCTGCTTTGGGTGTGGCTGATGGAAGTACCTTCAGGAGGAAAGAGAGCAGAACACAAGTGAGGTCAGCATCTCTCATCCTTCCTCCAAAAGCCCATACAGGAAGCTGTTCCCACTGACCCCACCTGACTCTGAGAACACTGTTCTTTCCTCAAGCCTTCAGATCTGGAGCTGTAGTAGCCCTGGGGGCCTCATTACCCTTTCTGGTTTCCCTGTACCCCGACACACCTCTGTACACCTCCGGGCTGGCCTTGAACAGTAATCCTCTTGCCTCAGCCTCCCAAGTGCTGAGATTACAGGCATCCACCACCATGCCCAGCCTTGACATACCTTTATAAAGAGTACTTTACTAAAGTTACTTCAGATTACCTAATCAGAGAATGCAATCTTCCTTTTACCAAGAAGGCTTTGCTGAAGTTGTAACATTTAGATAAAATCCTAAAGAAGGTAAGGCAGGAGACCTGCAGATTCCCGGTGGTGAAAGAGCATTTTGGGCAGAGATGGCTGCAAGTGCAAAGGTCCTGAGGTAGGAGGATCTATGGTATGTTTGAGAGGCAGCAAGAAGCAGATTTTTGTGGCTGGAGTAAAGAGGGAGGAGTGACAGGAGATGAGATCACAGGGGTCCCTGGAGTAGGAGGGAAGTTAAACTATTGTAGGACCTTTGAGTTCTTTTTTTTTTTTTTTTGGTACCGGGGATCGAACTTGGGACCTTGCGCTTGTGAGGCAGGCACTGGAACCATGGAGCTAAATCCCCAGCCCTATTATAGGACCTTTGAAGAAGGTGCTTCCAGTTCCCTACCTATACTTCCTACCCTTGGGCCACACACAGACCCTATGGCTTCCTACTGTCCTTGCAGCTTTCTGGCAGAGACTCTTTGTTGGGCAGGTGTGCAACAGACCCTTGTGTACGGGCAGGCTAGGGAGCTAATGCACCTGGGAGTACCTCTCACCAATGTGGGACTGCTGAATAAATACCCAGGCATCTTCTCTCTTGCATTTGACAAATGTGAAGCATGCTCTAGGCGATTTCTCAGAGGTCCTCAGTGCAGTTGAGTTCCAGTTGCTCACATGATAACTCCTTTATTAACATTCTCTGTGTTGGCTTCCTTCCTGTCCCTGTTCACCTTCTCTATTTCTCTCCCCATATTCCTGGGATCACCTATATCCCTTGAGACACTCCTCATCTTCTATTGCTCCAGGCCTCATCTCAGCACTGACTCTGGGGCATCCAGATCTAAGATACTGCTGGGAGTCACTACTAGGGCTTGGGATTTTCCTGAGAGAGAGAGATAAACAGCCACAGCAGTTGTGAGCAGAGGAGTGACGTGAACTGAAGGAGAAAAGGGGAGAAACAGGGGCACCAGTTAAATGCTATTGTGACAAAGCAAGGAGAGCTAAAAGTGGCTTGGAGCACGGTAGAAGCCATGGAGGTGGGGAGAGGTGGCTAAGCTGTGGAGACACTTTGAAGGAAGAACCAACATGATCCGCTGCCTGTTCACACATAAGTTGTGAGAGACAGTGGGGTGGCAACCCTGCCCTCCAGGTTTCGGCTTGAATAAAGGAAGGACAGGATTATCTTTTGCTGTGATGAGGAGGATTGTGGAGCAAGATGAAGTCTAGAAGCTTGGTTTGGGGTGTGTTGAGATTTCTGTTAGACACAGGAATGAAAAAGCTGAGCTGGCCGATTGTTAGGGACGAGGGATCCAGAAAGGAGCCCCGAGTGCAAGAAGAAGTTTGAGTGTTGTCAGCAGATTGGTGGTATTCAAACCCAAGTATGGGGTGAAGTTTCCAGGGGAACAAGCGTAGAGAGAAAAAAGGTCCCAGGACAGAGACCTGGCTGCCAGCAGAGATAAGAAGGGGCCAGCAAAGAAGTCTTTGAAGGAGCAGCCAGCCAATGAGGTGGGAGGGAGACCAGGAGAAAAAGGGGACAGGAAGGGACTGGGATTGTGGACACATCTTGAGGGAAAATTGTATCTGATAAAATATTCTAATTAATGTTTTCAATTTCCATTTATTTCTAACTGGAATATGTAAACAGAAAAATTGTGTATATTAATGGGGTAGCATTTAATATTTAGATACATGTATATATGGTGCAATGTTTAAATCAGGTTGAACCTATCTATTCAAATATTTATCATCTGTTTACGGTGGAAACTTTCAAAATCCTTTTCTTCGCGTTTTGAAACATTCAATCCATGTCATGATCTGTCATCACTGCATGGTGCAATAATGGAACTTCTGGCTCCTAACATTATAACTTAGCACCCATTGATTCACCTTTCCCTGTCTCTGCTTTTTCTCCCCAGCCTCTGGTAATCACCATGCTACCTTCAACCTGTATGAGATCCAAGTGTTTTTGTTTTTGTTTTTTTGGTACCAGGGATCAAACTCGGTACCTTGGGCTTGCAAGGCAGGCGGTGGAACCACTGAGCTAAATCCCCGGCTGAAGTTTTAGATTCCATACATGAGTGAGCGCACGTGGAACTTGTCTTTCTGTGCCTGGCTTATTTCACTTTTAACATAATTTCCCCTAGCTCTATCCACGTTGTCACTAATGACAAGATTTTGGGTTTTTTTAATAATTAATTTTTTAAAAAATCTTGAAGTAATCTCAAATTTATAAAAGAGTTGCAAGTCTGTTATAAAACTTTTTTGATGAATCACTTCATAATATTTTGCTGACATAAGGCTCTATCACCCCCAAATAGTGTTTTCTACAAACGAGGGCATTGTCCTACATAACTACCCTGCAGTAATCAGCCTCAGGAAATCACATTGACATATTACTAACATCTGCTCCCCTGGCCTATCCGGGTTCTGGTAATATTCTTGAGAGCAAAGCAACCAGCCAAGCTCATGTGCATTTAGCTGTCACGACTCCTTAGTCCTTTTTGTCATGACTCCTTAGTCCCTTCAATCTGGAAGAGTTCCATCCTTTGGGTGCTTACGAGCCAGTTATTTGTAGACTATGTCCTTCAATTTGGGTTTGTCTGATATTTTCTCATGAAAGATCAGGTTATGTGATGAACAATGCTTATCTATCTATCAATCAGTTTATTTATTTTCTCCAAAAGCACTGAAAACAGGTGCCCAAATAAATACTTGTACATGAATGTTCATACCAGGCTTATTCATCACATCCAAAAGATGGAAACGACCCAAATGCCCATCAGAGGATGGATGGGTATATCAAACATGGTACTGTATGTCCATACAGTGAAATATTATTGAGCCATAAAAAGGAATGAGGCACTGATGCATACTACAACATGGATGAGCTTCAAAAATATTACGTAAGGTTTTTAAAAATCCAGGCACATAGGCCACATATGATATGACTTAGTTTGTATGAAATATTCAGAACAGGCAAATCCATAGAGACACAGGA
The DNA here is from genome assembly GCF_000247695.1 of Heterocephalus glaber. The sequence goes on along the minus strand of NW_004624794.1, from coordinate 9,345,510 downwards.
CAGACTGATGCTAGCTGGCGCTGGGAGGAGGGGAACAGAGAATAACTGCTTAATGAGTACAGGGTTTTATTTGGGGCTAATGAAAATATTTTGACTATAGAAACAAGGGGTGGTTGTACAACATTCTAAAAGTATGAAATGCCACTGAACTGTTCAGTTTAAAATGGCTTCGTTTATATTATATGACTTTCACCTCAATTTTTAAAAAAGAACCAAGTTATACATCTTTGGCAGGAATATCTTAGAAGGATGCCTGCTTTCTTACTGTATCTTGTCAGGTGACACTGATTGCTATGGTTTGGGTACAGCCTAATTGTGTCCACCCAAAGGTTCCTGTGATTCGAGGCTTGGTTCTCAAGGCTGCAATACTGGGGGGGGGGGGCTAGTGGGAGGTCTTGGTTGGGAAGGGGTACCCTCAGAGGGATCAGTACCTCTCATGAGACCCTTGAGTTCTCCCACGTGTGAGAGGGTAGTTATGAAAGAAGCAAGCCCGGCCCCATCCGGTCTCTCTGCTCCTGACTCACGAGGCCATCAGTCACTCCCACCCACACTCTGACCATTGCCAGCTGTGTCATGAAGCCATGAGGCTGGTGGCGGTGCCTGCATTATGCCATTGATACTTTCAGCCTCCAAAACTGTTAGCTAAATACAGTTTAGCTCTTTTTCTTCGTAAGCAGCCTATGTCAGGTATTTTGTAATAGTGATGAAAAGCTGACTAACACACCGATGCTCACTTTGGTCGTGAGATTAAGGTGCTGGATACAAGGTTTCTCCTCCATAAAGTTACACCTTCCATCTTTGTGATTATAAAATACTTTGTGGGTAGTCACTTGGAAGCTATGTAAATACCCTGTTCCTCATCAAATTCGCCAGCTAAACCAGGCATGATGGCACACATTTGTAATCCCAGAACCCTGGGAGGCTAAGCCAGGAGGATTGCAAGTTCAAGCCTAGTCTGGACTACTTGGTGACTTAGTGAGACCCTATCTCTGAATGAATGAATAAATGAATGAGGCTGGGGAAACAGATTGATGCAAAGGCCCTGGATTCAGTCCTCAGTACTGTAAAACAAAATTTTTTTCTACCTATTTATTTGTCTGTCAATATCAGTGAATATCTATTCATTGATTTCTATTCTTTTCAGTGGGTTATAATCTATTTTCATTATTTATTTCAGTGCTTTAGTTGCCCCAGATTTGACCAGGGAGAGGCTCTTTCTTGTCACCTTTCTTATTCTCTTGACAAGCCTTCATACTTTCTGGAGTATCTCCTTGCTTCCTGGCACAAGCTATTCCAGGCTCCTTTTGTGTTTGCTCCTATCCAGTCTCAGAGTCAGGCCTTCCTAGAAGGACCTTTGGTTCCTTTTGCTGGAGAGCAGCCAAGAGATGGGGCTAGGTGTGCTCATTGCCATTGGAGTGTCAGTTCTTCCAGGTTCCTTCATGGAAAACATCAAGTGTGCATGTACACACATGTACATCTGTGGTTCTGTGCATGTTTCTACAGTTTGGCACTTATAGAAAATCATGAGTTCTCACCAATACTTCTAATTCTTTTTTATTTCTTATTATGTATTTTGGGAGGTACTGGGGATTGAACCCAAGGCCTTCACGCTGAACTATATCCCCAGACCCCTCACCCTTTAACTTTTTAATTTTGAGACAGGTTCTCACTAAGTTGCCAGGCTGGGCTTGAACTTGCTGTCCTCCCTCCTCAGCCTCCCTCAGTGCTGGCAGTCCTGTAGTCCACCACCACACCTGGCTATCAGTACTTACAATTCTAACCTAACACCTATGTCTCAGTCTAGTGTTCTTCCTATTTGTATCTCTCTTTTCCAGCAGTGAGAAACATGGCTCCCATGTCCTTAAAATGCACTGCCCTCCCCTCCCTGTAAGCACTCAGACACCTCCTTCGACTGCTTAGTCTCTGTCAGGGACTGAGTCACAGCCTTGTGCAAAAGCTCCCCCTACTCTGCACTGAGCTCTTCTCCGGGGCAGGTGTCCTCCTCATCTCTCAGGTTGCAAACTCTGCCCTGGACCATTGCAGCTTCCTTTCCTGCTCAGCCTCACCTTATAAATTGTGGTGTGAGCTGAGCACAGGGACACAAGCCTATAATTCCAGCCACTTGGAGACTGAGGAAGGAGGATCTTTAGTTTAAGGCCAGCCTATACAACTTGATAAAACCTGGTCTCAAAAAAAAAAAAATCTGATCTGAGTTGTTCAGGACAGAAAGAGAAAGGACACTGATAAATCAAGCATCAAGAACAGATTAACAGACCATATGCATTATATATCTGAATTTTTTAAAAAAAATTTAGAATCTAGAGGTGTAACTCATTGGTACAGCATGTGCTTAGCATGCATGAGGTCCTGGGTTCAATCCCCAGAGTAAAAATTTTTTTAATTTAAAAAAATTTCATTAATACATACTAATTATACACATTTAAGAGGCACAATGTGATATTTCAATATACTATAATGTGTAATGATCATATCAAGGTAATTGGCATATTTATCACCTCAAACACTTATCATTTCTGTCCTGGAAACATTCAAAATCCTCTCTGCTCACTATTTTGAAATTTATAATTAATTATTGTCAACCATAGTTATCCTTCTGTGCTGTTAAACATTAGATATTATTCCTCTTACCCAGTTGCACCCTGTATCCATTTCACATTTTCTCTCTCCACCTCTTCTCTACACCCTTCAGTTTTAAAATTTTACATAGAAATAAAAAACTTTTAAGAATTAAACTACAATTATAAAATTGTTCTGGCTGTGGGTTAAAATTATGAAGCTTTTTTCTTTTCCATATTTTCCAAATTATCTGTAATGTGGTTATATTGCTTTTCAATTAAAATATATTTCAAAGAAAGCATAACTTATATTGTACTTTCTAAATCATCTCAAGGTTCATAGGATGCTCAAGGATGCTCAAAATTCATACTGATGGTCCAAGAAGGTGGCCACAATTTTAATAGCCGATCTGGAGAAGAAGAGTTTATATCAAAACAAACCTGGATCAGAATACAAAGTCTCATGGTTGGAAAAGAAAGTAAAATTCAAGTTCTGGTTCTGGAACAAGGTGATGCTTTTTCTTGCTCCTCCCTAGGCTATGAGATTGAAAAGAAGACTCAGCATCACATGTTATCTTGCATCTGGCAAAATCGAGACGGTCTTGTGAAGCCTAACTAAAGATCCCCTCCTCATTCTGCTACCATTTATAAGGCCCTCTAGCCAAACAACTCTCCTTTTTGGGGGAACCATGAGCAGTTTTTCTTTATTCTCAAGTTCTGGGGTTTTGTTTTCTGCTAGTCCATGGAATTGTCCAAACAAGCCAATCCCATTTTCACTTGGAGACACAGGAGTACCTTACCCTCCTGATACTACAAAATTTGCCTCCCACAGTCCCCACTTGTTCATTCAGTTCTGAATACTGAGTAGAACCCCCATATGAACTGCATCCCTCCCTCCCCAGGCCATGAGAACATATGATAATTAAAAAGCTGTCAATCTCAACTGTTTGGTCTCTGCAGTTGTGTACTGGATTGTCCCACAACCCTAGAATGGGAATCCCTCCATCAGCGGTGAACTCAAGAATAGGTGGTTAAAATACTCCCTTCTAAATACCTTAGAAATCATTTAACAGAAAATGATTTAAAAACTCTCCAAGTTGCAAAGAAAGAACGAAGATTGGCTAGGGACTTCAAGACTCAAAGAACAACAATGAAGTGAGTTCTCCTAGTTTCTTTTTGTATTTCCCACATGCCCAAGAGTAGGTCCAAAGATTCCTACAACCTGGATTCCACCAGGCTTTAAAAAAAGACCAAACAAACAAGAAAAAACCTCTCTCTGGACATATGAATAGTGAGCCTGTAAAGGAAAAGCCCAAAAGAGACCTAATGGGGATCAACTAGGGGTCCTCTCCACAACAGCTAGGTGGGCTGGTGTACCTGCAGCAGCTGTCGATCAGAGGCTGGGTTGTTGGCTGGTCCACCCTCTGGGTAGCATCAGCTTAACTCTGGGTCCTTCTGCCCTCTATCAGTAGCTTCTACAAACTCCAAACTCTTCAGTAGAAGGTGGTTAGCAAACACCAGGTAGCCCAGGGAAGTGTCTTCTGCTTCAGAGATAGAGCAGTAGTAGCCCCAGCAGTGCTAGGAGAATGAACCAGTCCAGAATCACTTTGAGAATATTCTGATAACCAAGTGGGCATTGGAAAAAACACCTACAAAGGCATGTCAGAATCTATACAGTAAACTTAAACAGACAAACTGACTGATAAAACACACTTAAATAGGACCAAGAGGGTCCTAATATTACAACCAAAATGTCTAGGATACCATTGAAAATCACCCATCATACCAAAGAAATACAATTTGAATGAGAAAAGACAATTGACTCTGATACCTAAATGGGTCAGATATTGGAACTCCTTGATGAGAATTTTAAAGTAGCATAATCAAAATGCTTCATCAAACACTTACAAATTCTCTTGAAACAAGTGGAGAATGTTTGCAAAAGAGCAACAACTGAAAAAAGAAGAATCAAAGGAAAATTATAAAATTGAAAAATATTATAACAGAAATAAAAAATAACTCAGTAGATGGACTCAGTAGTAGAATGGAAATGATAGAAGATAGAAACAATGAATCAAAGACAGAGCAATAGAATTTACCTAATCTGAATGACAGAGAAAATAGACTGAAAATAAGTGGCCAGAGCTTCAGTGTTTTATGGGATTATAACAAAAGTTATAACATTTGGATTATCAGAATCTAAGAAGAAGAGAGTGGATCTGGAAAAGTATTTGAAGAAATACTAAAAGAAAACCACGTAAAGATGTATCATCCTAATCAACTCCTGAAAATAAAAAAGAAAACATAATATTTAACATAGTCAAAGAGAAACAATGTGTTACCTGAAAAGGAACAACAGTTCAAATGACAATGGATCTGCTATCTGAAACCACAGAGACCAAAACAAAGTGGCCTAAGGTTTTGCAAGTGTTGAGAGGAAAGAATTGGCAATTGCAAATTCTCTACTCTTCAAGAATGAAGAAGTAAAATAATTCTCAGACAAAGGAAATCTAAGAGAATTTGTTGCTACCAGAGTCATCTTTAGAGGAAGATTTCTAATCAGAAAGAAAATGATGGCAGAAGGTGAGGACATTCCAAAAAGAAAGGAAAATAAAATAATAGAATAGGTAAAATTAGAAGTAAATGTGATAGGCTATCATTTACCTCAGGAGTTTCTTTAGTCATACTTTGTGATTGAAACAAGTTATACCATCTGATGTGGTATTCAATGTATGGAGAGGAAACACATAAAACAATTATGATTAAAAAGTGAGCATGGTAAAAATGATCTATATGGAAGTATGGTTTACATGCTTCACTTGAGGTGGTCAAACGCTGACACCAGTAGACTGTGACAAGACACATATGCACGTAGCAATATCCAGAACAACCACTAAGAAAATTTTAAAAGCAATATACTAAAAGGTAATTATAAGAAAATCTAAATGAAGGGATAAAAGTGTTCAAGTGGCCCAAAGGAAGGCAAGAAAAAAAACCCAGAGAAATGAGAATCAGAGGCACCAAACAGAAAAAATAAAATGGTAGCATATGTTCTAACACAATAGCCAATTTATTTTTTTCCCATTAAGTTTATTTGTACATTTTAGGTATGCAATAGTTATATTCATCATTGGGATCTTGTACCTTTACGTGATGTATCTTGGTTCTTATTTTTTCCCCATTCCCCTGCCCTCCCTTCCCTATTTACAAAGACTTTTTTTCCATTTTTTCCTTTTCTCATATTTTTTCTTTTCCCTTCTTTTCTTTCCCCTACCCCTCCCACTTCCCCTACTTCTTTAGACCTTTTCTTCCTATTTCACAATATCAATTATACCTTTTGATCCTTATTTACATTTTTAGTTCTTCACACCAGAGAAACTATTTAGTATTACACATGTGTGTCCTATTTATTTCACTTAAAAGTATGGCCTCAATGTGCATCCACTTAGCTATAAATGTCTCTAGTTTCTCATTCTTTATGGCTGAGTAGTACTCCATTTTATAAAAAAAAACACCACATCTTCTTTATCCAGTCTCCAGTTGATGGGCAATTGGGCTGTTTCCAAGTTTTAGCTATTACAAACTGTGCCACTATAAACATGGGTGGTATGACTCTTATCATTTTTTTGGGAAGATACCCAGCAGAGAAATAGCTGGGTCAAATGGGACTTCTAATCCTAGTTGTTTGAGGTATCTCCATATTGATTTCCACAATGGTTGCACCAGTCTGCACTCCCACCAACAATGAAGAAGGGTTCCTTTCTCCCTAAAACCCCGCCAGCATTTGTTATTGGTTGATTTCTTGATAGCAGCCATTCTTTGCGGAGTGAGGTGGAATCTCAGTGTTGTTTTCATCTGCATCTCTTGAATGACCAGTGATGTTGAACATTTTTTCATATGTTTATTTGCTGCTTTTACTTCTTTGTCTGAGAAATGTCTGTTCATTTCGGATGCCCATTTTTGAATTGGGTCTTTATATTTGTGGGGGTCTGATTTTTTTGAGTTCTTTATATATTCTAGATATAGACCTTTGTCTGAGGTACAGCTGGTAAAATTTTTTTCCCACATTAGGTTGTCTCTTAGCTCTGCTGGTGGTTTCTCTTGCAGTACAGAAGCATTTTAATAAGATGCGATCCCAGTTGTTGATTCTTTGTGCTAGTTCCCGTGCTGCTGAGGTTTTGTTCATAAAGTCTTTTCCTATGCCAATCCCTTCAAGAGTTCTACCTAACTTATCTTCCAGCAAGTTTAGTGTTTCTGTCTTAATATTTAGATCTTTAATCCACTTGGATTTTAGTTTAGTGCATGGTGAAAGATAGGGATCTAGTTTTAGTCTTTGGCAGCTTGAAATCCAGTTTTTCCAACACCATTTATTGAAGAGGCTATCTTTCCTCCAGTGAGGATGGTTGGCTCCTTTGTCAAAGATGAGGTAGCTGAGTATATTGTTTCTGCATCTTCTAATCTATTCCATTGATCCTCGGGTCTGTTTCTTTGCCAGTACCATGCTGTTTTGTTCACAGTGGCTTTGTCTTATGGTTGCAAGTTGGGGATTGTGATACCCCTTGGCATAACTCTGTTGCCCAGAATTGCTTTTGCTATTCTAGGTCTCTTCTGGTTCCAAAAGAATTTTTGGATTGTTTTCTCTAGTTCTGTGAAATATACTGTTGGGATTTCAATCAATTGCATTGAATCTGTATAGCAGTTTTGGAAGTATGGCCATCATAATAGACACTTTAAAGATAAATGCTCTAAATTGACAAACTAAAAGAGATTGGCAGAAGACATAAAAAACCACAACCCAAGTATATGGTGTCTATTAAAAAACTCACTTCAGGCCCAGGGAGTTAGCTCAGTGGCAATGCACCTGTCTTGCAAGAACAAGGTCCTGAGTTCAATCCCTGGTACTACGGGAAAAAAAAAAAAGAAACTCACTTCAAACATAATTACATAGATTAGATTAAAAGTAAATAGATGGGGCCAGGGATTTAGCCCAGTGGTGCTGCACCTGCCTTGTAAGAGCAAGACCTTGAGTTCCATCCCCGGTTCCAAAAAAAAAAAAAGTAAATGAATAAAAGCTGGGTATGATGGAACACACCTCTAACTTTAGCACTTTGAGAGGCTGAGGCATGCAGATTACAAATACCAGTCCACCCTGAGCAACTTAGCAAGACTCTGTCTCAGAATAAATTTTTAAATGAGAGCTGGGGATGTAGCTCAGTATGAAGGCCCTGAGTTCAATCCCTACTACCCCCTCCCCCCCAAAAAAGAAAGAAAAAAGAATAAACAGATTTTTAAAATGTTCAATTAAATATCAATTTTTAAAAAGCAAGAATAGCTGAGCATGGTGGCTCACACTTACAATCCCAGCACTTGAGGCTGAGACATGATGATCGCTGCCAGTTTGAGGCCAGCTTGGGCTGCATAGTGAGTTCAAGGCCAGCCTGGACTACACAGTGAGACCCTGTTTCAAAAACCAAAAAGAAAAGAGAAAAAAAAAAAGCGGGAGTGACTATATTAATAACAGGTAAAGTAGACTTTAAAGCATAGAAAATGGTTGTGTACAAAGACAGATATTACTTAATGATAAACAAATTAGTAATGCCTTTATAAAGAAGATCTAGCAGAGGGCTGGGAATTTGGCTCAGTGGTGCCACCGCCTGCCTCGCAAACACAAGGTCCCAAGTTCAATCCCCAGTACCAAAAAAAAAAAGAAGAAGATCAAGCAATTCTTAGTGTGTGTGCACTGAACAACGTATGTTCATAACACAAGAAGCAAAAACTGATAGAGATGAAAGGAGAAATAGACAAATCCATAATTATAATTGGAGACTTCAATACCTTACCATCAGTGTATGATTTTAATACTAGACCAAATTTCAGCTAGCTATATAAGAAATGAACAAAACCATCAACAAGCAGGATCCAATTGATATCTGTAAGCTATTTCACCCATCAATAGCAGAATACAATCTTAAAGTGCCTATGAAACATTCACCAAGATAGACCATATCTCGAGTCATAAAACAAACCTTAATGACATGGTTTGGATAGGGTTTGTTCCCCCAAAGGTTTCATGCGTTAGAATCTTGATCCCTAGTGTGTGATGTTGGAGTGGTGGAAACTTTAATAGGTGTGGGTTAGTGGAAAGTACTTAGGCCATAGGGCTCCGCCCACATGCATGAATACTGTCTTGTGGATTCTTTCACAATAGTGGGTTGCTATAAAGCAGGCCATTCTACCTGCATGACCCCTCTGTACGTGGCCACTTCCCTCTCTGCTTCTTTACCATGTTATAAGACAGTCACAGAGCCCTCGCCCAGATGTCAGTACTGTGCTGTTTGGATCCTCCTGCAACCATCATCAAATGAAGGAGCCCAGTGAGCCTTCTTACTTTACAAATACACATCCTCAGTTTTAGGTATTTTGTTATAGCAACAGAAAATGGACTATGACACTTAACCAATTAAACATTATTGCAGTCATACACAGTATGTTCTCTGGTTATAATGGAATCTACTAGATGTCAATAACAGTAAAGCAATGGGAAAATTTCCAAAGACTTTGAAATTAATCAATATACTTCTAAATAATCCATGGCACAAAGAGAAAGTCTCCAAGGAATTTAGAAGGTATGTATCACTAAGTGAAAATGAAAACAATACATAAAAATTTGTGAGATACAGCTAAAGAAGAGATGAAAGAGAAATTTATAGCACTAAATGCCTATGTTAGAAAAAAGTTTCAAATCCATCACCTCAAGCTCTCAGGAACTTAGGAAAAAGGAGAGCCTGTTGCACCCAAAGAAAACAGAAGAAAGGATGTAACAAACACAAGAGCAGAAATCAGCAAAATTGAAAACTGGGAAAATAGAGAAACCAAAATCTAGTTCTTCAAAAAAAATCAATAAAATTGATAAAACTTTAGCAAGATTGACAAAGATGGAAGGAGAGAAAACACACACGACCAACTTCAAGAATGAAACAGGATATCAAGCCGGATTCTGCAGCCATTAAATAGGTATAAATGGAATACTGTGGACCAATTTCTCAAAACCTATACAACTTAGCCATGATGAAATAGATAACATGAATAGCTTTATGGCTATTAAAGAAGTCAAATTTGTAATTTTGAAGCTCCTGAAAAAGAAACCATCAGGCCCTGATTGTTTCATTAGAGAATTTTATGATTCAAGAATGAATGTTTTTAGAGACTCATAGCTGGCCATGGTGGTGCACACCTGTAAGTCTAGCACTTGGGAAGCTGAGGCAGGAGGATCCAGGAGTTTGAGGCTACATAGTGAGTTCAAGGCCAGCCTGAACTACATAGCAAAACCCTGTCTCAAAAAAAAAATTCATAAACACAAATTTTACATAGTCTTTTTCAGAAAACAGAAGTGGGGTGGTCCCATCTGAACTCTTTTTATTGAGGTCATTATTACCTGATACCAAACCTGATAAGAACAGCCCAAGAAAAGACCAATACCATTTATGAATGTAGACAACAATCCTCAACAAAATTTTAGCAAATTGAGTCCAGCAATGTATAAAAAGAATAATATACAACAGTTTTATGGGGTTTATTCTTGGTATGCAAAGTTGTTTCACTATTCAAAATCAATGAACATAACTCGCAGTATCAACAAGCTTAAGAAGAAAAATCATGTGTTCATATCAACTGATACAAAACAGGCATTTGACAAAATTCAACACCCATTCATATTAACAACTTTTGGCACACTAGAGATAGAGGGAAACTTTTACAACCTCATTAAAAAATCTACAAAAAACCAGAAGCTTACATCACACTTAATAGTGAAAGACTAAATGATTTTCCCCTAAGCTCAGAACAAGATACGAAAACCCACTATTATGTAATATCCTTATTCAAAACAGTATTGAAAGTTCTAGCCACTGCAATAAGGCAAGTAAAGAAATGAAAAGCATGGCCAAGGATTTAACTCAGTGGTTTCGCTGCCTGCTGCGCAAGCGCAAGGACCCGAGTTCGATTCACGGTACCAAAAAAAAAAAAGATATAAAAAGCATACAAATAGGAATTGAAGAAGTAAATCTCTGTTGTCTACAAGGAAAATCCCAAAGAATCTACAGAAAATTCTCAGAACTAATAAAAAAAGTCCAGACAGTTTAATAAGGTTGCAGCACACTGGATACAACAACAAGAGTTAATTGCATTTCTGTATAATGAACAACAAACAAGTGAAAACCAGAACCAAAACAACAAAATCCACACACAATACCATTTGCAATTGCTCCAAAGAAAATTAAACATTTAGGTATGTGTCTAACAAAATATATACAAGATCTTTATGATGAAAGTTATAATATGAAAAAACCCCCTAAATACTCAGAGAAACTTACTATGTTCATGAATTGGAAGATTTTATATGGTAAAGATGTGAATTCTCCCTGAAAATGATGTATAGGTTTAATGCAATTCTAATCAAATTCTCAGCAAGACTTCTTTTGCAGTCATAACAAGCTTATTCTAAAATTTATATGGAAAGACACAGACCCCCAGCTTGACCAAAACAATTGCTGTTGTTGTTGTTGTTGTTTTTGGTACTGGGGATCGAACTGAGGGCCTTGCACTTGCAAGGCAGGCAGTGGAACCACTGAGCTAAATCCCCAGCCCTCTTTATTTCTTTTTATTGAAAATTTTTTTGCCACACTTGGTGTTGAACCCAGGACTATCACATTGAATTACATCTCCAGCTCTTTTTTTAAAAAAAATTTTTTACTTTGAAATAAGGTCTCACTAAGTTGCTACGTTGCTCAGGTTGGGCTTGATCTTGCAGTCCTCCTGCCTCAGCCTTCCAGAGTGCTGAGACTATGGGTGTGTGCCACTATACCTGGCAACAACAATTTAAGAAAAGATGAATATCATAAGAAGAAATATACATCTTGATGCTAAAATTTTCACTACATAACTGTAGTAATGAAGAGTGCAAAAGCATAAAGGTCAGATAAACAGATTAATGGAACAGACTAAGGAACATCAAAATAAATCCACACAAACAGGGCCGATTAATAGTTGGGTATGTATAAGGAAGGGTAATACAAGGAGTCTTGTGATAATGGAACAGTTGTGGGCATTGGTTGGGAGGTGGGTCACAGAAAGCTGTATTACGTGATAAAGTGGTACAGCACTACACACACATGTATCCACATGCACCCACACACAAGTGCATGGACAACTGGTAGAATCTGAGTAACCTCTCTAGACAGTATCAGTGCCTATTTCCTAGTGTTGATTTCACATGATTGTTACATAAGATGTTACCATCCGGGCAAACAGTGAAGCATATACAGGACCTTCCTGTACATTTCTTTGTAGTTCCTTGTGAATCTGTAATTATGTCAAAACCATTTTAAAAAATAAAACTTGAGACTTTGAGCCCAAGCATGAGGCTTCTCCTCATGCTCAATGCCTTCTCTTGGGCATCTCTATGCTCTGGAAGTGGCTCTCTGTTTTAACCTGTGCCCCTCACACAGCACCTGACACCTATGCGATGCTCAGTAAATATTTTCCCAACAAGAATATGGTGGGATAGGGACACTGGGGCTCCTCAGGGCTGGGTGGAAGCCGAGCTCCCCAGCCTGTGTTGGTTTTAATGCTCATCTACAGCAAGACTCACCTACACGAGTGTAAGAGACGGCAGAGAGCTCACATTATTGCCGCATGGCACGCAGGAAAGCTACACCAAGCAGGAGTCCATCTGTTCTTCAGCATCCTCAGTAAAGGCTGGAGGGTGAAAGGGCACACAGCTGAGGTGCTGAAGGTTCGCTCCCCACTTCCTAGAGGGTGTACCAAAGACAGGCTTTCAGAGAAATACGTTAGTGAGGGCAAAGACATGAACCCATGAAAGAGGGGTGTTTAAAATTTGGAGGCAGGGAGGTGAGCAGAAAGGCAGGTCTGGAGGGGACTGCCGCCACAGGGCCATGACAGAAGGCACAGCCCTGGCAGGTGGCAGTTGTCCATGTCTCTCAGTGTTTCAGCAGTGGCCAGCATTCCCAGGAAGGGCAGCTTTCTGGCTTCCGGCCACCATGCCCTACACTTAGGGATGTACACCCTGCCTGTGGATGGGCAGTGGCAGCCATTCTAACAATCTCCCCCTCTTCTTTCTTCCTCACTACAGCATCCCCTTCTTTCTCTTCTCCCAAGTATATGACAAGGGCTCCAGAGCAGAGCACTCTATGCAAGGAGACTTGAGGAGGTAGGAGCAGAGTTCTGAGTGGTTGTTGCCATGGGCCCAGTGTAAAAGACTCCAGAGCAGACCTCTCCCCTCATCTCAGTCCTTGGCCCCCAAAGTGGGCCTGTCTCTGGCCAGGGAGTGTGACTCTTGGGGGGAGTATGTCACCCTCCCCACCAACTGCAATTGCTTCAGGGAGAAGACTGCTTCCCAAGCGGTCCAGAGGGACTTGTGGGCATTTGCATGGGACTCCCTGCCTCCATGGAACTGCTGACCACTCTCGGGCCACTGGAAAGTGCTGAGAAAGAAAGCAATGCTCAATGGAGACAGCTGGGGGCTGCAGAAGGCAGATGAGGATCTCTCCTGCCTGTGGCCACGTCTGAAGCAACCTCCTCCGAGGCCTCTGGGCTTTTCAGTAATGTAAGCAAGTGGGCAGTCAACCAATGCATAACAACATTACGGCCAGCGACAGACTGTATATACACAGTGTGACTGAAAAATATGGTGAGCCAGGCATGGTGGTGCCCGGTACTTGGAAAGCTGAGGCAGGAGGATTGCTACGAGTTCAAGGCCAGCCTGGGCTACATGGTGAGATCCTGTCTCCAAAAAGAAAAGAAAAGAAAAGAAAAATGTGGTGAATGTTAAATAAAAAGTTATTACAGTAAAAGACACATTGCCATTAGTAACCCCTCAAAATACTCTCCCTTGCTTTGAACACACTTATCCCATCATTTTGCCACTTTCTGAAGCACTTCTGAAAGTCCGCTTTTGTGAGTGTCTTCAGTTGCATTTTCATGGTGGCCTCAGTGTCCTGGATTGATACAAAACTTTTACCTTTCATGGTCATTTTGACTTTGGGGAAGAGCCAGAAGTTGCACAGTGCCAGATCTGGTGAATGAAGTGGATGAGGACATCTGGTGATGTTTTTAGGATCCTCCCTTTTTGTCGGACGACACTTAGCAGCATCATTCACAGTGTTTTTGATTACACCTTGTGAAGACCCTCACACAAGAGGACTTCCAGAACTGCTTCAGAAAGTGCCAAGAGTGATGGGATAAATGTGTTCAAAGTGGATGCAGATATTTTGAGGAGGATTAATGGCCATGTGTCTTTGACTGTAATACATTTTTAAAGAATTTAAAGTCATCGTGTATTTGGGGCACACTTCATACAATGGTGGTCTCATAAGATTATAACAAAGCTGAAAACTTCCTACCACCTAGTGACATTGTAACCATCATAACTTCTTAGTGCAACTTACTATTCATGAGTTTGTGACAATGCAGTGTAAATAAACCTGTTTAGATACCCAAACACTTGCCATTGTGTTAGAGTTGCCTAGAGCATGCAAGACAGCAACAGCCTGCATAGGTTCATAGGCTCAGTATATGGCAGGCTTCACCAGTTAGGTGTGCACAAGTTCATTGTCAGACATTCACACAGCCTGAAAGTGTCTGGGACACAAGTCTCAGACCACAGACCCCCCCTTAGGAGAGGCATGACTATATTTCCTTTTTCTGTCCAAAGCAAGTTTGAACAGGGTATTCTGTCCTTTGTAACATAGAGTCCTGGTTAAAAGTTTGTCTACCCTAGAACTGTCATGGACCCAACTCTTAGAAAAAAAAAAATATATATATATGGAGACATTAATTCATCATGATATGGAGTCAGCAGATACAACATGTAGGAAGCACTAATGACCCTAAGAACAAAAGATAAAAGAACTAGTTGAAAAGGACTATAATAAATAAAGGTATAAAACAACAACTTATTTTTTGTGGTACTGGGGATTGAACCCAGGACCTTCACACTGAGCTACATCCACAGCCCTTTTTATTTTTTATTTTTAGCCAAGTTGCTAAGTTCCCTGGGGCTCAAACTTGTGATCCTCCTGGGCCAGGGATTTAGCTCAGTGGTTTCGCCACCTGCTATACAAGTGCAAGGACCCAAGTTTGATCCCCAGTACCAAAAACAAACAAACAAAAAAGCAAACCCTTGTGATCCTCCTGCCAGAGTGCTGGGATTACAGATGTGCAACACCATGCCCAGGTAAGAACAACTGTTTGAATACTACACAATGAAACGTCACATGCTATTCCATGAATATGTATAACTTTCATGACTATTAAATTTTAATTTAAAAATTTAAAAAGTAAAGGTAGTGATGGTAAGGCTAATAAAATGAGACTAATTTGAAAGAACTCTAAGGGTATAAGATAATAAGAGAGAAAAGAACTAAGAATGATAATAAAATAACTAGAATCCTTAAGAAAGGAATGGGAAATTTTGAAAAAGAACATTAGATAATACACACATATTTAGCAGACTTGAAGATAGAGCAAATATAAAATATAGCATAGAAGCAAATTAAAGCAGGAAGACTTTTTAAAAACAAGAATCTCCATGATCTAATGGATAACATCAAGCAGTCTAACATATCTGTAAAAGGAGATACAGACAAAAATGAGGGAGAATTTTTCTCAAGAAATAATAGTCCAAATCTTCCCTAAATTGATGAAAATTTTCACTCATGAATCAAAGAATCTCAACTCCAAAGTAAGACAATTACAAAGAAATTATGATTAAATGATTGAAAACAGAAAATAGAAAATTTTATTTATTTATTTATTTATTTATTTATTTATTTATTTAGAGACAGGGTCTCCCTACGTAGCCCAGGCTGGCTTTGAACTTGCAGTGATCCTCCTGCCTCAGCCTCCTGAGTCCTGAGACTACAAGAGTATGCCTCCATGCCCGGCTATAAATAGAAAATTTTATCTTTCTTTTTTTTTTTTTCTTTTACAAACCCTTGTGTTGAGGACTGACTTCCAATAGATCGCAGTGAGGGAGCTGCTTTGCTATGTACAAAACCCTGACCCAAAAGCAGGTCATCTACGAATGGTTTAAATAGAAAATTTTAAAGCAATTGTATTTTAAAAAAATTTTAAGGTCAAGGTGAGTTTATTGTCCAAATAGCATAATCTAATTGCATTCAAAACCACTTTAAATGCATTTTCAAATTCATCTTTAAATGAATCAGAACAGGTTACTTTTTAAGTTCACTTAACACTGAACTGTTAAGGCCTCATAAAAGGCAGATATCAATATCATGTCACCATCATAGCCAGGAAATTAAAAATTTTAAAAGACACATTAGACACAGAGATTACACAGAGTTAATGCTGACTTGTCAATCAAGAAGAAAATGAAACATCTTTAGGAGTTGAAGGAAAAGAATTTACCTTTGCTGGATACATTGACTTTCTTTTTCCTTTTTAGTATTTCAGAGAATGTCACTAGGAGACCTTCACCTCAAGAAACGGTGAAGGAAGCTCCTCAGGTTGAAGAATATGAGCCTGAAAGGAAACTTGAATCAGCACAATAGAAGAAGAAGCGCAGGACACAGTGTGCCCAGTGTCACATGCCTGTGATCCCAGCACTCCTGGAGGCTTAGGCAGGAGAATCACAAGTTCAAGCCCAGCCTGGCAGTTTAGCAATTTAGTAAGGCCCTCTCTCAAAATAAAAAGGGGTTGGAGATGTAGTTCAGTGTGAAGCCCTGGCTTCAATCCCCAGTACTGGGGAAAAGAAGGAGCAGGAGGAGGAGCAGAAGGAAGAGGAGAAGAAAGTGGAGGAGAAGGAGGAGGAGGAGAAGGAAAAAGAAAAAAAGGAGGAAGAGAGGTGGAAGACATGAAGAAGTACAATATTATGTAGAAGGGGTCTGTGATATAAAGATATAGGACTAAGAATAAAATGAAGTGTAACTAATCAGCCTGCATAGAAGTGGACTAATAAAACATACTTCATCTGAAAGAAGGCAGTAAGAGAAACAGAACCATGAAGATGAAATAAAATGAAAATAAACAAGAAGATAGTGGACTTAAACTCATTGATATCAATGATTAAATGGAACTCTAAACACTAAAAGGCAGAGATTATCAGGCTGGATAATTAAATAGGATGATCTGGCATGGGGTGGGGGCAGGGGTGGAGGGTGGGTTCATCTGTCATCCCCACTTCTTGGGAGACTGAGGCAGGAGGGTCTCTTATGCCCAGTGGAGACGAAGCTGGGCGACATAGTGAGACCCTGTCTCAAAAAAAAAAAAAGGAAAGAAATTATATACAGTTTAAGACATAGTTTAAATATAAAATACAGATAGAGTTAAAATTAAAATAGAAAAATAAGTGCCATATAAATACAAGAAACCCAAAGTAGTTGTATTAATGTCATATAATGTAGATACCAGGACAGAGTATTATTGGAGATAAACAAAGAGATTACATAATGATGAAATAATCAGTTCATCAAAAACATTTTAAAAACCTACAATTGTATGCATTTAATAACAGAATTTCAAAATTCATAAAGAAATAGCTAAAAAGGTAAATTGATAAAATTACAATCATAGTTGATTTCCACATTCCACTTTAATAATTGATAAAAATAAGTAGAATATCAGTAAGAACATGGAAGATTTGAACATTATCAACCAATTTGATGTAACTGACATTTATAGAACAACACAGCTAATAATGGCACATGTGTGGGTCACTGACTAAAATAATCATTACTGTATATTACTATATGCCATACTATAAACAAGTATGAATAAATTTTAAAACATTGAAATCATAGAGTATGTTTTCTGACCCCAAAACTTTAAAAATCAATACAAGTAGATCAAGCTAGTAAATCCCCAAATATTTAGAAATTAAACAGTATAGTTTTAAATAATTGATGAATCAAAAAAAATCACATAGAAAATTAGAAAATGTCTTGATACAGAAATGCAACACACTAAATTATTACCACATTGAGTTGAGTGAACCAAAACCTTGAGATTTTAATAGAAGAAAAGTCTAAATTAAATTATCTAAGATCTCATCTTAAGTAGCTGTAAAAAAAAAAAAAAAAGAGCAAATTAAACCCAAAGGAAGTAGAAGGCAGGAAATAACATAAATAAATGAAATTTAAAGATAGATAATAGAGAAAATTGATAAAAAGAAAACCTGGTTCTTTAAAAAGATCCATAAAATTGTAAACTTGTAGTTAAATTGATGAATATAAAAAGAGTGAAGTCAAAAATGTCTAACATCGGATATGAAAGAGGACTTATTACTAAGCATGCTACAGACATTAAAAGAATAACAGGGAAACATTATAAACAATCTTATGGCCTCAAATTTGATAATGTAGATCAGCTAAACGAGCTCCTTAAAAGATAACAAAGTTATCAAAACTGACTCAAGAAGAAGTGGAAAATCTGAATAGTGTTTATCTGCTTTTGAAATTTTAATTAGGTAATAATTTTTAAAAATTACTGACAAAGAAAATTTCAGGCCAAGGCAATTTCACTGGTGACTTCTAACAAACATTTAAAAAAGAAATCATTCATAAGCATGCATATATTTTTTGAGAAAATGGAGAACACTTCTCTATGAAGTTAGCACACCCCTAGCAACAAAACTAGAGAGCTGGGTATGGTGGTGCATGCCTGTAGCCCCGGCACTTGGGAGACTGAGCCAGAGGATCACAAGTTTGAGGATGAGACAGTACAAAAATTAAAAAGGAAGGAAAAAAGAAGGGAGATGGAAGGAGAAAAAGAAAACTCTAGATTGATGTATAGTACCTTATTAATTTAAATCTTCAATAATATATTAGCAAATTTAGTTTGACAATATATGACCAATGGGGTTTGTTTTAGGAATGTGAGTTTTGCTTCATATTTCAAAATCAATGAAGCTTCCTGCAAACTCAGCTACTAAGGAGGCTATGAAAGGGGCATCACTTGGGCTCAGGAGCGTGAAGTGAGCTTGGGAAACATAGTGAGATCCTGTCTCTAACATCCTCCTACCAAATCAAGCCAGTGCATTCCAAAATCCATCAGTGTAATTCACCATCTTAATAAAATAAGGAAAAATTCATATAATTATTCCAAAAAATATTAAAAGACACGTTTCAAAAAATTCTTCATTCATGAAAAAAAAACGTTCGGCAAACTAGGACTAGAAAAGAACTTCTTCAATCCAACAAAGTTCATCTGTGAAAAATCTACAGGTAACACCATAATCATGAAAGAGTGAGTGTATCAGGAATAACAAAATGTCCACTCTCGCCACTTCTCTTAGTCATTGTACTAAATATCCTAACCAGTGCACTAAGGCAAGAAAATGAAAATTTAATATATGTGCTGCTGAAGCAAGCACAGAAAATGAAAATTTAAAATATACGGATTGTTTAGGATGAAATAAAAGTTTTTTCTTCAAAGATGACATCATATTTCACATAGAAAATATTAAGGAATGTCCAAATGCCTACTGAAAATAATAAATGAATGTAGTAAAATGTCAGGATAAAAATTTGATATACAAATAAAAAACAAATAAGTTTTTCTCTGAGTACTAGCAACAAATAATTGAAACATGAAAACTTTCAAATATACAGTAATACCTAAAACAATGAAATAAAAAAGAATAAATTTAACAAAAATATGCAACATCTTTACCCTGAAAACTTAAAACATTATTGAGCTAAACCAGAGAAGAGCTAAAGAAGTAGATATATATTTTATATTCATAGATTGAAGGTTCAATATTGCTAAAATGTCAATTTTCTCCAAGTGAATCTAAGGAGTCAAAACAATCCCAACCAAAATTTCAGCAGACTTTTTTGCTTGAGTCAAAATTGTCAAGCCAATTGTAAAATTTGTATGGAATATAAAGTCCTACAGTACCCAAAACAATTTTGAAAAAGGAAGAGGAAATGTGTAGGACTTGTGAACTATCTTCAAGAATTTCAATAAAACTGGTAATTAAGACACCATGTGTGTATTGGTGTCAGGATGACATGTTTCAATGGATATAAATTCTGAAATATAGATCAGAATGGAGGTTCGATAGCATATCTACTCTTAGATGGTTGCTTGGTTTTTTTGGGTTTTTTGATACAAGGTCTCACTGTGTAGTTCAGGCTGTGTTTGAACTTGTGGTGATCCTCTTGTCTCAGCCTCCCGAGTGCTGGGATTACAGGTGTGCACCGTCACACCTGGCGTAGTTGCTTGATTTTTGGCACAGGTATTCAGATACTTTCGTCAGGAAAATTATAGTCTAAGCACCAGAATAACTGGGCATCCATCTCTTTGTCTCCCCTTGCATAAAATCAACTTGAAATAGATTATTAATCAAGTATAAAATTTCTAGAAGTAAATATAGGTGAAAACTTTTTTGAACTTGGAGTAGGCAAAGGGTGTCTTAGACAACACACAAAAGCACTATTTAAGGGGCTGGGGATTTAGCTCAGTGGTTCTGCCGCCTGCTTTGTAAGCACAAGGTCCTGAGTTTGGTCCCCAGTACCCCCCCCAAAAAAAAGAATAATAAAAGTTTATTTTTAAAAAAGCACTATTTGATAAATTTTCTTTATCAAAATTAAGAAACGTGCTCTCTTAAAAATACTGTTAAGAAAATAAAAAGTGAAGCAGAAGAACTGCAAGTTCAAAGTCAGCCTGGGCAACTGTCTCAAAGTAAAAAATAAAAAGGGATGGGGTGTAGCTAAATGTAAAAAAAAAAAAGGAAAGAAAAAGGAAATTAAAAATCAAGGCATAAAATGGAAGGAAATAGTCTCAATACATATGTTTTACAAAATACTTGCATAATACCTTATAAAAACTCAAAAGTAAGAAGACAACCCAATTTTTAAACAGGCAAAAGATTTAAACAGATATTTCACAGACTAAGAAGCACATAAAAGAATGTTGAGCACGATTAGTCTTTAGGGAAATATAAATTACAACCACAATAATATACCACTAAACACCCACTATAATGTGCTAAAATTTAAAAGACTGACAGTACCAAGTTTTGGTGGAGTAATTAAAATTCCTATACATTGCTGGAAGGAAGTATAAAGCAGTTTAGCAGTTTTTATAATTTATATATTCATCATGTGACCTGGAAATTCTACATCTAGATATTTACTCAAGAGAAAGGAAAACATATATCTATACCAAGACTTAGATATAAGTGTTCATAACAGCTTTATTCTTAGCTGAAAACTGGAAGCATCCCGAATAGAGAAGTAGAAAAACAAACTGTGGTATAAGCATAGAATGAAATACTCATTAGTGTTAGAAAGAGGTTAAATTACTGTGCACGCAATAGCATGGATGACTCTAAAAAGATAAATGCAGGGCAAAAGAAGGCAGACATAAAATAGTATATATTGGGGCCAGGGATTTAACTCAGTGGCGCCATGCCTACCTCGCAAGCGCAAGGTCCTGAGTTCAATCCTCAGTATTGGAGGAAAAATAAAAAAGAAAGAATAGTATATGTTATATTATTTTATTTGCATGAGATGTAAATAGTGACAAAAAGCAGACTGGTCATTATCTGGGGCTGGATTAGGAAGGTAATTGGGCTAGGGCATGAGGGAGCATGCTTCATGAGTGTGGTCTCTCCTGCCACCTAAGCATGAGGGAGCATTCTTGAGCAGTGGAGGCATGGACTGGAAATGTTTTCTGTCTTCTGTAGATGGTGGTTACATAACTAGATATATTTCACAAAATGCATTGGACTCCACACATAAAATGGATGCATTTTATTGTATATAAATTACGCCTTTGTAAATTTGAATTAAGAAGAAAACAAGACAAATATTTTATACTGTTGGGGTAGGTTTTTAAAAATAAGATATAATAACTGTAAACCACAAAATAAGATACAAAACTACAAGCCACAAAAGGAAAGGAGAATTCTATTACATTAAAATTCAAAACTTGTGACTATCAAAAGATACCAGCATCAATGTCGAAAAACCACCATAGATTGGAAAAAAATATTTGCAACCTATACAACTGGAAAAAAAAGAGTAGTATTCAAAATATTTCACAAGCTATCATAAATCAATAAGAAAAACACAAAATAATGGAAACATGGCCAGGATAACATTAGGCAAGTTATAGGTGAAAAAACAATCCATGAGTGGTGGTGCATACCTGTAATCCAGGCCCTTGGGAGGCTGAGGCAAGAGGATTACTGTGAGTTCAAGGCCACCCTGTCTCAAAAAAACAACAACAAAAATTATAGGTGAAGAAACAAAATAGCCCATAAACATGTGAAATGATGTTCAAATAAAGTCAGACTTTCATGGCTTGATACCATCTACTGCTGGTACTGGGCAGAGGGGGAATGGAAACCATGCTGTGTTCATACTGGGGGTGCAACTTCATGGAACAATTTGAAGAGAAATTTGGCAAAAGCTAGAAAAATTGAAGATGCCTGTCTCCTCTCAACTGACAGTTCCTCATTTAGCTGGTTACTGGAATCCTCAGGTTAGGTGCACCAGGAGTCATTAGAATGTGTCAAGCACTGAAGCATTTATTAACCCCAAAGTGGGATTACCCTAACTTTAATAGAGAAATGGATAGACAAATATAGTATAGTCATTCAATAGAATAGTAGGTAGTGATTCAAGTGAATAAACTAGATCTATATGTAACAACACAGCAAAATTTAAGTATAGCTGTGGATGGTGGCACTTGCCTATAATCCCAGCACTCTGGGAGGCTGAAGCAGGAGGATCACAACTTCAAGGGCCCAGCCTGGGCAACTTAGGAACTTAGTGAGATCCTGTCTCAAAAAAAGATTCTTAAAAGGGCTAGGGATGTAGTTTAGTGTGAAGGCCCTGGGTTCCATCCCTAGTACTGGAAAAAAAATTCTAGGTATGAATGTATATACATATACTGTGTACAGGTGATCCCCTTACTACAGGTGCCATATGCATGGATTCTACCAACTGCCAACCTGAAATATTAGAAAAATTGCATCTGTACCGAACACCTACAGGGGCCGGGGATTCAGCTCAGTGGTTCTGCCTCCTGCCACACAAGCTCAAGGTCCCGAGTTCGATCCCCATACCAAAAAACAAAACAAAACAAAAACAAAAAAATAACCCCGTGAGACTGAACACGTGCAGACTTTTACCTTGTTATTGTTCCCTAAACACACGAACATCTATTTGCATTGTATTATGTATAAGTAATCTAGAGATGATTTAACATACATGAGAGGATAGGAGTAGGTTACATGGAAATATTATGCTGTTTTATGAGAACTTGAACAATAATTGAGAGAGAGAGAGAGAGAGAGAGAGAGAGAGAGAGAGAGAGAGAGAGAGCGGTCCTGTGAGAAACGGAGGTGTGTGCCAGGACCCTGAGAACTTTAGCCCCTTACTAGGGGGCAGTGTTGGAGAAAATAGCTGAGAGGCGCCTGCAGATAAGGACTTTTCCAGACTCCGGGATGTCTCAGCAGAGACCCATCCCCAACTCTGGATCAGTCAGGCAGCTCTTAGGAAGGTGTGGGCTGCTGCCTCCCCGCGCCTCACCCGTGGCAACAGCACTGAATAAGCGCTGGCTGGCGATCGCCGCGATCCCCCACCACCCGAGTGAGGAATGCGAGATGAGGGAGCCCACAGGGCCTGCAGCCGCCGCCTCATAAACCCGCCTGCCTTTTTCTTCTCTGCTACCATTCTACTTGCTTTGGCTCCACAGACTTGCTTTGAAGTTGGCACTTTCACTTTTTTTTTTTTACTTTCACATTTTTAATATAAACTCAGATTCTTAAAATGCTAACATCAAATCCTAATTTAGCAACAGCAACAAAATCTAGCTTCCCAATATTCCACCTGCCTTTTTTTTCTCAAAAAGAACAGGTGTCTGAGTAGCTTATAGAGAAATTTTTCTCTTTTTGTGCATTTTAATCTCAATAATGCCAAACCAGTTTAAGAATGGAGCCTGCTGTGATTTTAACTCCTGTCTTTGGATTTCCCCTTCTGAAATTGAGTTGTAGGGATGTGGGAGATGGATGTACTTGAGGTTTGTCTCTGACCAAGTCCCTTCCCGAGTTTGCCTTTGCCTATTTTCTGGGAGGAACCTTAAAAAACCTCAGTAACTGAGCTGGAGAGGATCAGAGCCCTTTTGAACTGCTGAAAGGTGGAAACCACTTCCCTACTCCACCGCATTGGCTTTCTGCCTGGCTGGCTGCCCACAGGCTGGCCCACATGGATCACATGAATGGGCTCTTTTGTCCCTGACTTTAGCTGGGTCTGATCCCTGGCATTCCCTGGCCCAAAATGGGAATGAAAAAGTATCCTCCTGCTTCAGCTTCCTAGAGTTCTGGGATTACAGGTGTGCCACCACATTCTGCTCAAGTTGTTTTAAAAAGTAGTTTAAAAAAAATCTGACACAGTACTGCTGAGTTCTTAAGCTATCCAGTGACTAATCAGTTCTTGACTAGGTATTCAAAGTGCTAGTAAGTTGCCACCTGAGTGGTAGCCCTATGGCAGCCATCTTTGTTTTCCCAGGGGGCTTTGGGAATCGGTTTATACAAAGAATCTGTGAGTGGGCCCAGGAGTGTTTTCTTCTTTTTACATCATAAATATATGCAACTTCTACTTGCCAGTTACGTTTTAAGCTAAGGACAGGAAGTAGTTAGGTGTTATCTCATGGAGTTGAACATTCATTTGCCCTATGACCCTAGGAACCCACTTCTAGCATCTCCATGGCAGTATCATTTGTTCTTGCAACCCAGGAATGCTTGGTACAGGCTCCCCTTGTGGGGGAGCTTGGCCAACTCTTCCCTCCTACTAAAAGCAACAACGAATCCTTAGTCACGAACCAGTCTACCAGCAAGTGTTCACTAAATACCTACTCTCTTTGCCTCTGTAGTTGCAAGGTCCCTGGCCTGCTCCCTTCCAACTGAGGTGGGAGGGGGAGGAAGGAAATCTTTGTAGAGCAGAGGCAGTGATATAACTGGGTTTTGAGGCCAGTACAGTGTGGAGAAGTGGCAAGGAATAATAATAACAATAAGGATAATGCACAAGCAATATTAGAGGTGTCCTACGCACTGTGCTAAGGGCATCATGTGAACTGTCTCACTCGATGGCTCCTGGAGCCCTGTGGGGTGGCATCATCATCCCACTTATACAGGATTCTGGAATGTGAGCTCTTCACTGTGATCCCAGGCTGACCTGAAAGAAGACTGAGGACAGAGTACAGGGAAGACTCAAGGGTGCAGGAGACAGGCTGACTAGAACAGAAGCCTGTGAGAGAGGTATTGCATGGTGGCGAGACCCATGGAGGGGGCTTCCTGGGCTGGACAGAGGCTCCCTGGCTGCAAGGGGAGGAAGTAGATGTAGGAGAGCCCGGAAAGGCAGCCCTGCCACTGTGGTGCTTTAGGCGGAAGACACCCTCCCACTAGCCCCTTTTCATTCACATAAAGCCGCGTTTGTTTCCATTTATCTGCTTGACTTTTCAGCCAAGATGCTGTTAGGAAAACATATTGCTCTAATTTAATCCACATGTGCATCCCCAGGACAGAGTCTAAAAGGAAACTTCAGGTCCTGAGTCCCAGACCCCAGAGTCTTAGTCCCAGGGATGTGGCAGAGAAGGGCTCTGGCCTCAGGGGTGACCCTGACCACCTTTCAGGCTCCTCTCTGAAGCCAGTGCCCACCTACCTGTGCTCTGGTATGAAGGGGGAAATGTCAGCAGGGAAAGGGATGTGCCAGCAAACACCTGTGGACGACCCCCTGCACCTGCCCTCAGCCAGGAGCATATACCAAGGAGGAGGCCAGGGGGCATGGTGGGGCTGGGGTCAGTTCATGAGTGGGTTTGTCTTCTAATTGGCTCCATCTACTTCCCTGTTGAGAATCAAGGTCTCAGCTCTGAGGCAAGCAATGGTGACATGAAGCAATTTGCCCAGTCACGTGGGGAGATGCTGTCTGCAGGATTGAAGCCACCGATGACCCAGGTTCAAGGCTCGGAGGTAGGTACAAGGTCATGTACAATCTTGCCACAACACCTGGTTGTGTGTAGAGTGTGATTTTACAGTCATACCTCACTGGTCAAAAGCCAACAGTAGGGAACCAAGCCAGTGTACTTGTTTCAAGACTGTCTTCAAATTTTACTCCTATTAAATATAACTTATTTTGAATCTAATTATATTATCTGGAGAAATCAATGGTCCAAACTGAAAAAAGCTCAAAGGACCTTTCTCATATAGATGTTTATTTACAACCAGAGCTGGAGGCACAGTACTAAAGGACAGAACCAAAAAAGTCTGCTTCTGATTCAAGTTCTGGGACCCTTTTGGTGGCTTGCAAGTCATGACCCCAGTGAATTAGCTTGTAAAGAAAAGATAGTCCTTTTTTCCCATGCTCACCATTTCCAAGGTTGTTTTCTCTTCTCCAGAATTCACCATCCACTTGGTCTGGGCTGGATTCCTAAGCAAAGCCATGTTAAAACTCTCAGCATATGAGGAAATTCATATCCAAGGCAGCACAGGAGGAGTGACACATGGGGCTTACATCCGGAATCCTCAGGGACCCACCTCGCTGTCTATCATGGCTTCCAAGAGTTGAGCCCATAGTCTCAGTTGAAAGAGGCTAGAAGAAGCCCTCAGAGCTCAGCTATGTTGGGACTCAAAGGATACTGCTAGGAAAAAAAGGGATTTGAGCAGATTGTACAGTTTTTGAATTGCACTAAAATCTATTTCTATCAGAACTGGCAAAGGGCTGAGGATGTGGCTCAGTGGTAGAACACTTGCCTAGCATTTGTGAGGTCCTGGTTTACAGCACAGGGGTGGGGGGGGTGGGGGGTGAAAGTTGAAGAAAAAAAGAAAAGAAATGGCAAAAGAAATGAAAATGGTATGAGAATGTGGAAATAGGATGAGTTTCCATGTGCTGCCCAAATCAGAAAACAGTCCTTGCTCACAACCACTGGGCAATATTCTTGAGGTTGTTCCACCAAATGGCTCTCTGGGGTCTTACAGTAAAAAGCTTGGGAATCTCCCAAGCTGCCAGGGACTCCCCTCCATCTCAAGACAGGGGCTCAGCTGTGCAGGCAGGGTTCATCTTCCTTCAGGCTGGGAAGGGTCTGGGAGGCTCTCCTGGGGCATGGTCAACTCCTCCTAGGGCCCTCCCCAGCCAGCAAGGGTGGGGAGACCATACTGGATTTTGCAAGGACAGGCATCCAGGCAGGTTTGAACGGCTCTGGTTCTATGGGAGTAGGTCAGCCACATTTCCAGCCAAGGCTTTGCTGAACCCCATATGAAGAAGCTAACAGGCAATTACACAGCAGAGACACTTGGCAGGAACCTGGGGTCAGCGAGCAGGCAGGGAAGAGAGAGCTGGAATATTCAGTTCACAGATGTTCAGCCCTGACTTACGGATCCCACAGTGAAAGCCTAGAACTCTGAGCTCCTGCTGCTGGAGGGTGGGTTGGGAGGCAAGGGTCAGGAGGCCCTCAGATACATCACTGGGTGCAGCAGCGGATACTAGCCACTAATACAAGCTCCTGCAAAGAAATCTGGCCCTGTGAGGGAGTAGAATACCTCTTAGCTGGGCTGGGCCTAAGTTTTGGTTTATCAGATTGGTCATCTCAAATTTCAGTTACTAATTACAATGAAACTGCCTTTTACCATTAACCAAGTTATTAAAGGTAGCACAAATGTGTGCCAGATCCCTGCCTCTGTAAGCATCAAGGGTAGTGATGGCTGCCCTGTGCTCCTCTATGGAAACTTTCTTATGGATTAACAAGAATTTGGTGTGATTCTTTTTTCCATGAAGGCTTGGGTCTCTAGACATCATGGTGTATAGTAACCCTATAATCTTGGGGCTTAATCAAAACATAGTCCATCAACCTATTCTGGTGTTCTGAATGAATGTTTATTTTAAAATAATTTGCTATGGCTTTTTTTTTTTTTAAAGGAGAGAGAAGGGAATTTCCTGGAGCCAGATTCTCCCTGCCCCTAAGCGGGTCTCTCTACTAGAAAGACTGTGTCAGATGTGCAGGTCATAATTAACCACAGAGCTGTTTGGGAGAAAGAGAGAAGGAGAGGGCATTTGACAAAGAGTTAACAGATGTCATTTTGGTGGCGGCTGGCCCACTGCTGCTGGGTCATTTGTTGGATGGAAGCCGATTCTGCTGCTGTCGTAAACACAGAGTAGTAATAATTATATGCAGACTGCATTAGGCGTAACAGATTGGATGTATAACATTCTGTTAAAACCCAGCTCATATCCTGTTTCTCTCTTGAGATACAACAGAGACAACCCCTACCTTCTAGTTGTCAAAGTCATCTCCAAGGATCCTCTTGGACTTCCCAGTAGGGAAATAGGTCAAGGCCCTTCCTGGCTAATTCTGCCGAGGTCCAGGGATGGCACAGAGCTCTGCTCAAAAGTGACGCGGGCACACACACTTCAGTAAGCCAGGCCCGCACCACACCACAGAGCTGCTTTTTTCCATTTGAAAAATGAAAGAATTAAATTCAAAACAAACAACTTCAATTTAACACCAAACTACAGGATAACCAATCTTAAAAATGTCACAGTGTAATGGATCTTAATACCCATAGAAAACACAAAAACAGCACCATTGTTCCCCAGCCATGCAGAGCAACCTCGCAGAATCTCAGTGAAGGAGAAAGAAGGGAAAAACACCTTATTACTTCCAA
The DNA here is from genome assembly GCF_000247695.1 of Heterocephalus glaber. Next base: position 9,317,229 of record NW_004624794.1, on the reverse strand, counting down.
ACCCTGCGAGCCATTTTGGTCTCCAAAGGTTTTAGGCTGCCCGAGGCCGTGTGTCTGCAGTGTTTCGGGAAATGACTTGCCTTCGCACGAACGCTGCTCTGTTCTGCAGCGAGGCTGCCTGCCCCGGAGCGGCGCCGCTCCATTTCTGGTTAACTCTTCCTTCCCAGGCCTGCCGCTCACAGGAGCAGGGCGGGCAGAGCCGAGGGATGCTGAGGCCACTGCAGTCCAGCCTCCTGCAGGGCTGCCGGGACTGTCACCATTAGGAGGAAGGAGCTAGTGTAAGGAAGCAGCTCCAGCAGACCAACCATCCTGTGCTCTCTGGAAAATCTATTCTCAAAAAGAGATTGTCACTGAGCAATTGTCATCAAAACACACAATGCACTGAAGCCAAGGAATAGAAGTAGGGCCTTGTGGGACAGGACTGGGCAATCCGACCTCTCCTAGTTCCCAACAGGAAGAGCTCCCCTTTCTGTCCCTGGCCTGAGCAATGTGCTCTTCTGGTTAGTAGGATACAGGCAGGCTCCAGTGTGGTACCCGGGCATGTCTTGGACCTGAGGATTTTTACTTCCCTCGTAAGACTGAAGGAAGCCTAATGACAGAAAAATGTTTACACTGCACATCGGAGTTGAGTGATGACAGAAAACCACTTAGCACTTAAGAGGTTAATACAATTCCTAAGTGTTCGGCAATCACTGCAATTTAGTGCCATTTCGATTATTACACAATAAACAGACCATGTTGTCTGGAAGCAAATTTTTATGAGTATAGCTGAAGGGGCTGCAACTTATTTAGCTGCTGAAACTCGGAGGGAAAGAACATTTCCGAATGCTAACACCACGGATCAGAAGTACAGGTAGCAGAAAAAGGTTATTCTCAGGTCACTGCTCTGGCAACTCTACACCATGACCTTTAAAATGAGTATGTCGTTAGAGGGAAATAAAGTTCACCGAAGTGTTCTTTACACACAACCATTTTAATAACAATATTGTTGCGTTTCAGAGTGAAAGATTTGGGAATTTCCAGAAACATGTTATGTTCAGGAAGGAACATCGTGTTAACATGGGCTGGGGATATGTGAATGGTCTGGCTACTCCAAATATGCATGGAGTCTACATGCTCTCTCACACATACATGCACACATGCACACACATGCACACCAGCTCATTCATAGACACTGGGTATGGCTGTATTTTATGGGTATGTGGGTACAATGATCACAAACCAGATCAAATCCCTACTCTAATGAGATCATAATAAATCAGACACATAAGTGGAGAATGGGATCGTGGAGAGACGCTGCAACTCTCAAAGCCTGTCCAAAATTGCATGGCACACTGAGGTCTAAAGAGGCCATTTTTTCTCCAAGCCCCACATGGGTTCATATTTGGGGAGCTGAGTTTTGCTCCAGCTCCACCAATGGAGGAAGGAAGTCACTACAGATATACTTCAGGATTCAAGGTTAAAATGTATGTAGAACCTTAATATTCATACATTTTAAGGCTTGCAAAGGGCTCTCATGTTCATGAGGGATCTGTAACAACCAAACAACCTTCTTGTGAACAAAACAAAGAAGTTATTTTTTTACCCCCATTTTACAGATGAGCTAGCTGAGGCTGTACCTAAGAAGTCATTACTAAGTTAGTCTACTCCTACACTTGCTACACTTCAGGAACCCCTCATACCAATGGGGATAAAATCTGGGGAGATGGGACACCTAGGCCCCCATCTTAGGAGAGTTGTACAGTCCTGAACCCTCATGCAGGCCCAGAGGGGCTGAATGGCTCTGCTCTCAAGGGTCTCAAGGACCCGCAGAACTGAATGTGGTACCACACAGAGTGAGGTAAAACTGTAGAGATGCACCATGTGCCCACGGCATCAGGAATAAGCCTGCTGTGACAGAGATGGGTCCAGGCTGTGGGAACACAGCCTCTGGTGGCAGGGAGGGCATCTTGATCCATCCTGGGCTGCATCCTGGAGCTGTCGTGGCTAGTGCAGAGAGCAGAAAGGAGGTGGCAGGTGCTTCGACCAGGTGAGAGTTTCCACCCCACCACAGCAGACCAGCCTGCTTGACGCCTGAAATCCTACTTTTAAAGGCCAGTGATCTCAATCATTGGAAGGCACAAGAATCTCTTGGGGTGCCTATTGCAAAGACACATTTCTAATTGACTAGCTCTGGGATGGATCCTAGGGCCCTAAATAAATGGGCCATTTGGGTGATTCGCAAACCAGGTGGTCAGAAATGCACTTGAGAAATCTTCATTTGGGATATTTATTTGGTGAAAACTTTCTTCTTAGGTCTTTCAAAAATGCTATACTTCTTAGGGGAAAGTATGTTCGGTTCCTGACATGAATTTATGTCACCCATCCTCCAGCCCTTCTGTTAATCCATCCATCCATCCTTCCATCTATCCTTCCTTCTTCCTTTCTATCCATCCATCTGTCCAATCATCCATCCACCCACCCATCTTTCCTCCTACTCAACAAATCCTTCCTGGATACCGATTCCATGTCCATCCATGTTCTGGGTGCTGGAGTGATAGAATAGGCACCAGGAGGCATAGGAGAGGGCAGATCTTGAGGAGGTGGCTCAGAGAGGAGGCACTACTGTGGAAAGCCCAGGAGAGGGTGAGTCCACCACAGTTGCACATGCTTCTGACCTTGGCCTCAGGGTCCCAGAAGCAGGTGACTGTGACAGACAGCTCAAAGCACAGTTTGAAACCCAAGAGCACTGATCATCTCCCTCACAGGGTCAAATTCTGTCACCCTCAGAAAGGTAAATGAAGTCCATGATCATTGTACGGTGAGACAGAGGAGGAAGCATAGGCATGAAAAAATAGTTGCAGGAGGAGAATGACAGCAGCAGCTGCAAAGAGAAAACTCTGTACCTGAAGTTCCTATAGAAGCCCAGGCAAGGCTTATTAATACTCCAGAGCCACCAGGCTTAAGAGCCTTCAAAACTCTATTTTGAATTCTCTTTGAAATGTTTATAATTGGCCATTCAGAATAACCACAGTTCCTATAAAGTCATCACCCATGTGGTCCAGTCTCAGGGCAGTGTCTCAGACAAAGGAACACAATTCAGTCAGCCCGAATGTAATTTGAAAGTAAGGCAAGCTCAACCCTGACATCTCTACAGCACTCTGAGGAAGACACACAGATCTCAGCGTTGCTTCTTAATCCCATCCCTTCTCTGTAGGTTCTCATCTGGATACTGCAGATGCCTCACTTTGCAACACTCCACAGTACTGTTCCCCAGTCCCCTCCCTTTTCATCCTGCTTTCCTTCCCCTTTCTTTCCCATCCTGTAGTATCTAACCCCCAAAGACTGGCCTGGCTTGCCAGAGAGGAAAGTTGCTGGATGGTCTTGGGCTCCTTGGATTCCTTTCTTATCTAAAAAGTAGAAGCAGTGGCATGATTTCATAGTATTTGTGGGAAAATTTAAATGAAATATAAATAAAGCACTGAATAAAGGAATTGGTACATGGTGGACAATTAATGAATATTTGTTCCCATAGGAAAAACTAAATGTAGGGGGAAAATCACCATGTATTTATTTTTCGAGAAAAATTTATTATTTCATATAAAATTATGATATTATAAAATGTATTCACTAATTTGGGGGAATGCTCTCATAATTTACAGCAAGGAGAACTGGAGAGTGAAGTTACTATTATGCAATGATTCCCCCAAAGAATCCCCATATTGATATTCTAATGAAAATAGGCTTCTCAAATCCTGCATTTTTATTATGTGTGTCTATGCTGGCATTTATGTTATATTCTGAATTAACAAACATCAAAAGCTAAAAAATTACATATGCATAAAATGGGGAAAGGGATACACATCTTTTGTAAATCTCAGTGGAGCATACTCAAACCTCTAGCCCTACCATATACTCCCAGATTAAACCACATGATAACTTTGGAATAGGAGAACATTAATGAATACAAAACAATAAGAAGGCTGTTTGGGCATGTGCTAAAAAAAAAAATCTTTCAAATCAGACTATGTCCTTATCATTGGAATCCTCCTAATGAATATCATTCTCCACAAAGAACCTTCTGGCTCACTCATGTTCTTTCTGTTTGTTAAAATAGCATTCAAGTCATTTTCTGGATCACAAAGTTAATGCAAACCCAAAACAAAATAAAAAGGAAAGAATGTCAAAAGAACAAACTTTTAAACTCTGTACTTTTTATTATTTGATGCCATTTTTAACTTGTTAAAATTGATCAAATAGAAAGCTGTGAAAAGAGAAAAAATTAAGCCAACTAGAAAAGTGTGACTTGGGTTTAATATTTTATAATTGCCAAGGGACATACTGAGATCAATGAATTTTTGCCCGAGATGAACGTCAGAAAGAGATGTACTTCAGTCTTTTAGGGAACATTGGTCTATTTAATTTCTGTGTCAGATGCATGTGAAATAGGCCTGCCTCAGCCTTCTTTCTTTGCCAGTGGCATTGCTGGCAGCAGACATTGCCGGTTTTAATAGGCCGCTGTCTGAGGAGTGGTGAGGAATCCGATAACCCATCGACTCTAATGGATCTGCCTGTTTATTCACTTACACCTTTTTTTCCCCAGCTAATTTTAGTTTTGCATGCTGAGTTGTTTTGCTTTGAATTAAATGAATAGAAACAAAGGAAAAAGCCTTTGCAGCTAATAAACCAAGATTATGTTCCTGGCCCCTCTCAACAGGCTTCTCCACACATTAGGTATACCATCGGATAACAGATTCACTGTGGCATTTTCTCCACTTGTTGACAAAAATTAACATTTTATACATGCTCAAATTTAGAGAAAAAATTAGATTATTCAAATCACTTTATGTATAATGTGCTGTTGTTTGTAGTAGATCTAAATGCCCAGTCTCAGACCCCAGATGTCCTCAGATTTCAGACACTGGTCAGTGACTTTTCCTGCCCAGGGGCCACCCTAGAGCATTCTGCAGGGTCATACAAACAGGACAAATGCTGAAACGCTTTGCTTGGTCTAATGAAAAATCAGAGAGACATAAGAAGGCTATGCCTAGGTGCCCTTCAACAGAAACAACAGAAGTCAATGGTTTAAAAACATCCCTCCCCTCCAAACTCCCTCCTTATGCCCAGAGACCTTGAAGAAGTTTCCAGAAACCTTTTAGATGATGGCTGCCTCGCAATACGAATGGGATAAAGATATAAAACTGGGGCGTGGTGGTGGGAGGGAAGCCAGCTTCTCACTTTCTTAATAAAAGCCATTTTCTACTATGGGCTCTTAAATTGTCACACAGACCCCAACTGCAGAAAGGGTAGACCGGACTCACCCCTCCCCCACTGGTACCTCATAGCGCCCGCAGGTGACAGGGGCTGCCACCTCTTTGCTATCAGTAAAGTCCTCTTAGGATGGACATCTGTGCCATAAGCTGACGAAAGGCATTCTCTCCTTGTAGGGAAGGCTAATATTCCCCTCAAACTCAGAAGATTTACCTCAGAAGATTCATCCCCAAAGGTCACTGGCCCCAACCCCCACCCCATGCTGCCATACTGTGTGACTGTTGTCTCCGGCAGAAAATGCAATAATGCTGTTGCCTGATCAAAAGCAAGGATAATTTACAAAGTAATCTGGAAAATATTGAGAGAATTTAGACTAGCCGGGAGAAACAGAATGTGACCTATCATTGAGTCAAACAAAAATAGGTCTCTCCGAGTATTAAACAGAATGTCAACAACAATCCGAATGAAATCCCTTTTAGACAAAACAATAGCCTAATACTCTACTGTTGCCCTCACACAATTAAAATAGGGTAACATTTTAGACCATTCTCGCAGCTTTAGCCCCTCACTATACGAAAGCGCCTCGGTGTCCCAGCTGTATCCAGTTTCTTACAACGGCCTTTCTTTTCCTTCTTCCCCGTTCTCAATAAAGCCGGAAGTCAGTCAGCTCACAAAGCCCTCAAGTCCTGCCTTTCTTAGATTCACATTTCTTAGCAGTGCCTTCCTCCCTTCAAGCCCCTAATCACCCAAATAGTCTTTTCTTTACTCAGCAGCATTTCTTCGGCACATATGCATCGATTCGTATCGCATGCAAAGCACTGGACTAGATGTTTAATCTTCAATGTGGAGCTGAGTAAGACACACTTCTATCTGCTAAGCAAATGAAGAAATGTTGTGTTTGGGTCCCTGGCTTACTTCCCTGCAGTGTCATTCAACTCAGGTTTCAACAGGCTCCGTCTCTTATCAGTATATAGGTTATAATAAAATAATTTACATGCCTGTAAAATTACCTTATGTATATCTTCAACATGCAGGAAACTCTCCAGTTCTAGAATAATTCTATTTCCCCTTGATTTGCATGTGTGGACTTGGATCCTCACTCTCAGGCCCAGTGTGCAAAGCAGAGGAGGAACAACAGACTCAAGTTGGAAGTGATTTACTTCATTAGCTGGGATTACAAGTTTAACTTACAAACCAGAGGTCAAAATTTCTCATTAACAAGGGGGCCGTGAATTGCTGCAGGCTTTGGTTCAAGAGGAGACCACTCTTATTACTAACTACACATTTCAATCTGTCTTTGATGTTCTCCTTCTTCCCTCCTCCCTTTTATTTTTTGGCAGAGGAGCTGATTTTAATTGTGGCACTACAACAAGGCTCCCTCCATCCCAGGGAGCAGCCTCCTGTCTGCTGCTGCCGAGCGAATGAGGCTGCAAGATTGGGTGCAGTCCATTGCTCAGGGCACATTTTAATGGCTCCCCTTTCCTACAAGGCTTGGATTGTTTTCCACGTGATTCTGGTTAATTTAGCTGCGGGAAAAGGCATCGGTTTTCCTTGTGAGCTTCTGATCCGTCTGCCTCAGCGAGGTGAAATGTATTAAAACAGAGAAGGAGGCGTCATTGTAACTTTCTGGATGTGAAGACCAGCACATTCTCCAACTCCCAGAACAGAGAAAGGAGTTTGACAGAGCCCATTAAGCTATAAAAAAGCACTTTTCTTTTGATAAATCAGCTTTGGATGTTTACAAAATATTCAGACTGCCTCTTCTCTTCAAAAGCATTGCTAAAGGTTAAAAGGGGACAACTCAAATGAGATAAAACCTTTGCAGAGTATCACAAAAACCAACACCACATAATCCTTCTCCAAATAAGAATACCAAGAAAATCCAGCAGCAGCTCATGATGTACAGAACAAATAATAGAGTGTTTAATATTCACTTTATGTTTCCAAAACCCAAGTCCCACGTGCTGGCCGGATCCGGTGACCATTGTAACTGGACCAAGGCTTTGAGGGGAATCACTGATGGATTACAATGATTACAACAGCTCATTGTTTCAAAGAATAGCAGTTATCAAAAATAACCAAATTATTATTCTGATCTGGCTTGGTAAGAAGGTCACATTCAAACCACTTATGCTCTCAGTATCCTCAGTCACTATTAATGTGCAGCAACGTTGCTGTTAATGTTTGTTCTCCTTGAGAAATGTTTTCTTGGCTGCCATGTGGAGAGCCCATGGGTGCCACAGAGACTGTGAACAGGTGCTAAGCTGCAATCACTGCAGAGGGGAGAGTCAGCTTCTGGAACCCTGGCTGGCCCCACCTGGCTACACTGAACTCCGGTCATGTTCCATGTGTGGCAGTTTTGCTGGGAGGCAGAGTGTCCCCATGCAAAAGGAGCAGAACCAGAAGCCAGGTGTGGTGGTGCTTGCCTTTAACCTCAGCACTCTGGGAAGCTGAGAAAGGAGGATTGCAAGTTTGAGCCCAGGCTGGGCAGATTCGTGACTTAATGAGACTCTGTCTCAAAATTAAAAATATAAAAAGGGACTGGGGATGTGGCTCGGTGCAAAGGCCTTGAGTTCTATCCTCAGTATCGGGGGTGGGGAAACAGGACCAGAAGGAGCAGGTTAGGTAGATGTATACTGCCAGCCAGGTCCCTATTTGATGCCCCTGGGGTCTTCTCATTGTCAGTGAAATGGCTGCTTTTTTGCTAATGTTTAGTATTTGTCTCCAGTTCCTTTTTAACAAAAACACTGGCTAGAACTCAAGGAATCTATGTGACCTGGAGGAAAGACTTTCTCAGCCAGGGACAGTTAGCAGCTCAGACCTGGGAAGTTACCGAGGCTTGGGGTCACAGGGGCCTGAGGCAACCCAGCCGTCTGGGCTGGAGATCAGGCCAGCCAGTCATTTTGACCAGAGTTCTGGAGTGTTTCACCTGTGTAGGGGTGTCTCCCACCCGCAGCTTTTCAGATCCAACAGGGGGCTACCTTTAACAAGGAGACATCTTAGAAAGGTCATTATTGCTAGTCTAATTTCAAACAGGCACCACAATGAAGGACTGTCTTTGTGTGGGATTAATTTTAAAACCTCAGGATTTGATGTCAGTGGGAAAGCAGCAGCAAGGGACTCGTGCTGCAGCCTTCTCCTGCTTCTGGCCAGCGCCGGGGGCTCATTTCTTAGGAGATGAAAACTCTGACAAGCCCTTCAGTCAAGCTGAAAGCAGGCAGCGATCCAGCAACACCCACAGGCCTCCAGGGCATCCTGTGACCCCTCCGAAAAGTCACATTCACTTTGCTCTTGAGAAAGGAAAAATAATGCTGCAGGCATTTTATTTTAAACCATGTGAAATAAGGAAATGTGAAGATGCGAAAATGAAGTGAAAAAAAAGTTAGAATTCATTTCCGTCCTTGCAACAGCTTAGAAGCCAAACTGGTTCATTTTGAAAGCGTGTAAAAATCTGATCCATTCACCACTAGGCAGACTACAAAATGCTTAAGGTAAAATATGTAAATATGTAAAATTATCTGTTGAAAACCATCTCCTTTTGTGCTTGAAAGAATTTTTTAAAGCATCTTTATTTCTATTCTGCATTAATATACTGTTGAGCAGAAAAGTTACTTTTTGGCAAAACAACAAAAACCAAGGTGCTAAAAATTGAGACATTCTAAAATGAAGTCCCCAGATAAAGGGAAGGACAAAAAGGATTTCTACCTTATCATCCACTTGGATGGTGTTTTTAGTAATAATTTAAAGAATATCATTAATATAACAAATTATGGAATCCATTTTTCAAAAGCAGTGTTCACCTGGAAACTTGAAAAAAACTCACCTTCAGCCTCCCCTGCCATTTCTTTTGGAAGAAGGGTTCCTCTCCCCTCAATGTGCCCTCTTTGTGTCTGACCCAGACCTTAGTTCTCATTTACAGAACCAGGTGCCCCTTGATAATGTATTTAGATGCGTGCCACTTATAATTGATCACAAACAGCTTATCATATTTCCTAAATATTCTCAAATTCATTTCAAAAGATATATAGAAAAAGAAAGAATATGTTTATAACTACATTATCATTCATTTAAAAGGATTTAAATATATTTCATTGCAATAAAAATGGTTTCATCAGATGGCTTCCAACTTCCAGAAATAAGTTTTTTGTGTTTTCCCCTCTCTCCCTTAATCATTTCTTCTGAGAGGGGGTTCAACCAATGAATGAATCAAGCCAACCTCTAGATCATGGCCATTTCCTGACTCTTTCTGGATGCTGACTGAGCATCCAGCCCAACGTGGCAGGGATGGAAGGGTGTGCCTAAGATTGAGATGGATGTTTGTGCCTGAGACGGAATCAGCTGAGCTTTCAACCAGGTACACAAAACATCCAAATCCCTTATGGAAGACACTGTGTACACCCAGACCTGCTTTTAGTAGAGCAGCACTGTGTGGGGAAAGTGAAGGTGCTTAAAGCCGAAAATTGTTCTTACTTTTGCGAACCCTTCAGTATTTTAAGACCAGGCAATAGAAAGTGGAAGGTTTTCCTCAAAAACTTTCTAGATCTGCTTATTTTTTCTGTAAATGCCCATGTTCCTATTTCTTGTTTTCATGTTTTGTCTAAATCTCTCATTTCCTCAATAAGTTCACCAAAAGTTTAAAAATTTTAAACACACACAAGTTTAGCATCCAGAAAAGTTTCCCAGCTCCTCCCTGCTCTGATGGAAGGCAGGTCTGTGAGGTCTTCTTTCTCGTTCCTTCCCGAGACTTAGACAGATCTGCACTGGAGATATTAGAAGCCTGAGAACCTTGGACAGGTTCAAGAAGATGGCTAGTAGGTGGAAGTATGGTGATGTTTTTTTCTTTTCTTTTTTTTTGGTACTGGGGATTGAACTCGGGACCTTTTGCTTGTGAGGCAGGCAGCAGAACCGCTGAGCTAAATCCCAGGCCCAGTGTGGTGATGTTTTGTTCACCTTTGTTTTGTTTTGTTTTTGCATTCATTTTTATTTGAAAATATTGCATTAAAATATTATTTAGCTTATTACAGGCTTGGGGCATCTCCTTAAATGCTGCCACCAGGCAAGTGCTTCACTCACCTCCCCCTGGCTCTAGCTTTGCTGGGGTAATGAATATGTCATTCCCCAGGCTCCATCCTGGACCAGCCCACAGGACTGTGGAGAAGTTGTTTCTCTCATTGCTCATCCTTCAGAGGAGAGGAAGCATCTCTTTACTGGCCTTTCTTGAGCCAGGTGCCTTGGAGTTTCTTTCATTAAGCCCCCTAGCTCCCTTCATCTAGATTTCTAAAACTGGTAACAGTAAAATTCTAAGAAACCTCCCATGGGAAAGTGTTAACCGGAGTAGAGCTTTTCTCATACATTACACTAAATTATTCTGTTAAAGTGCCTTCAAAAACCACATACATATTATGCAATGGTTTACTGTTCACAAAGGTCCTGAAAAGGCAAGGGATGTACTATTAGCATCATTAGCATTATCATTAACCACCACTGTCACTCCTGAGTGCCTGCATGGAGCTAAGGGCTCTATAATGCACACCATTTTGCTTCCTTCCCAGCAATCCTAAGGGCAAATCTGAGGTCACACAAAGCTGCCCACATTGGCCATGGGGCTGAACTAGGACATAAAGTCAACTTCAGCTCCATGGGGCCTTGGAGGTAAGTTGGATTTTATTCTTTGTTGTCTTTCATAGTTTGCAGGCCTACTTCTGTTCAGGGATGCTGAACAAACTCAGTTTTGCCCCATAAGGCTGAGGACCCACAGCTGAGGGCCGCTGAGTGTGATGCAGCACAGACAGATTCCCTTTGGGTGGAGAGGGCCAGAAATCCTGTCCTGCTGGGTGGCCCATGTGGCAAAAGCATGCGTAAGACCAGAGTCCACTTCCTCTGGAAGATGCCTTCAGGAGGTTCAGCAGCTGGAGAGCTGATTTTTAATTCTAGGTCTTTGTGCAAAAATAATCAAGACTCTCTATTAGAGTGTCAGAACAAACAAGTTTCCATCTTAAACAGAGGGTAGGTGGGGGCTGTGGAAGAACCTGGACTGATTGTCGCAGCTGGAAATGTAAGCAGCAGGTAGTGCATCTCTGTGGGTCTACCCTGCTGAAAAGTCACCCAGACCAAGGATGAAGCAAAGTCTTGCACCCAGCCCAGCCCAGCCCAGCCCAATCTGGCTTTTCACTTTCTCTCTCTCGTGATTCTTTCTGGGTATCTAGGTTCCCTGGCTCTCTTACTTGCCTGTTCTTTTCTTCCCCTTGGCCAGGCTCAGGGGGTGTTTGCTCAAAGTGCCTCTCACTTGCATTCCATCCTAACTCTTCTCTAGGCTTTTCCTTTTGCATTGTGCCAAGAGGTCCTAAATGCATTGCCTCTTCCCAACCAAACCTGTCAAAAACTAGCATCTTTTATACAGAGCACACATTAACTCATTTGCCATTATCCGGAACTCTAAGTTCCTGGGCCCCTATTATCCATGGCAACTTCTATGAGGTCAACTCCCCAAGAGATAAACGCTGAGTTTGAATTTTTTCCTATGGTTTTTCAACAGTCATTAGACACCATTAGAACCATGGAATATTAGTTGTTATTGATGAGTTTTGTTGATTTTTAAAAACATAAATTACATATACAGTGTGCAAGTTGTTCTTGTTTAAACTCAAGCATACCTCTCAGAGAGCTATTTGCATATATATAGTCCAACTCAGTTTTTAAAAATTGCTGTCTGAAGCTCCACGCTGTGAAGATGCTCCAGTCTATTTCAACATTTCGATATTGATGGGTATTTAGGCTTCTGCTGCTACAAATGTTGCCACAGTGATGTTCTTTTTGTGTACATATATGTTTCTTGAGGGTAGATAAGACAGAAGGGAAATGGTTGGGTTGCAGGGTTGCATTCCTAGTCCTAAAAGACACCACTGGGCCTTCAAAGTGTCTGCCTCCATACATGGTCTACCAGAAGCCTCTGAAGGCAGTGTCCTTATATTCTTGCCAGTATCTGATACTGTCAGACTTTTAAATGCTGGCCAATTTGATGAATGACAAATGCTACCTCATTTGACTTTCATTTCCCTTAGGATTTGATAGGATTGAGCTTTTTTTTTTCTGTAATAAATTTACAAGCCATTTTTCATGTCCCTTCTGTGGATTGGCTGCTGGTATTCTTTTGCCATTAAAAAAATTGATTCTTTTGTCATGTATAAAAAGTTTGTCTTTTTTATAAATAATCACTTTATTGAGGTATGATTGACATGTAAAAAAAATTATACCTACTTAATGTACACAACTGGATAAGAATAAACGAATATCATGAAACTATCACCATCCATAAGTCCATAGCATATCTGTTAGCTCCCAAATTTTCTCCCTCCTCCTTTACTTTTATCACTTTTGAGTGTATGGTAGTAAAAACATTTCACATATAATATTTACCCTCTTAGCAAATTTTGAGTAGATAATACAGTACTGGGCCGGGGATTTAGCTCAGTGGTTCCATTGCCTGCCTCGCAAGTGCAAGGTCCTGAGTTCAATCCCTGGTAGCAAAAAAAAAGAGAGAGAGATAATACAGTACTTTTAGCTGTAGGCACTGTGCTACTGTGGTGTACAGAACTTATTTACCTTGTATAACTGACTTTGGACAATGGGACCATCACTTCCCCTTCTCCCTCTCTACCCATACCCTTGAAACCACCCTGTTACTCCTTGCTTCCACATATAAGTGAGATCATGGAGTATTTTTCCTTTTGTATCTCTTTTTTGTTCAACATAATGTCTTCTGGGTTCATCCATGTTATTCCAAACAGCAGGATTTCTTTCTTTTTAAGGCTGAATAACATTCCATTGTGTATATGGACAAAATTTTCTTTGCTCATTCATCTACCAATGGACCATTGGGTTGATTCTATATTTTGGTTATTGTAAATAATGCTGTAATGAACATGGGAGTGGGTGCAGGTATCTCTTTGAGATCCTGATTTAAATTTCTCCATATATATACCCACAAGTGGCATTACTGAGTTGTTCTATTCTTAATTTTTTTTTTCTTTTTTGGTACCGGGGATCAAACCCGGGACCTTGCGCTTGTGAGGCAGGCACCAGAACCACTGAGCTAAATTCCAAGCCCCTCTATTCTTAATTTTTTCAGGAACTTCCATCCTCTTTTCCATAATGACTGCACCAATTTACATTTCTACCAATAGTATATCAGTTTTCCCTTTTCTCTGCATCCTCACCAGCACTTGTAACCTTTATTTATTTTTAATAGCAGCTTTCCTAAAGGCGTGAGGTGACATCTCATTGTGGCTTTGATTTGGCTTTTTCTGATGATGAGTAACGGGGAGCACTTTCCCCATGTCCCTTCTGGCCTCCCATATATCTAGTTTGTCTTTGCAAATCAGCAGTTACCCTACTTGAGTACTCCCAAGGCTGGGATATGTGGGATCTCAAACCATTTTGTAGGTGAGCAAGAAGCTTTGGACCACCTTGTGGCTCTCACAACTGGATGAGAATAAGCAAGTACCCTTAGAAAGGTGTCAAATAATTACCTCTTCTATGACTCCTTTCCAGTATTCCCACAGTATTTGGGGATTGCTGATGCCATAGTCAGCACTGGCCAGGAACCCTTTGAAGATAGGAGGGCCCGGAACACACCCCAGCTCAGTTCTCAACCAGATGTTGCTTTCATATGCAGCTGCATGGCAGTGAATGTGCTGGTCTCAGCCCTGGCTTTGGACTATGGTGTGAAGTTCTGCGGAGTTCCACTTGCAGGAGCTTCCACAGCTGAATGCCTATTGTGTGCAAGTTCGAACCAAGCACAGCCATCACATCCTTATACTCTGCTCCACTGATAGATGCCAACATACAGTTCCTTGACTTGCCCCAAACCTCCCAGAGGAACCTTAGGAGGCCTGGGACTTAAACTCAGGTCAGTCTCCCCGCCGCACCTGAGAGCCTGTTTGAGCTCCCTATTTGGTCTACTCTGGAAGCTGAGAGGTATGCAGTCAGGGCCCAGCCTCTATACCCTACACTCTCCTCGATATCCACGCTCTCACCACAGTGTCCACACCCTGCTCCTCAGAGGATGATGGATAATAGGTGCCCACACAGGGCATCACCCCTGGGCTGGGAGTCAGCCCAGAGCTCATCTACCTTGGGTGCCCCTGCCCAAGAGCCATGAATGGGGCAACAGCTTTATGAAGGTCAACAGATCAAATTTTGGTCAAATTCGAATACATCTTCCACTTACTGCTAACATTTAATACTGAAAAATCCTAATGGTGACCTGATTCCCTCTTTTGAATTCCAGCCCTCTCAGATAACCTATCTCTTGAGGTGATGAGCTGGTGGCACCTGAATTCATTACTGCCTGATTAATTATGCTGCCTTTGTACAAGAGAAACAGGGACTTCAATGAGCTGTAGCTGCCATCCCCAGGCCCCGTTCCCTCAACAGGCCGGCCACTATCAAAGAGCCTGGCCCTTCACCCAGTGCAGGGTTGCCGAGAAGCTGGGAGTGGTGGCTGGTTAGATGTGGCTGCCAGCAGTCAGAAGGCTTGGGGCTTGGGGCCCTTTCTGCAGTCAAGGGAGGGAGAGGGGAGCCAGGTCAGAGGGCCAGAGTGAAGATTTCTGCTCTGTTCCAGGAGAGGCCTGGCTGGGAGGGAGGCCTTCCCCAGGATCCTAAACTGCCTGTCAAATCAATAATCTCTGAAACTAAGTGTCTCCCTTCAGAAGGAGGCACTGGGTCTCAGAAGCTGCTGTTCAGACCAAATGGGTTCCTTGAGATACTTGGTCACTTTGGAGAAGGTAAAGGTTTACTTACTAGCTACCCCATCCTACGTGTGGGCATCACAGCATAGTCTCAACATGTCTCAGGGAAGGGCAGGCAGAAGCGGGCACCAAGGCAGGACAACAACTACTGCCCCTGGGCTTTGCCTATCAGTGACCTGCCAGGGCCCTTTGCATCCTACATTCATCAAGGCCTACAAGGTTGTGACACAAGATTACACTTGCTAAGTTCCAGAGTGCTGTATTTTTTTCAAAGAAGAAAAAGACATGATAGCTTTTAAAATATCTCTTCTCTGCCCTCAGTCTGATCCTGCACAACACATATGCAGGAGCAGCACTCAGAGAATAAGCCAGTCTGAATGTTTCATGGGCCTGGGCCTCAGCAGGTTTGGTTTTGAATCTTACCCTTTCATGACTATGCTGTGTGACCATGGCCAAATTACCTAACCCCTCTGAGTTTTGATCTTCACAGAGAAAGTGCTGTGTGTCCCTCAGGGTAGTTATTACAGTAAACTAAGATAACAGACATGAAGTTCTTTTTGTTGTCCCACAGTGGCTCCTGACATGGGCCAGCTTGATTCAGTTGCTTTGATGCCATTGTGTCCACAATGGACAATCAAAATGGAAAGTGCTGGTGTTCACTATTGGGCTGTGTGTGAACACATCACCTCGGATTGAATGCCATCATGAAGCTTCAGGGAGTAGGTGGACATGTATTTTGACCGAGCAGTTGTATAAAACCTTCTTTCTAAGCCACACTGGAGCAATCCAACCACCAGCTCTGCCGAGGTGCCCACCTAGGTTTGACTTAGCCTCTCACAGGCTACTTGGTGGGTGGCAGTCCTGCTGGGCAGGGAGGAAAAATACAGGTGCCAGGAAGGCCCAGGACAGCTGCTCACATTCTGTGCAGGAGGTGTAGCCAGGAAAGCTGTGAGGAGTCCTGTAGTGGTCCTGGAGCACCAGAAGTGGTGGTGGCATTTGGGCAACCAGAAGCCAGGCCTGGAGCTCAGTCAAGGGAACAGTGTGGGTCTGGGGCATTCAGACAGTCACAAGTCAATCACCAGAAATCTTCGGCTAGGGAGGCGTCCTGGAGTTTGGGTACCCCCACTTTGCTCCATGGTGCAGACTCAGCACCTTAGCTGGGGCAGGGGTGGGGCATTTGAGCCTCCACCTGTACCACACAGGGTGAGGTCTTACAAGAGAGGAAGTGGCTGGGTCCCAGGAAGAAAGACCTACTAGTTGGGATCTTTTAAAGATAAGAGCAAGGGAGACTGAGCATATACATCCAAAGGAAAATGTGGGAGTGGCCTTGTTACAGTTTGGTTGTTGCATGTCCCTCAAAAGTCCATATTAAGGGATTAGTCCTCCCCAGTGACAATTATAGGGAAGTGGAGGAAGCTTTAAGAGGTGTGGCCTTAGGGACGGGGATTTAGCTCAGTGGTTCTGCTGCTTGCCTCGAAAGCAGAAGGTCCCGAGTTCAATCCCCAGTACCAAAAAAAAAGAGGTGTGGCCTAGTGGGAGGTCATTAGATCTTTGGGGATGAATAGTAAGGTTTCCCATCACTGAGATGCAATAGCAGAGATCAACAACTTAAAGAAGGGGAGGTTAACTATCTCACAATCTCAGAGGATTCAGTCTGTGGTCATCTGGCGCCAAGGAAGAAACATCATGGCAGAAGGGCATAGTGGAGCAAAGCTGCTTAGTTCATGATGGCCAGGAGGCAGAGTAGGGGAACAGCACCAGACAGGAAGCACCCAAAGACTATATATAGCACCCAGAGTCACACCTCCATGACCCACCCAGACACACCTAGGGACATGCTTTACTAATCACTAGACATTTCATAACCCAATGAAACTGACATATCATTAACAGTCACAAAAGTCTACCCTTGAAGGGAGTTGTGGAACCTCAGTTCCTTCATCATTCTCTTTTCTTTCCTTGCCATGAGGTGAGTGGTTTTGTTCTGCAAGATGTTCCCACCATGGTGTGCTGTCTTGCCACACGCCCAAAGCAATGAGACCAATTGATTATGGACCAGAACCTCCAAAACTATGAGTTGAGATAAAACATTTCTCTTTATAAGTAGATCTCGGGTTTTTTTGTTAGAGTTACAAAAAGCTAAGGTAGGTCTATAAAATCTCCATTTTTAGCAGCTGAATCTATGATGTTCGAACTTTGGAGGCTTAAAAAGGAGCTAATTTGGGGAAAGATATAAAGTACCCAGGCCACTTAATCAATAGTGTGACCTCAAGGTGTGAGAAGTAGCCGCTTTCTTGGTGTCCAAGTGTCTGAATCCTTCCCCACCCCTGCCCCCTCTGAGCTCACAGGAAGATGGCACAGAGCTCACTTGGGGCATTTTTCTCAGCAGGGGAGATGGACCCCTCCTGATGCATAGATATGACACTACCAAAAGGCCTCTGAAAGAGAAAAAGAACAGAAAGAAGGTCAAGGATCATACTTACCACTCCTTAGAATCCATGGCACTGGTAAGAGATTAAGAGATTTGCCCAAAGGTGAAAAACCACCTGCTATGGACTGAATCGCACACCTCGAAAATTCATACTTTGAAGACCCCCCAATATGATGGTATTTGGAGATGGGGCCTTTGAGAGGTAATTAGGTTTAGATGAGATCATGAGGGCAGGATCCTCATGATGAGATTAGTGTCCTCATAAAAAGAGACACCAGAATTCCAGCCCTCTGCTCTGTGAAGATAAAACAAGAAGGCAGCCACCTGAAAGACAAAAAGAGAGGCTTCACTACAACCTGGCCATGCTGGCACCTTGACCTTGGATTTTCCAGCCCCTAGAACTAGGAAAAACAAATCTCTGCAGTTTAAGCTACCCAGCCTGTGGTATTTTGCTGGCAGCCCAAGCAGACTTAGATACCAATGAATGGTCTTTTCTTTTCTCCCCTCTGATTCTGAAGACACACTGCTGGCCTAAAGGACTAAAAGAATGCCTTGCACCAGCCAAAGGTGACATTCACACAGGATTTGGTTCCTGGTGAGTATGTGTACCTTCCAGAAACTGCCAAGGAAATGCCAGCATCCTGGTAGCCTGAGGATCCCACAAAGACCAGGGCTTTCTCTCACCTTCCCAGGCTTGTTTTGTCACTTGCCAGCAGGCAACAGGCTGGTGCAAAGTCCTCAAGGGGGAAGGGGGGGCAAGGGGAAAGGGGGAGCAAGGGCTAGAAGAGGTACCAGCCTTCAGTGCTGCCTGGATATTTGGGCATTTAGGTCATGAGCAGAACACACACACAGGCTGAAATGTGCTCCCTCAGGTTCCAAACTTGCTCCACAAATGCCATCCCCTAACCCAGGGCCTCCAGAAATTCTACTTCCCAGCTGCCCAATAGGTTGGGAATAGCACTGGACCAAGAGTCCAAAGACATGATGTCTATAGATTAACTCCTCAATTTGTAAGCTGGGGTCTTGGGGCAAGCTACTCAATCTCTCTGTGCCTCAATTTCTAATCTATAAAATATATGAACACCTCCCCCACTGGATTTTTATAAGGATGAAGAAGATTTTTTAAATAACAGAAATACTGAGTGTGTTGGTGCCTGCCTGTAATCCTGGCACCGAAGGAGGCTGAGGCAGGAGGAGGGGAAGTTGGAGTCTTGCCTGGATAATTTAACAACATCCTGTCTCAAAATGAAACAAAATATTGCCGGGGGTTTAGCTCAGTGGTTTTGCCGCCTGCTGCGCAGGTGCAAGGACCCGAGTTCAATCCCCGGTACCAAAAACATAAAATAAATAAATAAATAAAACAAAATAGTCTGGGGGTGTATCCCAGTGATAAAATACTCCTGTGTTTAATCCCCAGTACCAAAATAAAATTAAATTAAATTAATAAAGGTTATATAAAAATTAATTCATTTTCTTTCCCAATCCATACTTTGGCCCTATCTCTGTCCATTTCTTAATTTTATAAGTATTTCACAAAATTGACTAGAAAGAAGAAGAATTTCCTGGTCACTTTTTTTAAAAGATGAAGTATTTTGGAAAGAATGTAGAGCTGAGGTCAAGAGGAATAAACAAACTATGCAGTAGTTTGGGTTTTAGATCAGGAGTAAAACATTTATGCAGTAGTTCTTTTGGCTATTTCAGATCTCACACAGTCACCTTCCCTCTTCATAGCTTCGATTTCTTCATCTGACAAGTGAGGGGGAAATGAATCCAGCTTTGCAATGTTTCTGTGAAAAGCAAAATGCTACCATATTAAGTGTTTTAAATAAGGGCATGGCAGAGAACAGAACTGTGACAACAGTTTACAATAACTGCAGACTGAAGCTAATGTGATACCTAAATACTTGTGTTCTTATAAAGATTCCAGGAGTTAACACACACACACACACACACACACACACGAGGACACACCACTTACTAGAGTCCCCACTCATTTTCATCTGTTAAGCAGTTAGTTATTCAAAGGAAAAGAGGGTTTCAGTTGTCCAATTGCTGCTTTACAATTTGGTAAAAATCACATTTTTCATCTGTGAACAAAGGATTTGTCACCTGGAAACTTTTAAGAGGAAGATATTTATTTCACAATCTCTGCAGAATTACTGGTTTTCTCTCCCAGTGTGCTTACTCCATTAGTGAGATTCAGATACAAGATTCCCCCCGCCCTGGATCAAACATCATAACTTCAAAACAAAAAACATTGCTCTGGACAAGAAGGTCCCACTTGACTAAGATAAGGTGTGGTGAGGGCTTTGCTGTCTGATGCTTGCTGATATTCTGCAGGAATTTTTCCCACAGAGAAAAAGAAGAGGCAGTCTGCAGCCTCTCAAAGATTCCCAACCACAAGAGAGAGGCAGGAGTTCAAGAGCACTCAGGGCTGTGCAAAGAGATTCGAATTTCTGGGTGTCCTTTACTCCGTGTTTTAAGCTAAATGGGCTGTGACACTAAAAGTGGAGACTATCCAAATACCCATGGTGACACAATCAGGTGCAGGCAGCTCCCAGGAGAAGGAGTATGGACACAGACACTGGATTTAGGTTCTCACACAGGGGCCTTAGCTGCTGAGAGAGACAGGATGGTCTCTGAGGAGGGAGGGAAAGTTGGGGTGGGGAGTGGATTTGCCAGCACAGGTCACTCCCTGGCTGACTCCTGTCTTTGCCTAGGCATTGACCCTCCAGCCCCACCTCTCTAGTGGCAGGCACCCACTTGCCCTTCGTTCATGGTTCTGTGCTTCTCCATCTGCTTTACCCTTTGCCAGAAACACCAGGCTCTTTTCTAAGCACCTGCAGATACCTACTCAACTATTTAAGGCTGGCTGAAACTTCTCTTCTGTGTAGCCTTCTTCAGCACTCGAAGCTCTGTGGCTTTGTCTTATTCTGCACAGAACCTATGGTGCCTAGAACAGTGCTCAGCTCTGTAACTGAACTCCTAGGTGTTCAGTAAATATTTTAGATATGTTGAAAGGAAGAGAGAAATGAGCTCTGCAGGGAAAGTGGGTTGCTCTCTTGTCAGGCTCATGTGCTTTTGTAAAAGCTAGAATGTGGAAGCCCCTGGGCTCCATCCCCAGCATTCCAAAAAAGGAAACAAAATCTAAAATCATAATGCACACTCAGTGATTCTGGGGTCCTTTCTGTCCATGTCTTTCTATTATTATTATTGTTGTTGTTGTTATTATTAATATTAATATTATTATTATTATTTTGTCTGTGGGCTACATCAACTCCCGTGAACATAGAAGGCTCAGGGAACCAGACAAAATGTGATCTTTTCTACTCACCAAATAAGAAAAGCCCGGGTCCTGACGGCTTCATTGCTGAATTCTACAAGACATTTAGAGAGGAACTACTGCCACTACTCTTTAAACTCTTCAGTGAAATTGAAAGGAAAGCAATACTCCCAAATTCATTCCTGGAACCAAGCATCACCTTGATCCCCAAAGCAGAGAAAGACCCAAGTGAAAAAGAGAACTATAGGCCAATCTCACTAATGAACATAGATGCAAAAATCCTTAATAAGATACTGGCAAATAGAATGCAGAAGATCATCAAGAAGATCATACACCCTGACCAAGTGGTATTCATCCCAGGGATGTAGGGGTGGTTCAACATATGCAAATCAATCAATGCAATACACTATATCACTAGAGCCAAGGACAAAAACCATATGATCATCTCAATAGATGCAGAAAAAGCATTTGACAAAATCCAACATGCATTTATGATAAAAACCCTACAAAAAATCAGAATAGACGGTCTCTACCTCAATCTTGATAAAAACCATCTATGAAAAACCAACAGCCAATATCATACTAAATGATCAAAAACTGAAATCTTTCACACTAAAATCAGGAACAAGACAAGGATGTCTACTATCACCACTCCTGTTCAGTATAGTCTTGGAAACATTAGCCACAGCAATTAGACAAGAGAAAGAAATAAAAGGAATAAAGATAGGAAATGAAGAAGTCAAATTGTCATTATTTGCAGATGACATGATACTCTATATAGAAGACCCCAAGAACTCCACCAAAAGTCTTCTAGACTTAATAGCCAAATTCAGTAAAGTAGCTGGATACTAGGTCAACACACAAAAATCAATAAATTTCCTCTGCATGAACAACAGACTCACTGAGAGAGAAATAGGGCAAACAATTCCTTTCACAATAGCATCCAAAAAAGTGAAATACCTAGGAATCAACCTAACAAAAGAAATCAAAGACCTCTTCTCTGAAAACTATAGCACTCTGAAAAGAGAAATTGAAGACGATATCAGAAAATGGAAAGACATCCCTTGCTCCTGGGTAGGAAGAATCAACGTAGTGAAAATGGCCATACTTCCAAAACTGCTATATAGATTCAATGCAATCCCAATTGAAATCCCAGCAGCATATTTCATGGACCTTGTGGAAACAATCCAAAAATTCATTTGGAACAAGAAGAGACCTTGAATAGCAAAAGCAATTCTAGGCAACATAAACATGGCAGGGGGTATCACAACCTCCAACTTGAAACTATACTACAAAGCTACTGAGACAAAACAGCATGGTACTGGCAAAGAAACAGACCTGAGGACCAGTGGAACAGATTAGAAGATGCAGAAACAACTCCAGACACACTCAGCCTCCTCATCTTCGACAAAGAAGCCAAACCCTCACTGGAGGAATGATAGCCTTTTAAATAAATGGTGCTGGAAAACTTGGGTTTCAACTTGCCAAAGATTAAAACTAAATCTATATCTCTCACCATGCCCTAAACTAAAATCAAAGTGGATTAAAGATCTAAATATTAAAACAGAAACACTAACTGGCTGGAAGAGAGGTTAAGTAGAACTCTTGAAGACACTGGTGTGGGAAAGGATTTTATGAACAAAACCTCAGTTGCCCGTGAACTAGCACAAACAATCAACAAGCGGGATCTCTTCTTACTAAAAAGCTTCTGCATAACGAGAGAAACCACCACCAGTGTGAAGAGACAACGCACAGTGTGGGAAATTTTCACCAGTGGTCCCTCAGACAAAGGTCTACTATCTAGAATCTATAAAGAACTTAAAAAAATCAGATGTCCCAAATTTAAGGACCCAATCTAAAAATGGGCATCTGAAATGAACAGACATTTCTCAGACAAAAAAGTAGAAATAGCAAATAAAGATATGAAAAACTGTTCAACATAACTGGTCATTTGAGAGATGCAAATGAAAACACTGAGATTCCACCTCACCCCAGAAAGAATGGCTGCCATCATGAAATCAACCACTAACAAATGCTGGTGGGGGTGTAGACTGGTGCAACCACTGTGGAAATCAGTATGAAGGTACCTCAAAGAACTAGGACTGGAAGTCCCATCTGACCCAGCTATTCCCCTGCTAGGTATCTTCCCCAAAGAATTAAAAGAATCATACTACAGTTATATATGTGAACCCATGTTTATAGCGGCACAGTTTGTAATAGCAAAAGCTTGGAAACAGCTCAAGTGCCCATCTACTGCAAAGTGGACAAAGAAAATGTGGCATTTTGTAATAAAATGGAGTACCACTCAAACATAAAAAACGAGAAATTAGAGACATTTATTGCTAAATGGATGCACATTGAGGCAATATTCTTAAGTGAAATAAATAGGACACACATGTAAATATTGACTAGTTTCTCAGTGTGAGAAATTGAAAGTGTAAATAAGGACCAAAAGGTATAATAGATAATATGAAATAGGAAGAAAAGGGGCAAAAGGGAAGGGGCAGGGGCAGGGGTAGGGGAAAAGAAAGAAGGGAATGGAATTAATATGAGAAAATTTAAAAAATGGAAACAAAGTCTTTGTAAATAGGGAGTGGTGGAGGGGTTGAAGGGAGGGCAGGGGAAGGGGGAAAACAGAAGAACCAAGAGAGATTATGTAAAGGTGCAAATTTCCAATGATGAATGTCATTATATTGTATACCTAAAATGTACCAATAAAATTAGCAAAAAGAAAAAAGAATGTGACTTTTTCTCTGAGCTGCTGTAAGAAAATATCTGGACTCACAAGCACAAAGGACCAGCTATTCTCATTCAGTGAAAATTAGAAAAATACATTTCCATTACCTGTCACTGATAGTGACAAATCCATGTGGTCACATGAGACCCAGCCATCATTCTGTCTCCCAACTGTCTCTTTAGTCATTATTGGCATGGTCTATCTTTTCCTACCTTTGTTCTTTCTGTCTTTCTTATGCTTAACCTGTATCTCTATATGCAGTTGAATTTCAGTAATTTGTCCAATTTGATAATTTTTATACTTTGACAGCAATATTGAGCCCATTTATATTTAATCTAATTTCTTCTACATTGAGTTTAAATCTACATAGTTTCTATTTATTTTTCTATTCATTTCACCTGTTCCATGTTCCTTTCCTTCTCTTTTGCTTTCTTCTGGAGGCAAACAAAAGCATTTTTTCCATGCCATTTCCTTCTCTATTAGCTCATTAGTTACATAATTTTTAGTAGTTATAACCTAGAGTATGCTATGGGCTGATTTATGTCCCCCTCAAAATTCATATGGGGGAACTAATCTTCAAAGTGACTGTTTGAAGAGAGGGCATTCATGGAAGTAATTATGATTAAATGCAGTCATAAGCGTGGGGCCCCGACATTATGGGATTAGTGCACTTCTAAGGGACACTAGAATGCGCTCCCCTTCTTGGGACACAGCAAGAAGATAGCCATCTGTAAGTCCGAAAGAGAAGTGTCACCAGAACTTACCCATGTTGGCACAAAGATCATGGACTTTAGAAAAGTGAAAAATACATTTCTGTTGTTTAAGCCACTCAATCTGTGGTATTTTGTTATGGTGGTGAGGGTAAACTAAGAAAGATTACATTATGCATCCTTAACATATTAAAATTTAAAACAAAATAGCGATTTTATGATATCTTAACAGTGCAAGGACTTTAACATATTTTAAGGTCTTCTATTCACTCCTTTTCACCTTTTATTTTGTCATGTGTTTTAATTGCTATTCATTTTGTTTAAAACCTTACATTTTTTTTATTGATTTTCATTTAGATTTATGCATTTATTTACCTTCTCTGCTTTCTGCATTCATTTTTTCCTGCATTTCTAAAGTTGTATCATTGATAATTTTTCCTCTACTTAAAAGACTTGCTTCTAGTATTTCTTTTATTGCACGTTTACTAATGACAAATGCTCTCATTTTGAGTCTGTTTTTAAATATCCTTACTTAACCTTCATCCTTGACAAGTGTTTTTACTAGTTATAGGATTCTGGTTTGGCTTTTAACACTGTTAAGATATCATTTCATTGTCTTCTGATTTTCGTGATTTGTGTTAAAAGTTCTGTTGTAGCTTCAGTAAAGGTAATGCATTATTTTTACTTGGCTGTTTAAAACGTTATCGCTTACTCTTTTATTTTCAGTAATTTTATTACGATGTGTCTACATGTGATTTTTTTCTGTACTCGTACTACTTAGAGTTCTACAGGGTTCTTGGATCTGTGGCTTGTCTTTTATTAATTTGGGGGAACTCTTGGCCATTATCTATTCAAACATTGCTTCTGCTCCATTACCTTTCTCCTTGTCTTCTTTCTCTGGGATGCCAGGGACCCTTATGTTAGCATTATGTTCAACATGAAGATACCCTTTCTGTATTTTTCTTTCTTTTTCTCTTTTTGCGTTTCAGTCCAAATAGTTTCTTCTGAAGTATCTTCCAATTCACTAATCTCTTTATCTGTGTCTAATCTGTTTAAACTCATCTAATGTATTCTTAATTGGTTATATTGTCAGTTATTGAAATTCTATTCATTATTTTATATATATCCTTTTTTGTTGAAATTCTTCATTTTTTATCTCCTTAAAATATCAATAGATTATTCTAAAGTCTGTGTCTGATAACTTCAATAACTCTGGGTATATTTCTACTGTCTACTTCTCTTGATTTTGAGTCATTTGGTCTTGTCACCTGGTATGCCTAGTAAATTTTGATCGAATACGACATGTTTTGTATGAAAAAAATATAGTCAATGTGATCCTGTGGGTGATACTATTGTTCTCTGAAGATTTCCTTTTACTTTTGTCAAGAAGTTAGTACAGAGGCAGACTATGTTAATCTGTCTTAAATTGACAGTATAGTTTTGTGAGAGTTGATGTTTTTTGATTTGTCCTTACTATTAGTGTGGCCTTTCAGAGGCCTGACCTAAAAGCTCAAGGCATTACCAAGGTCTTTCTGAGATAGTCAAAGCTTTGCTGAGCTTCTTAACCTTGGAAGCATTGCTCCTAAAAGCAAATGCCTTGAGGGGGAAATCAGTGCCAAATATCAGTTCCATCTTTTTCTGTTTCCCTTCTCCCCAGGAATTTGCCCCCTCAAGTCTGGGTAATTCTCTGATATTTAAAAAAATTATCTAGCTGTTCTAACCATTTGAGGTGGGAGGTTTTGTTTGATCCAAGCTGGTGTTCCAGTATGAGGGGAGAAATCTCAAGCATTCCATTAGCATAATTCCTCACCTATAATGATGGTTAGCCCAAAAATTAAGGTTAAGAATATTGGCTTTGAAGTAATATATTCCATCTGGATGGGTTAAAAAAGAATAAGTTGGTTAAACTGGTTAGAAAGAGTCAAAATTTATAGTTTTCTTAAAGTAAATTATTCTAATTAAGTTAGTGTAAGATTTTGAGCAATCACTAGAATCGTATGATATATCACATTTCTAATACTTTTTCCCACAGTGAACTGTATCTTTGATTTACAGCAATAAGAATTAGGGGAGCTCCTATCATTCCTAGTCCTCTGCCAGGCTCTGAGTCACCTTTCTGAGTCACCTTTCAAGATGCTTGGCAGGTTCCTAAGAAGACACCGTGTTTGACTCTGCATCATACTCAGGTAAATCCATTCAACAAACATATAGATCAGCCAACTTTAAAGAGTCCTATCTTACTCATCCAAAAGTTTCAGAAATTGTCTTTAAAGTGCAAACATCCATAAAAATGAGAAGATAAAAAGAAAAGACAGCCAGAGATTTAGCTCAGTGGTTCTGCTGCTTGCCTCACAAGTGCAAGGACCGGAGTTTGATCCCCGGTATCAAAAAAAAAGAATAGACAGAACATGCAGAAAAAATTTTCACAATATTGTGGAGAAGTGAAACAGCCAGCTACTTGTCAACTGGCTACTGTTGTAGGCTTTACCTTAGCAGGTAATTCATGCCCATGGGGGGAAAGCACCATCAAAGCACAAAGTTAGACATGTTATGGCAGAGTATCAGAGTGAATTAGTGAATCTGAAGGTCAGGCTGCATATTGGACCTTAACTGTATGCACTGTAGAAAAGGAAGACTACGGTAGATGGGCAAGCTCAGGCATTTACTGTAGACATTTACCCTTATGGGTGTTCCATTGCCAAGATTGGGCATAACCATCAGCAAAAGCTAAGTCTACTTAGTGAAGTGCCTTGGGAACTGAATAAGTAAAAATAAGTCTATAAGCATAAGAGATCATTTCCTAAGAAAGCCATAGACCGGCGGACCAATCATGCTTTGACCTCCAAACACAACTTTGAGATTCAACACCAATAGCTCAATTGGCTTGCTTCAACTAACAAGGATGGGAAGTCTATGGGGAGCATCTAAACTTCCTGGGGAGGCACATGTAGAAGGAAAAAATGGTTTCCAGCAGGCGATTATCACAGAATCTGTTAGGACTAAATGGGTCCTCCTTGTAGATCTGTTCTAACCATCTTATCTCAGGCAAGGTGACCTGAACTACCACCATGCAGTGAGTTTCTTCCCACCTATCAGGACTCATATCAAACCTCAGTTCTTCTGCAGAGCCTTCCCTGCTTCCATTTGCTGACTTCGTTTTTGTTATTTTCTGATCTAATCTCTAGTGTGAGCTCCATAATTTTAAGAGTGCTAGCAAACCAAAAGTCCTTAATAACATTTGTTGAATGAATAAGTAAGAAGGGATTGTGCAAAGTGTGCAATCTCTGTTGTTTTGAGCCTCAGCCCAGGCAATTCAGCCAGGCTTTAACATGGATTCACAAGCTTGAGAGTACCCTGAAAAAGAAATTCAAATATGATAAGAAACAGAATAATATAATAAACCACTAAGTCAGTATTAATAATGTCTGGGCTTGTTTCTATTTATATCTTTACCCACTTTCCTTGTCCCTCTATAAAACTACTTAGAAATAAATTTAGTTATTGCATCTGTTTATCTGGAAATATTTTAGGATGTATTTTCAAAAGATGACTTTAAAATGTAACTATGATGCTGTCATTCCTAAGAAATCTAAAAACATTTCTTAAACAATGAATACCTCATTAGTATTCAAATTTATAATTGTCCTATGAAAGTCACATTTTAAAATCACTTATTTAGTTCAAGATCTAAATTTATTATTTTCCTTACATTATTGAAGAACTGGCTCATTTATCTTGCAGTTTCCCAAGATCTATATTGTTTTGATTATGTCACCATAGTGTTAACATGTTTCCCTATACTTTGTATTTGCTGTATATAGAAAGTTGATGTAAAACTCAGTCAGATTTAGGTTTGGTACTTGGGGCTCAGGAACATGAGGGTTGTCTAGACTACTTCATAGTGGAATCTTCCATTGGAATACACATAATTCCGGGTTCTCTCTTTTTACATTAGCAGCCATTGCTAATCATGCCTAGGTCCATTAATTCATTACAGATGCAAAATGGTGGTAGTCTATCCATTGTTTCTTCTTCATTTATTTAACTGGAAATACTTTTAGAAAGGAAATTTCCCCTGGGATACCATCAAAGCCCAATTTGAAAACAATTTAACCAGGTCTGTGTTTTCTCTTCAGTTGGAATCCTTACAGCTTTAAGCAAACCTTCATTTATTCTTTATTTTCTAGCCAAGACTGAACCGGAAGAAGGTGGGCTTGACAGCTGCTGGAAAAACATTCTTGCTTGGTTCTTCGCCCACTAGTTTGCAAAGAAGGCCCTGCCTGCCCTGAAATTTTCTTAAAGAAGCATTGCTCCAGGGCTCACTCTAAAAGTCTGGCCTTTCTCTTTGAAAATGTTTTCTCCTGTAATTAAGGGATTTTCTAATTTAAGGAATAGGTAAAAATTCATCAAATTTATATTTTCAAAAAGTCATAAACCTGAAGCTGCTAAGGTCTAGCTCCAGGGAAATCCTGAATTGAGGAAGGATGCTAATCAGGACAGAATTGAAGACAATAGTTTATCATCTTCTTTCTCAGGAAAGAGAATATCCCAAGGAAATGCCAACTAAAAAAAACAAAATCGCTCACTGATTTTGCATTTTGAGAAATTGACTAACTTTCCTGATCAAAGATGAGTCTGAGTCAAGGTTGCACAGATAAAGTAATCCTCCAGGGCACCTCCCCTTTGGGTCTTCACATGCTGTGATTTTGAAAGAAAAAGGGGCAATCAGAGACTTCACCACTAAGGAAATGAAGGACGCTTGACTTCCAATGCCTGGATTCTGCTGCCGTGGGCTCTGGTCCATGCCAGTGCCAGCCTGGGAGAAGAGTGATCCCTGTCCTGCTAACTTCAAAAGTTAAAGGGAATTACTACTCCTCCATTAGGGAAAGAAAGGCATCTTATCTTCCTCATTAATTTTGGTGAGGCTGGAAACTCCAGGGTTATCCGGCTTGGTGCACTGTTGGTCCACTGGGAGGACCTAGCAGATGGGTGGCCCAGCCTCTCTGAATCTCCTCTGCTATCCCTCAGGACTCCAGGACTCAAGCCCTGGGAAAATCCTGGCTTCCGTCAGGCCACTCCTCACAGGCTTTATGGATTGCTAAGTCTGGGAGCGGCCGTGTGTGCCTCAGTTTCCCTAACTGTAAAGTCATAAAGGACTGAACCAGTGTTTCTTAGAATAATTCAGGATGCTTTTCCAAAACCTCCTGTCTTGGGCCGGGGATTTAGCTCAATGGTTCCACCGCCTGCCTTGCAAGCTCAAGGACCCGAGTTCGATCCCCGGTACCAATAAAACCCCTCCTGTCTTGGTGACTCTGGGGCGGAATTGGAAAAGGCCCTCAAGGTTCAGCCTGGGCTGGAACCCCGGGACTCCGCCTTACCCCAGTGTCAGTCCCCAGAGCTCGCCGTTGGCCTGGGCGGGGTGCTGCGCTTCTCACGGCCGGGTTCTGGAGGCTGGGCGGGGCGGGCCCGGCTGAGCAATCCCACCGGAAAGACTCGTTTCACCCCCAGCTGGCGGAGGCTGGGCGGAAACAGACTTGTCACGCCGCCCGAGGCCGTCCCCATCCCTCCGGCCCGGCCCGGCCCGGCGTGGTCCCGCCAGAGTCAGACAAACGCCAACCTGCGGTTCGGGTAGTCCCCGGTCGCCCCCTTCTCACCTGCCCGGCCCACAGGTCGCGGCCCCCGGGCCACACCTGGGCTCTGCCCTGAGGTTCCCTCAGGGGACTCGGCGGAGCCTCAGTGTGGGAGGAGAAAGAGAAAGAGATGGGAGCGGGCCGACGTGAGCCGGGGACCCCTGACCTAGAAATGCGACCCCGGCCCGAGGCTCTGGCGATCTGCAGCCTCTGCTCAGCTGCCTCCCTGTTGGCCCCAGGTCGTCTTGCAGAGCTGTCTAGAGCTGGAGTGCTCAGGCGACCCCAGGCGACAAGAACCTCGGGCTGCAGCTCAGTGGCACAAACAAGCGGGCAGGGCGAACCCAACTCCAGCTGCAGGCGTGGGCGAGAGCTGGGTCGCTGCCCTGCCACTCCCCAGATGGACGGCTCGGCCCGGTCCCTCCACCCCTCTGCGCCGCAGTTTCAGCTCCAGATTGGGGCTCAGGTCGAGATCTCTGCCCTGGGTGGCATCGGGGCCCCAGCTCTGGCCCAAGTCTACGAGGACGGGTCGGGGCCGAGGGGCTTAGGTACGCAAAGGCCTGGAGGCTGCAAGAGCCCTCTTGGGGCTGGAGCTAGAGGCTGGGCCGTCCATGCAACCGGGAGGCACAAGGGTTCCTTCCCCACTGCGGTGGGGACCTGGGACCTGCCCGGGCTGTGGCCCCTTGGCCCGCACAGACCACGCACCGTGCCTTTTATGCAGCAGAGCAGCCCAGGGCCTCCAGGGTAGATAGGAGGCTCCAGGTCTCTGCTTATGGACCTCCGTGGACCACCGTGGGTCACTGAATGAGACGTCGTGAATTTTACGTGGTGCAAACGGGATCCTGGATGCAAAGCATCCCTTTCTGGGAAGGTGCGCAGGTGGCCCAAGGCCCCTGTCTGCGAATGGCTGGAACTTCTTTGGGTTTGGATCCTGCCACGATTTGGTCTGGAAAACATTCACAGGACCCGTGGACACCTGAAGTAAAGCGCCCCTTAATCTCCAGACTTGGTTTAGTCGGAAACCAGTCTGGAGACCAATTAAGAGAAATGAAAGCCCAATGCACTGGACTGGGCCTCGGGAAACCCGGGTGAAAGATATGTCCTGTCCTTTAATCCTGCGTGACCTTGGACAACTTATTTAAAGTCTCTGGGCCTCATAGCGTGCTCATGCATAAAAAGAGCCTGCCCTATCTATGCCTCCAGAGGACAGGGAGAACAAAATGCAGCAATTAGCATCACAACTTTTTGCATCTTTTGAAGCCCCAAGCATGAGGGAGATTTTCTTATCACTTGCTAAAGAACTGTCAAAAATGCTAGGAGGGAGACAATGCCATCCTTGAAGGAAGAGACCTTAAATAACTTATTTTTCATCCTATAAAAATAGAATCACAATACTGGAGAAATGTAAAAATTTAAGCAACATTAGAAGCCATTTGTTGTTTTAACTTTCCACCAAAGACATGATCTTAAGTAACTGACTTAACCTCTCCATGCCTCAGTTTCCTCATGTGTAAAATGGAGAAAATTATAGCACCAACCTGTGGAGCAGATGAGAAGATTAAATTAGATAACGAATGTAAAAGGACTTGATGTAGGACTCAGCAATTGTAATACATGATAAATGCTAGGGAGTGCTTTTTCTGTTATTCACAGTGGTTCCTAACCTTTCCTCCTGCCTATTTTCACTGTAAGAATGTTCAAATATGCAGAAGAGTTGAAAGAATTATGCAGTGAACAGTCACCTAGATTCTGCAATTAGCATTTTACTATGTTTGCACTGTCACATAGTTGTTCATCTAACCCTCCATCCATTTCTCAGTCCATCTGCTCTGGTTACAGTTATGTAACAAACTCCCCAAAACTTAGTGACTTAAACCAACAGCCAATTTGTTATGTTCCTGATTCTATGAATTAGGGATTAAAATGGGGCATAGTAAAGTTGATTTGTATATTAGTCACTTTCCTGTCACTGGGACAAAATACTTGATTGATACCAACAATTTAAAGGAAGAAAAGTCTATTTTGGCTCATAGTTTCAGTGGATTCAGCCCATGGTCGGCTGGCTCCAAGGTAGAAATGGTATGTGGAAAGGCCTGACAGAGGATGTCTACTCACCCTGTGGGAACCAGGAAGCAGAGAAAGAGACTGGAGCTGAGGACAAGAATATACCCTTCCAAATCATGCCCCAGTGACCCACTTCCTTCAACCACGCTCTACCTCCTAACATCACGTTCAGCTATGAACTCGTCAACGGATTAAGCCACTAATAAGTATAGAACCCTGTGATCCAATCACCTTCCCAAACCACCCCTCAGAACACGTGATACTTTTGAGGGAGATTTTTTATCCAAACCATAAGTTTCTCAGGCTTGACTAATGCCTGGGGACTGGAATCAGCTAGAGGCACATTTATGCACAGGTGAGAGTTGCTCAGTGTATGGCCCTATTCTCAGCATGGTAGCCTCAAAAGTAGTCAGACTTCTTATGCGGTGATTCAGGGTTCCAGGTGTGAATTCTGGCAAACAAGCTAGAAGTTGCCTTTATAATTCAGCCTTGGAAGTTACACAGCATCAATTCTTATTGGCCAAAGCAGCCACAGATGCTGGTGATGTGTCAGGGTCACTTTGTAGGAGATTTATGGGATGGAGATCTTATGGAGTTTGTGGCATACTTGGAGATGGTACATTTGCCCCTTAGGTCACAACCATTCTTATGCAAAATGCCCACTCCCTCCTAAGATGTCCCCCTCCATTTTTTTCCATTTAATCATGAAGCTCGGGCTGAGAGTCCAAGATTTCTTCATATGAATCAAATCCAGGTGTGCATAATGCTTATGAGGTATGATTCCGGGTACTCTTCTCCATTTGAAAACCTGAACTGGATATATTAGCTGTGCCACCACCACTACCACCCCTAATACAATAGCAGGACAGGAGTGGGTTAACCATTACTGCTATTAAAAGGGGAGAATGTGGGGGGCACATAGGAGACATTGAACTACAGCAATTCTCAAATGTAAGGGGGTGCATGTTGCCAGTTTCTTTAGGGCTCTTACACCTTGGGAGGTTTTCCATGGCTCTGAGCTCTGCCTCTGGGATCTTAGCTCTGCCCTCCAAGGGTTCCATGGCTGTGACTAAGTGGCCTTCTGAGCCTCCCTGCTGCCTACAAAAAGTATGAATGCTCAAAGGCCTTTTCATTTTAAACTAACTCTGGTCCTTGCAGGCCATGTATACTCATCCATTTTGCATTGCTAAAACCAAATGGTTGGGGAAGGCTACTGTATGGAGAAAAGAGCTTTATTTTAGCACACAGTTTTGTAGGCACAAGATCAAAGGGCTGCATCTGATCATGACCATGCTAGCAGAGTCTAAGGTGGTGTGGGGTATCACATGGCAAGAGATGGGGAGCCTGTATATGTTTCCCTCCCTCTTCCTTTAAAACCATCCCTATGTAATGGTGAGGGCTCCACTCTGATGACTTTATCTAACCCTAATCACCTCCCAAAGGCCCCCCTTTAATACCACACAATAGGGGTTACATTCTAACACAGAATCCTAGGGGGACACAAACCATATCCAAACAATAGTACCCAACTAATTCAATTCCTTTAAAACTTTGTGGATTTCTTACATATCAATTTGTAATCCATTCTGCTGAATAAAAATCATATTCATAAATTTATATTTTCAATATAAGCTTTTCTTTCCTTTGGGCTCCCAGTGAGGTTGCTATGGAACAGTGCCCTTAACATTCTTTAGAGTACGTTGTTTAACACAGGATCTACAAGATACCCCATTCATATCCTTAAAACACTTTTTGTCTGGTTGAAAAGGTCTATAAGGCACAACCTTAAAACTTTATGATTTTTTTTTGTACCAGGGATTGAACTCAGGACCTTGTGCTTGCCAGGCAGGTGCTGTGCCAGTGAGCTAAATCCCTGGCCCAAAACTTTATGATATCTTAATAAGGCAAGGCAAGCACTCAGCTTCCCCTTTACCTTGAAATGTTTTCTTACCAGTGCCCTGGATGGACTTGATATTTGACCTGAACTCATCTTTACTTTGCAAATATCCCACTGGGAAGAACCTGGAAATGAGAAATAGTTTCTGAACCCAGCCAGTCGTGATTTCTAAATTCTGTTTAAAACTAAGATTTCCTTCTTTAGTTCATCTTTCTCTATCCATATCTTATGATGATGCATAGCTTAAAAGAATCCAGGAGATACTTTTAACATTCAGTTTGGAAATCTTAGGCTGAACTTGACATGATCATGAAGAGTTGGAGCCTTTCTTACTCATGAATAGAACACCTGGGCTGGGATGACTTGAAAATTAAGACAACTAAATGACGTGATTCCATATGGCCTCTCCATTCATTTGCTTCCTTTATAGTGTGGTGGTCTTGAGGCAGTAGAACTCCTTTCCTGATGGCTCAGGGCTCCAAGCAAAAATGCTCCACTGAATTAAGTGGAAGCACCATGAACTTTTCTGACCGAGCGTTGTAAGCCTTACAATATCACTTCCACTAGTTCTGTTAGTAGAAGCAGTCAGAAGCCCATCTAGACTCTAAGAGAGGGAAATGGCATGGTTTCATTGTACAAGAACACATGGGAAGGAAAATGCTCTTGTAGTCAGTTTTGGAAAACACAGTCTGTCTCCTCACCTGTTATGGCTTGTATCTAGATGTACCCCTAAAGCTTCATGTATTTTTCAGAGGTGGCTGGTTCTCAGGTGTATGATGCTGGGTTTAAACTATCCAATGCTGAGATTAAGAGTGAGTGATTACTAAATTAGTCCACTGATTGGTTAAGTGTAGTTCTGGGTGTGGATAATAGGAAGGCCCAGGCCTTTTGGCACCACCCAAAAGTGCAATTATCCTGGAAGGTATACAAGGGAGAGGCTTTTGTCTTGTTGCATGCTGCTGCTGCTTCACTATTTTACTGTATTACTGCCTTCTGCCTACCATGAACTGTTTTTCATCTGTGATGCCCACTGCCTTGGAGCCAGCCAATTATGGACTGAAACCTACCAACTCTGAGCCAAAATAAATCTTTCCTCCCTTCACTTGTAGATGTCAGGTATTTTGTCTCAGCAACAAGAAAAAGTAACTAAAACACCACCCATACTTTGATGCATTTCAAAGTAAGTTACAGACACAGTTATACCTCCTCAGCAAAAATACCTAAAAGCTCCAACTGCCCACATTCTCACCAACATATGAAGTTGACAATTTTTATATTTTAATTACCCTGGTTGGTTTGCCTTAGTATCTCATTATGGTTTAATTTGCATTTCCCAGATAACTAATGATGTTGAGTACATTTTCATGTGCTTACTGGTCACTCATATTATCCTTTATAAAGTATCTTTTCAAATCTTTTTTTTTTTCTGGTACCAGGAATCAAACTCAGGACCTTGAACTTGCCAGGCAGGTGCAGTGCCACTGAGCTAAATCCCCAGCCCTATCTTTTCAAATATTTTGCCCAGTTTTTGAACTCTTTGTTTTTAACTTAGTAAAGATGCTTATACATCCCAGATACCAGTCCTTTGTCAATATATGTTTTGTGAATGTTTTCTTTCAGTCTATGGTTTATTTTTTCATTTTTCAGTGGTATCTTTTCATGAGCAAATGGTTTTAATTTTTTAATTTTGTTTTGAGATAGGGTCTCACTATGTAGTCCAGGCTGGCCTTGAATTCATGACACCCTTCTGTCTCCACCTCCTGAGTGCTGGAATTAAAGGTGTGTGCCACCACACCCAGTGAAGGGTTTTAATTTTGAAGTCTATCAGTTTTTTTTCTTTTATAGTGATTGCTTCCAGTATATTAGATATATGCCTACTCTAAGTTGTAAAGATATTCTTCTATGCTTTCTCTTATAAGTTTTATAATTTTAGCACTTGTATTGAGGTCTGTGAACCATGTTGATTTTTTTTTTCAGTACTAGGGGACTGAACTGAGGACTTTCACACTAAGCTATATCCTCAGCCCTTTATATATTTTAATTTTGAGGCAAGATTGTACCAAGTTGCTAAGTTGCCCAGATTGGGCTCAAACTTGTAATCCTGCTACTGTAGCCTCCCACAGTGTTGGGATTACAAGTGTGTGCCACCATGCCCAGTTTCAACTGGCTTTTAAATGTGATTTGAGGTAAGGATTGTGGATGTTTCTTCCTATGTCTACTTAGCTGAACTAGAACTATATGTCCCTTTCCTATGTGGTTGTAGCTTAGGGATAAGCACATGAGAAAATGGTGCCATATTCAGAAGGCAGAAGTGAAGGAATTGCCATTGTGAAGCTCCACCCAGGGTGAGGCACATTGTCACTTACCTGTTGGTTCATCTACTTGATGATGAGCAGCACTAGGCACATGGCTCCTCCAGCCCCTGCCATCTCCTTCTGCTTCACAGAGCCCTGGGCCAGTCTACACACCTCCAAGCCAAAGAGTACCACCTTTTTCTGTAGGGTGCCCATGTCACTGGGGGTGACGGTGATGAGAGATGCAGGGTAAATTTGTCTTTGTGTCTCCCAGTTTGTATTCCCGGGCTCCATTTTGTCCTTGCTCCTCCCCTTCACTTCATCCTTCCTTTCTGTATTCCAGCCCTGATGATTTCTAACCCAGCACCTAAGTAACTGCAAGTCTCACATAGACTGTAGAATCAGTTCTCACAACACCACTTCCTAAAATTAACCTTTGTAGAGTCACTCACAGTGATTCTGTTTCCCCGTGTGCACTACCAGCCTGTCAGTCACTTAGTAGTCATCTCAGTTATCAGGCTGACTGTCATGATATCACAGTGTTTGTATATAGGATGTTGTACTATCTGAGATTTCAGGCATCCATTAAGGGTCTTGGACCATATCCCTTGTACGTAAGGGGGGAGTGCTGTATATGTAAAAATCCTTGTAAAAATAAATGTAAATATAAATGTGTATCTATGTAAATCTATGTGTATTTACACATACTATATATAAACACATTCATATATTTTCTGTATGCTGAGAGTCTCTGAAGTGGACCCTTACCAAAAGCCATGAGTTCATCTGGCATCCAGATCTTACTCTCTAAATATAATTCTCCACTAAAAGGGATGCACTTGTAACATCTTCTCATGGAGGGAGAAAGAAATTGCCTCAAGAATGATGGAGACATGTCAGAGGGACACAGAAGGAGGTGCCACTGTCCAACTCTGGTCGGTTATAATCTACTGAAAAATTCAGAAATCTATGAGTGGGTCCATAGTCATGAATAAATAATTGGGAAGAGCAGTAGAATGATTCCCTACAGCACAATGCCAAGGGTACAAGGAATGATGGAGTGAGAAAGTCATCTCATAACCAGCTCAGTGATAACTAATTCATCCAAGAATCATCAGTTGATATTAAATTAGTGGGTGAGGCTTGATGAGGAATCTGCTACTGGGCCTTAAAGCAGCATGTTCCCACAAAATGTTTATTAATTGCAAAGGTAAGAGGAGAAGCTAGGAGCATACAACTACATTGTAGTTAGGTGAATATCGTCATTGATGGGACCAACTGAAATGAGATCTAATTAGGAGAGCACAGCATCGCCTCTGGGATATTCCTGCCCAAACCACACTACCTGAATCTAAGCATGAGGAGACATCAGGCAAACTGACTGATGGTCTATAAAATAACTGGCCTGGACTCAAGGTCATGAAAGACAAGGGAAGGTCGAAGGACACTTCTCACTAAAAGAGACCAATGGCCATATATGTCTGTAATCTTAGCACTTTGGGAGGCTAAGGAAGGAGAATTACAAGTTCAAGCCTCGCCTGAGCAAGTTAGTGACTTAATGAGACATCGTCTCAAAATATAAAAAATTTTAAAAGGCTGTGGATTTAGCTCAGTACAAACTGAGTTCAATTTCTATTACTGAGGGGGGAAAAAGCCACAATGAAACCCAATATTCTGTACAATGAATATGCACTAATAAAAATATGTATATTGAAAAAATAAAAGACAAGATATACCTTATGAAAGAATAAAGACATTCTTAGAACTGCATTCACAACTTTTCTGCAGGTTTTTGATTATTTAAAAATAAAATTATCTTTAAAGATATACAGATGAGTGGTAAGTATATGAAAAGATGTTCGACACCACTTGTCATTAAGGAAATGCAAATTAAAATAAGAATGTGATACCACTGTACAGATATGAGAATTCCTAGGATCCAAAAACTGACAGTACCACTTGCTGTTGGGAGGATGCAGAGCAGCGGGGGCTCTCACTCATGGCTGGTGACAAAGCAAAGTGCTGTAGCCTTGTTGAAAGAGTCTGGCAGTTCCTTACAGAGCTAAACATCACCTTACCATCAAATCTAGCAGTCATGAACCTAGGTATTTACCCAACTGATTTGAAAACCTATGCTCACACGAAAGTATGTGTGTATTTACAGATTCATTTATCATCACCAAAAACTGGAACCAACCAAGGTGTCTTTTAGTAAATGAGAGGACACGCAAAGATGGCAGACCACTCCATGGAATACTGTTTGGTGATAAAAAAGGATGAATATTAAATGCTTGTTGCTAAATGAAAGAAGTCAATCTGAAAAGGCTACATGCTATGTGATTTCATTTATGTGACATTCTGGAAAATGTAAAACCATAGACAGTAAACAGATCGGTAGACCTGAATAGTAAAGTGCAGGTGATTTTTTAGGGTGGTGAGTGTATTCTGTACTATACTACAATGGTGGATATATGATACTGCACTTATGAAATCTGTAGAAATTTATAGCACAAAGAGTGAACCTCAATTATGCAAATGTTAAAAATCATTCAGGAGGTTGGAGAATCCTATAATGGAATGAAGAGGATTATAATGTAATGTAACTGTATTACAAATGCATGAAATAAGGTGGGTGTAGTGACACATGCCTGTGATTCCAGAACTCTGGGAGGTTGAGGCAGGAATATCTCATATTTGAGCCCAATCTGTGCAACTTAGCAACTTAATGAGACCCTGTCTCAAAAATAAATAATAAATAAATAAATAAATAAAATAAAAAACAACTGAGAAGGGCTGAGAGTATAGCTCAGTATAAAGGCCTTGGGTTATATATATTTATATTTCTTCTTGTCTGTCTATTTTGTATAACATTGAGTGGATATACCTCAAATATATTTTCCATCTTTCTAGTTTTGTATAACCTTAAATGGAAATACCTCAATTTGTTTTATATGAAATAATTTCACTGATGAGGTTGGGGAAAAATGGTATGGATCTAATTAACTATGGAAAAGAGTAGAGAGTTGAGACTAAAGGCTGCAGGAACTGTATGTAAGCAGATCTAATCGGGAAAGTTACTCTGATGGATGTAAGGGTTAATTATGAAACCATGATACTTTGGAATTGAACAAATAAATGTGTGGTGGATGGCTGGATTCAGATGTTTACAAATGAGTAAGGAGAGAAGGTTAGAATGATCTTTCTGGTAATGGTTCAGAGTTGGAAAAACTGGCATGAATTCATCCTTATCATAAAATGAATAAATATGACTATACGCTGAAAAGCCCATAGAACTGTGTACAGCTAAGGTTAATATACACAGTAATATTTTTCTTGCTCTGTCATTTGAGAGGGGCTAGAAGCAATAAGACTCCAATAGCAATGAGAGCACATAACCCATTCTCTAATAAAGGAAAGCAGGGCATATGGCTAATTTTATGTGTCAACTTGACCAAACCATAGAGACCCTAGATGTTTGGTTAGATGTTATTCAGGGGCCGGGGATTTAGCTCAGTGGTTTCACCGCCTGCTATGCAAGCACAAGGACCTAAGTTCGATCCCCAGTACCAAAAAAAAAAAAAAAAGACATTATTCAGGGTGTGTCTGTGAGGGTGTCTGTGGATGACATTAGCATGTGAACTTGTAGACTAACTGCTCTTCCCAATATTGGTGATCATCGCTGGGTCTATAGAAGGCCTGAATAGAACAAAAGTGGTGAATTAGGAAGAATTTGCAAATGTCTTGGAGACGGGAGATTGGTCTTCTCCTGCCTTTGAATGCTCTTAGACTAGAATATACCTCTGGCTTTCCTGGTTCTCAGGCCTTTAAACTCAGATTGGAATTATAATATTGGCTTTCATGGGTCTCCACCTTGCCAACTACAGATCTTGGGACTTTGCAACTTCCATAATCATGTGAGCCAATTCCTCATAATAAATCTATCATCTATCTATCTATCATCATGTATCATGGCCTATTGGGTTTTTTAAACTTAATTTAATGAACTTTTTTTTTTTTTTGCAGTATTAGGGATCGAACTCAGGACCTTGTGCTTGCGAGGCAGGTGCAGCACCACTGAGCTAAATCCCCAGTTCTTGGGCTCTTGATTCTTTTCTCTAAAGACTTCTGACTAATGCACAGGGATCCTTGGGCAGATGGCTATTTCAAAGACTAATGTATAGATAAGATAAGCCAGGAGCATCTTGCAGTGCCAGGAAATAATGAAGTGATCCAAAAAAGTACACTTACAAAAATACTAGAAAGGGACACAGGAACCAACTGAAAGAGGTTTCAGTAGCAAAAGTTGGAACATTAAATCAACAAAATAAATAGTATTCAGTTATAATTCAAGTTACATTAGAGATAACCATGATTGCACACTAAGACATATATATTATTGGATAAATAATGGGGAAATAGACTAATCCACATAATTTATGTATGTATTCTGTACTCAAGAAGATTGAGTATAGCTGTCCACTCCTTAGACATCATAACTTCCTTTCAAAGGTTATAGTATGGAAAAAGGAGAAAGAAGAGCTTTACAGTGAAGAAACCTGACAAACACTATGTTGGCCTTGGCAGCAAGGTCATGTTGATAGCATTTACCCTTAATACCATTTTTTCAGAATGGCACAACTACTATTTTTACTACTACTATTACTTCTGCTACTGTTGAAATTATTATTATTTCTATTACTTCTATTACTATTGCAACTACTATTTCTACTACTCCTAAAACTACTATTCTATTACTACTATTGCAACTATTATTATTTCTATAACTAATATTATTCTACTACAACTGCAAACTATTTCTATTATTACTCTACTTCTATTGCAACTACATTTCTAGCACTACTATTACTTCTATTATTATTACTATTACATCTACTATTTCTATTACATAGCTTCTATTATAGCTGCAATTACTACTATCTGTTACTACTATTGCTTTGCTACTAGCACTATTTCTATTACTACTTTTACTCCTAATACTTCCATTTCTATTATAACTACTACTTCTACTATTACTACTGTTACTTAAACTACTTCTATGATTACATCTACTACTTCTAATACTATTGCTATTACTATTGCTACCACTACTGCTTCTACTACTGCTGCTGCCACTTTTTCTCCTCCTCCTTCTTCTTCTTCTTCTT
The DNA here is from genome assembly GCF_000247695.1 of Heterocephalus glaber. Next base: position 9,276,022 of record NW_004624794.1, on the reverse strand, counting down.
CTTCTTCTTCTTCTTCTTCTTCTTCTTCTTCTTCTTCTTCTTC
>NW_004624794.1:9239188-9275879 GCF_000247695.1 Heterocephalus glaber | reverse complement strand
AAGGATGAACTTTAGGGGCCTGGGATTTAGCTCAGTGGGTTCGCCGCCTGCTGCGCAAGCGCAAGGACCCGAGTTCGATCCCTGGTACAAAAAAATTTGCAGGGACAAAGTGAAATGTTCTCAGACCTCAGGAAAACTGAAATTTGCATCACTGTCAAAACCCTTCATCTTCACTGTCCTCCTCCTCCTCCTCCTCTTCTTTTATTACTATTACTACCACTGCTACTACTACTACTACTCATTGCAGACAGATTCAAGAGAGATAGGGTTGTCCTCTGTCCATGTTTTCAAACTAGTAAAGTGCACTGCCAAATGGATGGTTGATAGAAATTTTATAGTCTTTGAGACTAGATTTTTTAGAGGTGTTTTTGGCAAGCATACCAGAACAACTAATCAATTTCTGGTTCTGGCTAATGGAGTCCATCTGAAATTCTAAAAACTGTCTCAGATTTCAGCGACAAAAAGGACTCTGGGAGATCTTAGCCCTAGAGATTATTTTTAAATTCACAGACTTTATTTTTCAGAGAAGTTTTTAGTTTATTTTAGAAAATTTCAAGTGAAAGTACAGGGGGGAAAAAAGAAAGTACAGGGAATTCCCACTCTTAGTTTCTCTATTATTAATGCCCTGCATTAGTGTGCTACACTTGTAGAAATTGATAAGCAATTATGAATATGTTGCTACAAATTAAAGTCCATAGTTTACATTGAAGGGTTCATGCTGTGTTGTATATTCTATGGGTTTTCACATGTATCCCACATTACAGTGTCATATAAAATAGTTTACTTCCCTAACCCCCGCATGCTCTACCAATTCACTCCCCTCCCATCCGCTCCTCCTAAATCCCTGGAAACCATTCATCCTTTTTCTGTCTTCATAATTTTGCTTTATCCAAAATGACATGTAGTTAAAATCACATGCTATGGACCTTTTCAGATTGGCTTCTTATGCCTGGAAATATGCATAGGAATGTTCCTCCATGTCTTCCTATTTTTATGTAGTGTTTCATTGAATGGAATCCCTGTTTGTTTAACCATTCCATATTGAAAGATAACTTGGTTGCATCCAAGTCTTGGATAAATAAAGCTCCTATAAACATTCATGTGCAAAAAGGCTGGGGGTGTGCCGAACACCTGTGTTCCTTCCCCCAGCACTGAAAAAAAATTTCTTAAAGAAAGAAAAAGAAATGCATGTGCCTGTAGTTGTGTGGACATAAACTTTCAACTCATTTGTATAAGCCATAAGAAACAAATTACCAAATCTTATGGTTAGACAAATTTGTTTTGTAAGAAACTATCAAGTCGTCTTCCAAAATGACTGGCTTTTGCATTCCCTATCACTCCACATTCTCACCTGTGTTTGGCAGCGTCAGTGTTTTCTGTGTTAGACATTCTAATAAGTATGCTGTGGTATCTCATCACTGTTTAAATTCGTAATTCTCTCATGACATAAGATGATCGTCTTTCACAACTTCATTTGCTTTTTCTGTGTATTTATGTATGAAGTGTCTGGTTGTTTAGTTTTGTTTTGTTTTGCAGTACAAGAGATTAAACTCAGGCCCTTCTCACTGAACTACATCCCCAGCCCTTTTCAATTTTATTTTGAACTTTCTTTTTTTTTTTTTTTGGTACCAAGGATCGAACTCAGGTCCTTATGCTTGCAAAGCAGGTGGCAGAACCACTGAGCTAAACCCCTGGCCCTTCAATTTTATTTTGAGACAAGGTCTCACTAAGTCACTATGTTGCCCAGGTTGGACTTGAACTTGCTATCCTCCTGCCTCAGCCTCCTAGAGAGCTGGGATCACAGCCTTGCACCAACAGATCCAGCCCTCATGACATCTTTTGTCTATTTTTAAATTGGGTTATTTGTTGATTTTTAAGAGTTCTTTGTATATTTTGGATACCAGTCTTTTATTAGATATGCATTTTACACAGGTTTTCCCCCCCAGACTGTGGTTTATCTTTTCATTCTCTTGCTGTGTCTTTTACAGAGCGCAAGTCCTTAATTTTAATGAAGTCCTGCCTATCAATTCTTTCTTTCATGGATTATGTTTTTGATGTTGCATCTAAAAGTTATTGTCAAATCCAAAGGGACCTAGATTTTTTCCCATGTTTTCTAGGAGTTTGTTTAGTGTTTTATATTTAGGTCCATAAAGACTTCTTTTTTCAGTTTTTATTTTTGTCTTACTACATGTTTGCAGTACATAATGATTACATTCCTCACAGGGAGTTAGTGCATGTACACAACACATCTTAATTTTTTTCATTTCTTTTTCTTCCCTTTTCTCCCCCTTCCTTCATATCTTGGTCCCTTTTCCTTTTGTAAAAGATCTACCTCCCTATTTCCTATTACCTATCTTTTATTTTGTTTTTCATATTTTGGGTTTCTCATATAAGATAAACCATGTGATATTTAAGCTTGTGTGTCTGATTTATTTCATTGTGGTCTCAAGGTGCATCCATTTTCCTACAAATGACTCAAGTTTATCCTTCTTTACAGCAGAGTAGTACTCCATTGTGTATAAATACCACATTTTCTTTATCCATTCATCTGTTGATGGACATATGGGCTGCTTTCAAGATGTAGCTATTATGAATTGTGCTGCTATAAACATGGGTATGCATGTAGCACTGTCTTCTATGAAGACCTCTTTTTAATTGCAAACTTCAAGGGGTTGAATGCGCCATTAATATTTTTAAAACCCAGAAAGAAAATAATAAATAATAATTGAAGATAGGGTTGAAAACATGCACAAGTGTAGCAGCAAGATTTCATCTTTCTGGAAAGACAGCAAGTTCCTCTTTCATTAGGAGTCACCAGGAATTTCTCCCCTAAGGGTATATTGCTTCCCCTCATGTTTCCTAATTCTTTTCCAATCATGTAGGGAGTGACCTTATCAAGAGGAAAGTCAGGAATAGAAATATTCCTGCTGGAGGGGTGAAAGGCATTTCTGTCTCCATCTTCAGGGTCATTCCCACCTCTGTGAAGGGTGGGAGAACAGCTCTGGCCCCAGAGGAGAGAGGGGAAATCCATTCTGTTACTCATATTATGGGAGCTACAGAGGGGCGGGGGGGGGGCAGAGAATTTGAAATTATTACTTGTTTGGAGTGTTGTTATTATTATCATCTTGCATCACTGTTGTTTCTTCACATCTGATTCCAAGAAAGGGAGAGATCCCAAGATTATTATTTCTGCATCTTGCACTACTGCTTTGGTCAGAGGTGGGAACCAGGAAGGCAATGCTGGTTAGCCTAGAACTCCACAAGGAAAGTTTTTCTTGGGTGTGTGAGCTTTGAGGAAACCCCTCCTGGGGATGAAGCTGCAGGTTCTCCAAGTCAGCCTCAAACCTATTCAGGAGGAAGAGTCAGGATGGAGCCTCTGGCTTGAGTTGTTCTCTTGAGCAGTGAGGAGGAGGAGCGGCGATCTGTATTTAAATGCCCTAATGTACCTTTGGGAATCTGAAAAGCAATGCATGCCAATGCATGAGAGCAAGGGCTTCTGCTTCCTGGGGCTTCCCTGGGTTCTGGCTGGAAAGGGGCAATCATGGAGGTAAGTGGTCCAGCAAAGACCCTTCTTTCCGTCCTTCTCATGAAAATCCCTTTGATGGTCCAGTGGGCCTTAGGCCAAAGGAAGGAAAGAGCTCGTGAAAAGCCATTCAAAGAACTAAAAATAACTGATTTACTTCTCAGCTAGACTGGCTTTGCTCAAATCTTGGGAAAAGCAAGGGAAAAAAAAAACTTGAGAGCAGAAATCCATGGCAACAAGAAACCTCTGTTTATGGATAGCATCCTGGGGAAAGTAAGTATCTGGCTGCCACAGAGTAGAAGTGAAGGTGCAGTCATTCTTGTATGAATCCATTTAATTTCCTCTGATTGAGCACGCAGAAAGTTCCAAATTCTTATATTTTTGTTTGACAAGACACATGCCATATTGTTTCAAGAGTTTTAAATTAGTATTATTATGATTGTTGAACTACAAAATGACTTTTTTTTTTTGAGACAAAGTCTCGCTAGGTAGTTCAGGCTGACCTTGAACTCACCATGTAGCCCAGGATGGCCTTGAACTTGAGGCAGTCCTCCTAACTCAGCTTCCCAAGCGAGGGGATCACAGGCTTGTATCACCACGCCTGGCTTTACAAACTGGCTTTCTATGGCATGCATTAATTACCAAGAAGGGAGGACAGAATGAAAGAGGTGGGTGTTAAATGTAGGTTCTAATTGCTAGTTAAAATCACAGTGATATTTTCATTTAAACTACTGATTGCCCACCTTCTTTGATTCTTTTCTAAAAACTTATGATTGATTTCAAACATATAGTAAAAGTAAAAGTGATCCATATTCAGTATCTCTAAATATTTTAAACCTCCTTACTTTAGAATCTCTTTCAGATTGCTCTAGTTTTTCCAGTTCTTTGGCTCTTTGCAGCAGACTCTTCCTCGTGGTGATTTGTAATTTATTATTGTGAACTCAGCTTCAGTAAGTGTTTCTTTCTCCAGGAGTTTCATGTGCTTGAACGGCAAAAGCACCGTAAGTGGAGACCCTGCTAGATATGTGATATTCCTACCAAAGCCCCGGAGTCCGGGTCTCATTTCTCCCCAGGGCACTCTGAGGATCCAGCAGAGTCACTGTTTCCTGGCATGTATGTCAGAGTGCAATCTCTTAGAAAGGGCCAGGTGCAGAGAGAAGCAACAATATCACAGGAAAACAAATGTGTTTTGGACCCCTCCCCTCCACACACACTTCCATACACACACTGGGCTCTGGTGGCTGTTCTGAAACTCTTTGCCACGAATAAGGGCATTCTGCTTCCCTCTGCCTGGGTTTTTGCCCAATCAACACTTTAATCTGTTAATATTCCTTGGGAGGGGTAGAGAAAGGAAAGAAGGGAAAGAGAAAAAATATGAGAAAAGGAAAACAATGGAAACAAAGTCTTTGTAAATAGGGAGAGATGGAGGAGTTGAAGGGAGGGCAGGGGAATGGGGAAAAAATAAGAACCAAGATACATCATGTAAAGGTACAAGTTCCCAATGATGAATGTAAATGTATTGTGTACCTAAAATGTACCAATAAAAGAATTTAAGGAGAAAAAAAATATTCCTCACAAGCTAAATAAAGGGCTCTCCTACTACAGAGACAACAAAGTCTTCATGGATTTGCTGGTATGCAGATGTGCAGGTACATGCGTGTGCAGTTGCTGAGATGTACAGGTGTGTAGGTATGCAGTTGTATAGGTGTGGAGGTATGTAGGTGTGCAGTTGTGCAGGTGTGGAGGCATGCAGGTATGCAAGGATGTAGGGGAGAGACTGGGAAGCAGTCTGGTTGGTGTCCCTGGATGATGAAGTGACAAGCTAACCCGTCCAGGGCCCTATCATCTGACAAAGCCAGGGTCTCCCAATATTAGTCAGAGGTTGTTATCATTTTAGCCCTTTCATGGCAGGGAATCCTAGGGCTCTAGCACCATGATTGTTGCAATCAACCCTACTGACACACTGCACTTGCTGTAGGAAAGTCGTGAACTTGGCAATATTTCCAGGCTCAGTGATGTCACAGCCCAGGAAAACTTGTGGCCCACAGTTGAGGAGAAGCAGCCAATCTCAGACTGGTGAAGGTCTCTGTGCCCACTTTGCTCACCAAGTGCTCCTTCTCAAAGATGCTCACAGTCCTAGAACTCTTGGCTCATTTAGAAATGAGAGCTCCTACTATGAGAATAGAGAAGAGGATAGAAACAGTGATGGGTGACACAGAGCCATGGGAGGTCTGCCTCTCCTAGCTTCAAAACAGCAGGACAGTGATTGTGTGGCTCCTTGCTGGGTGTCTACAAACAGGACCAGGAGATAGAGGTGCACCATTCCTGAGACAGCCAGATTTGGGGAACAAGGCAGATTTTAAAAATACCTGCCAGCTCTGAGCCTTCCAATTCCAATCTATTTTTCAAATATTGAACATACTCAAAAGGTAGGTTTTATTTTCACCTGTGCTGAGAGCTACACAAGATAAATGTACATCATGTGACTGTCACTCAGCCGGCATTTGTAAAATGTCTTCCATGTCACAGGCACGAGGATCAGTGTGAATGAGACAGATCAAGCCAAGACCTATCTCCAGGGAGTGTACATTTAGACAAAGGGGAAACAACAATGCTATAAAGAATAAGTGTTAGTGGCATGCAGTCACTGGGTGAGCAGGAAAAGGTGCTTATGTTCCTGAACCTCTTGGGTCTTGTAGATGAAGTGAGAGCCACAGGGTGGTTTTGAGCTATGGCCTGAATGACAAGAAGACAGCTACAAAGATCAGAGGGTAGAAGTTTCCAAGTAGAGAACAGAGAAATAGCCAGTGCAAAGCCCCTGAGGCAAGAAAGGGCTGGAGGTGTTTCTAAAATTGGCAGACACCAGGGTGGTGGAAGCCTTGGGGAAGGAGGAGGGTAGAGCTAGAGAGGTGCTGAAGAGAGGCAGGGGCAAGGGCAGGCCGGCCTTGGGCCACAATTCTGAACACAGTGGGAAACCATTAGATGGTTTTAAAGTTGGAGAGTGACATGAACCAAATCATCTTTTACAAAGTACCCTCAGGCTGTGCACGCAGTGTTATGGAGGACCAGAGAAGGGCTGGGCACCAGGTACAGGGGAGTGGGTAGAATGTTATTGCATTTGTCCAGGTGAGAGGGGATGGAGGCCTGAGCCCAGATGGCAGGGAGTGATCACATTGCTGTCTTGGAGGACTTGCTGAACTTATTTGACAAGAGAGCCCTTCTACCCTAGAGCTGCCTTTCAGTTATCCCCATAGCACGCATGTTCCACAGAGCACACCTTGGAATTTTGTACCACCCGCTTCAGCTACATTCTTATTCATGAAATCGATCTTCTTTTGCTGGTTTTACCCAGGCTAGTTGTTCTGGGTATGAGATTAAGGGCTATGTTTGCTTAGTTAGAGAAGTCAGTTATTCCAGAATCTTGGGATGCGTAGCCCTGACTTTTCCTTTCTCAACATAAGGATTCAGAAAAGAATTTAGGAAACTAACCAACCCCCAAACCAGTCATAATTGACAGACACAGATTCCCGCCTGAGTGTCCCAGAGGCTGTTAGAAGAGGGGCTCACACTTTCCGTCCACAAGGGAATCCTGTTTCTGTATGTGGGTATCTTTGTTTCTTCATTCAAAATCTTATTTTTTAAACCCTAGGTTCAGCAGAACTCTGCAAAAGTGGCATTGCCTTGGAAACTAACTCTAAGTATGAATTATACACTTTTAAAATGCAGGTCATTATTCTAATCAGAATAATTACTAATACTATAGATGCTAAGACAAAGGTGAAATCCAAAGGATGAACTGGATGGGATGAATTCTCATACCTCGCTACACCACAGTGCACTTCCTTCATTCCCAGGAGCAATAGATTTTTGCACTGAAGATTCTCACCTAAATCCTACTGTTATACATCATCTGCAAAACATGACACTAATGTAAGCATCTTAGAAAACACTTACATGTACACATGTAAATAGTGGGAAAATAAACTAAACAGAAATCAGCAAAGTCGCTGTTCTTCGGGGAGTGAACAAAAAGGTAACTGCGAACAAAGACGCCCAGGCATCTTCCATCATCAAGATGGTTTATCATCCCAAGATGTTGGGTGATGTCACAGGGCTCTACAATGGCCGACCCACAAATGTGGCTTCAGGCTCAGACCAGCCGCTGCCCCAAGGGGTACAATATAGAGCCCATCCAGGCCTCACATGACTGGCATCTCACACTTACAGATCGACAGGATATTTCAAGGTTAAGTCAATTGCTTCAAACATAATCCTTGGGTGTGCCATAACTGACATATTTTGAAATATGCTATGGTTGAATTATTGGAGCCTGCTAACATTTATACATTGAAACCGAATGATGACAACTGGAAGGGCCCATCTATTTCCACCTCTAATCAAAAAGATGTAATCTCCTGTTCTACAAACAAGGGGAAAGGATAAAGGAAACATTTAGTGCTTGGGTTTTGATGTATTTCTGAGGCCAAACTGATGTCAGTGGGTAGGCCTGGAGAAAGGAGCTCAGGTGAGTTCTGCTCTTGGTGCTTTAGTTCTTTCCTTTTGCCTCATCTGTATTGTATCAGCACACACCTTCCAGAGACTTCAAGCAGCACGCCAAAACAGTGGTTTGCTTGAGATGTTGCATGTGATTTTAGATCTCAAAGTCTTAATGATGGCTTTCATTTCTGGGCATTGAAGTACTGATGCTTTCTGGAGATTTCAATTAGCAGTGGCACTGTAGAGGGAAACTAGCAGGCAAACCATGGGACAAAGGTTGGCATGCTGGCCCATCTCAGTTTATCCTTCCCTGGGTTCTCTTTATTCCTAGGACCTCGGGAGTTCAGGAATCACAGAGAACTCTAATGGGCTGGTAGGGAGACAGGATTTCCCTGGAGGAGCAGCTTAAAGGAGCTATGAAGCTACTCTAAAGTATCCATAAGGACATGCTCGGCAGCTGTGAGGTGCAGCAGGGATAAGGCAGATTTTACCCAGATCCTGAGGGGATACAGAGATGGGGCTGGACAGGGGTGGATGAGAGACAAGAGGAGGGCTGGGTGTGGGGCTGATCTGGGGCACTGGGTAGCAGCTTGTGCATAGATGCCAAGGAGTGAAACTGGCCTGGCTGGAGAGGGGAGGGAGGACGTAGACAGACACTTTGGGTGGGTGCCAACATTGAACCTGGGGATTCTCAAGGAAATATGAGATTGCTAGCAGCACACAAATATCACTGCTCAGAAGGAAACATTTTGTTATTGCATAGAATAAACCTCTGGGAAGGTATCTTAGTTACTGTTTCCATTGCTAGGATAAAATATCCAACACTCACAAGTTACGCGAGGAAAGATTTATTTATCTCACAGTTTGTAGAGGTTTCAGTCCATCGTCACCTGGTTCCAAGGTAGGGCAGCATGGCAGAGGGGCATCACAGAAGAGAAATCCTCCATTGGCAGTGAAGGCAGTGAAGAAGCAAGCAGCAGTAGCCAGCCTGCCTTTCCCTTTTATTCCATCCAGGCTACCAGCCTTTTGGGTGGTGCCACCCAGGATTATACTAATCCCAATCGAGGACTAATTTAGTACCACATGTTCTTAATCCCAGGATCACACACCCTAGATCTAGCCAGCTCCAAAAAGCACATGAGGTTTCGGAGGGACATCTAGATCCAAGCCATAACAGAAGGCAATCCTGACAAGAGTGTATTTAAGTGGCACCATCCACACCCTGTCTGTAAGCGAAGAGAGCAAATTCGTTCCTAGAAGTAGCAATCAAAGACATGGAGGTGGACTTAGCAGCTAGAGCACAGGATGCTCAATGACAGGCTACTGCTGCTGCTCCTCGCCACATGGCTTTCACTGCTGTCCAGTAAGCGTGTTTTGTTTGTTTGGTTTTGGTTTGGGGAGCTTTTTTATTTGTTTCTTTGTTCGTTTTTGGTGGCACTGGGGATTGAACCCAGGGCCTTCACACTGAGCTACATCCCCAGCCCTATTTTTATTTTTTATTTTGAGACACCTTCTTGCCAAGCCATTACATTGCCCAGGCTGGGCTCAGACTTGGAATCCGGCCTCAGCCTCCCAAAGTGCTGGGATTACCGGCCTGCACACCACACCCAGATAGGTGTATGTGTAATTCTGAGAAGGACTGATAGGAAACAGCACTCCCTATGCTTTGCCCCTAAAATAAGAGGGCCCATGTCTGGCGGAGCCCTCTGGTGGGGCTCAGTTGGCACCAGGGGTCTCAAGGAGCTCCAACACACTACAGCTGGCTCTACCCTGAATCAGAAAATGACTTGGGCATGCATGGGAGAAGAAGCCAAGTCCTGGCCTCAACTTCTTCCATAAGAATTGTTTACCCTGCAGGTTTCTCCGGTTTCACAATGTGAAGCTTAGCATTTGAGATCAAATCCAACCATTCAAAACATAAACAAAGAAACTTCTTTCTGGCAAACAACAATTTTTATATGAATGTCTAAAGCTTCCCGGGACATTCTGAATTCAACCTCCCCTTCCTGGGCACCAGCTCAGCAGGGCCTAGTGCAGTTCTGTCAATAAGCTCTGAGCAAACAGACATCTGCAGAGCCCAGGAATTAGACAAAGGAAAGCAGGCCTGGGAGAAATGCGGGAAGCATCTGTGGGCTGGAGAGAAAGTCCACAAGCCCTTTCTCCACTGGCCGCTCATTGCCGGATTTCACCTGGAACGTCGTTGGCCCACATCCAGACGAAATGCCAGTTAGAAAACTGCCCACCTGCCTTCTCTGGGCAGCCAGCAACAGTGGTGAGCACTAATCATTTACAAAGGTCACGATCAGGAGCGAGCCCTGGAGCAGTCATTTAAAATTCGATTGATCCCTATTTGTAGTCAGGGAAAGAAAATGGGCACTTGGACTGTATTGTAATTATGAGGCTCCCAGGCAACCATAAATAGATGTGCAATCTCTACACTGGCAAATACCTGGGAGAAGAAATTATTACTTTGGCAGAGCACGTTGCTAGGAAAGGTGGAAGATAAAATTGCACATTAAAAAAATCAATCATCTTTTGGCTAATTTGCCTTGCTCACCACCCATCAGGGTTATCACAATTATCAGATGTCTGCTGAATATTATTAAGAGGAGGGTCTACTTGCTGAAAAGGATCACCAAGAAAGCAAAGGCCTTAAACTCAGCGGGGTCTCCAGAGAGGTGACATTTAGGGCTCAGTAGGTTCCAGAGGTCATGAACACAAAGGAAGAGCCTCAGGGTGAGAGGCAGAGGAACATCAGTCCCCTGGGGGCCCTGCCAGCACCACCCTTTCAATTCCTCCCTGTAGGGGAAAATGGCCTCAGCAGAGGAGGCTCTGTGTGTTCTCTGAGTGGCAAGAAAAGAGCAAGTTCTATGCTGCTTAGTCCCTCGGCCTGGCTCTGGGACTTGGACATCTGTAACCTTCACCTTCACCATGATCCCCCCAAATAAGCATTGTCAGCCCCCTACAACCAAAGAGGAAACTGAGGCTGTGTTAGCCGGGTTTCTGTCACAGTATATAACAAACACTGGAGATAATCAACTTATAAATAGAATAGGTTTATTTTGGCTCCTAGGTTCGGAGGTTTCAGCTCACGATTGGTTGGCCCCACTGCTTTGGGCCTCAGGCAGCCAGCACATCGTGGCACGAGTACAAGGCACCGTGATTTGCTCCTCGTAGGCCTAGACTCAAAAGAGAGCCAGAAGAAAGGGCTGAGGCCCCACCTTTCCCTTCCAGGAAACACCCTAGTGACTGAAAGGTTCCCAGCACCTCTCAGGAGTGCTCTGTGGAGGACCAAGCTGTGGAAAGAATCAATACCAACCAGCAGTGGGAGGACACAGGTGGGTGGCTGGGGGCTGAGGGAAGGGGGTCCTGCCAGCCGGATGAGGATGTCAGAGGGGACAGCCTGCCTGTTATTCAATCTGCCACCATGGATCAAACGTGGCTCAAACATCTAAAAGGGCTCAATTTATACTTAGGGAATTCTAAAAATCTGTCCCAGGGATACAGGGTGCAGCTAGAGATTATGCCCAAAGATGTAATTGCAGTTTCATTTACATAGTGAAAAACTAGAAAGAACCTGCATACGCAACTTGAAATATAATATAGGGATCACGTGGGATATTATATAGTGATCGCAATGTTTTATTCAAGTTTCTAGAGATAAAAGAAAATACTTACGAAAATGATCTAAGCAACAACCACTATAAAAACCCAGGTATAAAATTATATAAAACCTTATATAGAAAAAAATTCCGAACTGTGAAGATTACCGGTGGTGGCAAGCACTCTGCTTTCATATCCTTTGTTTATTTTCAAAACTATCTATGGTCAGCCATCATGTCCCCCACCCTTGGCCTCCGGTGACCTTGCAGTGGTGGCTGGGGTCCTGCCCTGGGCCAAGAGTCAGCCATGCAGACAGCATCCCAGGAACTCCAACTTGGGTTTACCAGCTGGTGTTAATCTTTTTGGAAAACAAAATTTATCATTTCAGCCGTTTTAAGCATACAGTTCATTGGCATTGGGTATATTCATAATGTTGTACAACCATCACCACTATTCACCTCCAGGACCTTTTCATCTTCCTGAACTTGCTATCCATTAAACAACAGCTCCCTATTTCCTCTCTCCCCAGGCCCTGGGAACTGCTATTCTGTCTGTCTCTGAGGCTGCCTTCTTGGGACTTCATATAACACTGAATCAGACAGTGTTTGGCCCTTTGTGCCTGGCTTCTTCCACTTTGCCTGTTTGCAAGTTTCATCCGCGCTGGTGCACTCAACTGTCCAGACCTCCCTTTAATTCTTATCAAACCCAGGACTGGCAGCACTGTTCTCATTTAACAGCTGATGACACTCACAGAAGGGGGACCCAGGACTTTTCCTCAGTAGAGTACATTCCCCCCAAAACTTTCTGGAGGTCACCGAGGTCTTGGGCAAGACTCCCCACTTCCTGGGCATCCTGCCCCACTGGCCCCTTCCCAGAGCACAGCGGGAGGACACTCTGGCCTTCCAGCCTTCCTCCCTAGCCATGAGCACAAGGCAAGCAGACCCCGTTTTCCCCTCATTACCCAGGGCCCTCCCCCCATGACCCATCCCCCAGCAGCATCTGGGGTATCATGGGGGCTGTGCGAGCAGGGATGGCTGACATCCTGTACAAGTGAGGGCCAAGCTGCAGCCTGGGGCCACCTGAGCCCACCTCTACCAAGGACACCATGACCCCGTGCCTGCCTGGCCCAGGCAGTGGGGAATAACTGTCCCCAGAAACAAGCCTTACAACTCCAGCCTTTTCCACCTGCTGTGAGAGCCTGAAAACTCTATTATAGTAATGGGTTGATTTGTGAAAAATCTAACCCTGTTAAAGGTACATTTCTCACTACCCAATCAAAACAGCTAATTAATTGATAGAGTCCTCTTAAACAAGAGCCATACCTGCTAAGAACACACACCTGAGTGAGTAAATGCATTACCTGTGAACGGATGGCAGGTAATTATCAGGTTTCTACTCTATGTAATGCCACACCTTGTTACATCACTGCTGTGACTCAGTAGCCCTGAGAATGGGAATCTGGTCACTCGGGGTAGCGCTTTATGCTACAGCACTAATCACCAATAATTCCGGAAGCTCTGTGCCTGTGATGTTTGTCCTTGTTCACTCTCACCACCACCACCAGCTGGATAATTGTGGAGCTTCCTCAGCACCCTCCTGCCTTTACACGTGCTCCTTTGAGTCCCTTCGCACAAAAACCTTTAAAATGCAAATCAGGTGGCACAGGTCTGTAATCCCAGCACTCAGGAGACTGGGGCAGAGGATCTCTACAAGTTTGAGTCTAGCTTGGGCTACACAGTAAGATCAAGGCCAGCCTGAACTATAAAGTAAGACCCTGTCTCAAAAAAAAAAAAAAGCCCAAATGCAAATCACAGCAAGTCATTCCCTCCTTCCAGAACACCAAAGGCTTCACATGGCAACCGGGCTCACCTCACACCTTCTGTGTGGCTCACAACGTCCTGTGTGACGTGACCCAGTACTCTCTGGCCTGTTCTCTCCACTCATTGGTCTCTCATTGCTCAGGCTCATAGTTTCCTCCCTCTGCCTTGCATACCTGCCCCCGGGCCTTTGCACTGGCATGCTATCCCCTAATTCCCTTCCCAGCCTGCCCTTTTTATCACCTACAAATCAGCACAATTGTCGTTTCCTTAGGCCTTCCCTTAATCAGTCTAGTTGAAGTGGCCCTATAGCTCTCCATCATATCATCCTCATTTGTTTCTTCATGCTTTTTATCCATCTAAAATTTTATTACCGTATTTATAACATGAGATTATTTCTCTTTATTACCCATTTATTCACCAAGGACAGAAGCTTTGTGTGTTTTTATAACCACTCTATTTCTCAGAGACCATTACTGATATTTATTGACTAATACTGTACAATAATTTTTTAAAGTCCTTATTTATCCCAAGCCTTTAGCCTCTGCTTTTTTCCTTCGCCCCTTAAAATGAACTGTCCTTGAGTATTGTGTCACCCATTCCAATGGCTTCCACAGCTTCACAATGCCTTGGGTCAACCTAGCGGCACTCCATGGAAGGTGAACCCAAACCCTTGCTGAGAGACTCAGCACCGCCCCCTCCCTGCCGCTTGCTCCTCCCACCTAACCTCTGGCCCACGCCAGGAATCAGCTGTTGTACCCCCAGCTTCCTCTCCCTTCAAGGGACAACTCAGAAGTGCTTTGCAGAAGCTCCTGCAGAACTGCGTTACTGTTGCCCACTCCAATCTCCAGCTCAATTATTCTCTTGCACAAGGGTCTTTCCGTCCCTGTTCTATTCTCTGTGTACCCTCCCTCTGCTTCCTGGGTCCCTCTCCTGCACCCAGGCCTGAGTCCCAGGCTGGCCTTTAGTGGCACCAACTTGATGTTCCCTTAGATGCAGCCATTCCCTCACCTAACACATCCAGTCCACCCCTCAGCTGTGGATTCCACCCTTAATATCTCAATGACACTGTCCATATTAATTTCCTGTGGCTCCTATAACAAACTGCCAGACTCAGTGGCTTAAGATAACTGAAAGTTTTGCTCAGTTCTGGAGACCCAGAGTCCAAACTCAGTATCAGCAGGCTGACATTAGTGCGTCTACAGGCCCACTGCACTTCAGGCACTAGGGGAATTCCCTGCCTCTTCCAGTTCTGATGGCTGCCAGCATTCCGTGGCTTGTGGCCACATCAATCCCATCTTTGCTTACATGGTTATATCACCTTCTCCTTTTCTGTCCGAGTCAAATCTCTTTCTACTGCCCTCTTTTAAGAATGGGTGCAATTATATGCAGAGTCACTCCAATAATCCAAGAGAATCTCCCATCTCAAAATGCTTAACTTAATCATATATGCAAAATTTTATTTTGTTTGTTTTTTCAGTACTGGAGATTGAACCTGGGGCCTTCACACTGACCTATATTCTCAGCCCTTTAAAAAAATTTTTTTTTTTTATTTTGAGAGAAGTTCTCTAGATCAGTAAGTTTCCCAGGTTACATTCAAACTTGTGATCCTCTTGCTTCAGCCTTACAGACTGCTGGGATTATAAGAATGAGCCACCATACCCAGTTTACAAAGTTCTTTTTTTGGCATACAGTATAAGGTAACATATACTTGTTCCAGGGATTAGAACATACCATATTGGGGGGGGGTCGTTATTCACCAACCACATAACCTACATGTATTAGTCAGCATTCCCTTTGCTGGGACACAGTACATAACAGCCACAACTTAAAGGAAGAGAAGTTTATTTTGGTTCATGGTTTTAGGGGATTCAGTCCATGGTTTACTGGCTCCAAGGCAGAAACATCAGGATAGAAGTCGTGGCCAGAAGCAGAGAAGAGAAACAATGCCAGAGAGGAAAGGTCTAGGGGCCAGATATGGTACCCTAGGTCAGGCCTTCCCCTACCTACCCAGACACACCCAGAAGTGTGCTTTCCTAATCCCCTACTCAGCTCCCAAGATGAACAAGACACCACCCCTCCCCTGAAGTATCGTGTGCCACCTCCTGTCTGGCCCCTGAAATTCATTCTCCCCAATACACTCAGAGACACCTTTCTGAAAGGGAGCCTACTTAGGTAGCTCTCTGCTAAAAGCCCTTGGGTAGCTTTTGCTGCCTGAAGAACACAGAGCTCCCTGCCTGGCAAAGCCTTGCCTGCCCTCTGCACTGGGCCCTCACATACCTTGGGAGACAGACGTCTCTATAACCTCATGTACTCGGGGACATGGGTCCAGTTAACTGCTGTCAGGTGGAAATTCAGATGCCAGATTAAGAGAACCCAGAAATCTAGGTTTGGTTGGCTTTTATTTCCAATGTGAAACCTCTGACTATTTAAATGCTGGCAGCTAATTAAAAAAAGAAACTGCAGCTTGCACAGGCCACACAAGGCGGTCTTGGAGCTGCCTCTTTGCAGCCGTTGCCCAGCAGCTGGAGCATGTGGCTGCTTTTTGTCCTCAGGCCTTTGCCTGCCCGAACTCCTTTGCTGGAAACATTCCTTGCACCCCGCCCCTGCCTCCTCCTGCCTCAATATGTCCTTGTCAGACTAACTCCTGCTCCTTTGTTTCCAGATCTGAGCCACCTTCCTGAGGATTGACTGAGGGGCTTCTCGAGGCCCACTCCCATCCCAGCTCATGTCCCTCTACAGGAATGGGTCTGAGGTCTGTGTCCTGCAGGGCTGTGAACTCTTGAGTGTCAACACGGCAGGTAGGGATATGTTGTCCCCTTATCTGCAATTTCATTCTCCATCATCTCAGCGAGGCTCAATCATCATGGTCCCATGTCCAACTACTGACATCGCTATGGCTCCAGGATCCAGGATTACCACAGCTGATGATCCTCCTCCCGATGAATCAGCAGTTCTCAGTGACTCAACACTACGTCGCCATGCCTACCTCTCTCCCTTCCCCTGTCTCTCCCTGCAAGCACTTCGTCAAATCACATTATCACAAGGGTGACTACAGTACAATTAAGATACCTTACATATAGACAGATGACATTGACATGATTTTATTACAGTACATATATTGTTACAATTCTTCCATTTGATTATAGTTGTTATCAATCTTTACTGTGCCTAATTTATCACTTGAACTATCATAGGTGTGTATGTACAGGGAAAACCCAAGTAAACATAGGGTTCAGTACAATCTGAGGTTTCAGGTATCCACTAGGGGTCTTGGAACAAATCCCCTGTAGACAAAGGAGGACTACTATATTTGTAGGGTTATGAATGTATTTGTATGAACAGCAAATATTTTCTTTGCAAGGCATTATAACAAGCCACAAGAATCACCAAATATGGAAATACGAATTTGGGTTAAGCTTGTCTCAAAATGAATCCTTACGCTTAGATATAAGAATTGTTTGCTATTCCAGGAAAGGACCAACAGGAAAAAGTAGATGTTGCCTGCATTTTAAGGATGGATTCGCCATTTGCTGATTTGTCAGGGTTTGCTGTAAGCACTGGGTGGATTCACTCTGCCTTCAGTAGTTCCAATACACACACCCACTTGCACATACCCACATACGCCTTATCCACACCTGTCAACCCTAAAGTGGCCAACACCCATCAGTGACATCACTCATCCACCTTGCATGTAACAACTTCATCTTACTTTGCACTGCAGCATTTCAGACTGTCTACCGCGGAGAAACTGGGCATTGCCACTTTAGGTAAATCATATTGCGGGATGATTACAGCTCTAGAATGCTTCCTTTCTTCTCCCTCAAAAGTCCATTGAAAGAGTTCATTATACAATAACCATTACAAAGGAATGAAGCTAAAGCTCAGAAATTAAAGTATTAGAATCAACTGGCTCATGTGACCTTTGACAAATAGAATAAAAACAAATACTGGAGAAAAGATAGTCTCTTTAACAGATAGTGCTGGGGAAAATGGTTATCCAAGTGCAGAAGAATGACTCTAGACCCATATCTCTCACCCTCTTCTAAAATCAAATAAAAATGTTATCAATGACTTAGACATAAAAACAGAAACACTTGGGGCCAGGGATTTAGCTCAGTGGTTCCGCTGCCTGCCTTGAAAGCACAAGGTCCCAAGTTCGATCCCCGTTACCAAAAAAAAAACAAAACACTTAATGTTCTGGAAGATAAAATAGGTAAAACTCTTGATGGCATGAGCCTAGGTAAGGACTTTCTGAACAGAACACCAATTGTGCAAGAAATAATATCAAGAATTAACAAATGAGATTATATCAAATTAAGCTTCTGCACAGCAAAGGAAACAAACAACAGAGTGAAAGGAAAAGCTAGAGTGGGGGAAAAAGTTTACCAGCTACCCCTCAGACAGAGGACTAATATCTAAAATATAGAAAGAACTAAAACAAAAATTAGACTCCAGAAAATAAAAGATCCAATAAAAAAATAGGCAATTGAAATAAACTGACATTTCTCAAAAAAAGAAACACAAATAGCCAATAAATGTACGGCATCTTTGGCCATTAGAGAAAGGCAAATCAAAACAATACAGTACTGAGATTCTGTCTTACTCCAGTAAGAACGGCTGTCATCATGAACTCAAAAAACAAATGCTAGAGAGGTTGTAAGGAACAAATAACTCTTCTACATTGTTGGTGGGAATGTAAACTAGTGAAACCACAAGGAAAATCAGAGTTTCTGCAAGACACCAAAAGTAAAAAACTGTACTTCTCCTTAGTATCTTCCTAAAAGAGTTGAAGTTGTCATATTACAGTGGTACATGCATACACTTGTTTGTAGCAACACAATTACAATAGCTAAATTTTAGAACTGGCCTATATGCTCATCTACAGATGGATGGAGAAAAATGTAGTATATATGCACAATGGAGTACCACACGGCCATGAAGTAGGATAAATTTGAGTCAAAATGGATGGATCTGGAGGCCATTATCCTAAGTAAAGTAAATCAGACAGATAAAGTTACATATCTCTTCAATTCTTTAATATGAGTAACCCAAAACATAAATAATTTAAAGAGCAAAATTAAGAGATGAAAAGAAGGAGGTAGAGTTTTTGAAGATGAGAGAAGGGGACCTGGGGAAGAGGGGAGAGTAGTAAAAATGATCAAGATGACATATGTATGTAGACCAATTCACTCAAACAAATGTAATTATTATGCACTGCCAACATATAGTAATAAAAAAGAATAAAATCAGCTGGCTTAGAAGCAGAGCACCAGATAGGTGGGTTTGGGGGCCCGTAGTTTATCTGAACAAGGCAGAGAAAGTTTCTCTTGAAATAGTCTGGCAGTTTCACACCTTGCAAATTGTGTGCCATCAACATGCATTGCCTTTATCATCAAACGAAATGACAAACTTTTGAAGTGTTTGGAGAAACTGTTACTCCATTAGCAGAGGTTTCCCAAGGGTCCACAGTGCTGCCGGACTCTGGAACAGCAGGAGGTAGCAAGCTTTTCCCCCCCAGGGTGTCAGAGACTTGGGAATCAAATGCACTGAGTGTGGCCCTCAGTGCTTCATGGAGGCTGCCAGGGAGGAATGGCCAGGGGGCACCTGGCCAGCTGTTTGAGGCTATCTGCCCAGCCCAAGGTCCAGGGAGATTCTGGGGGTCCAAGAGAACTTCACACTGGGGAGAAACCTTATGGGGCTTTCAGATGCTATTTTAATACTGCTTTCATTCCACTGTAATTATTATTCCTTTCACCTCTTCATTTTCTTGTAACTCATGTTACTGAGGCAAATTCCTTGCAAAAGAAACAATGTCTGGCACAGAGGCATTCTTTAAATGCAGGGAGGTGGTAGCCCAAGTAGCAGTACCCAAGCCCGTGGCCTGTCCTGAGGAACTTCTCTCAGACACGCTGGCCCTGTACATGGCCACTTCAGAGCCAGCACAAGCCCCAGTAGACTTACAGGGGTCTGAAGGAATCTTGA
Source organism: Heterocephalus glaber (assembly GCF_000247695.1). The sequence goes on along the minus strand of NW_004624794.1, from coordinate 9,256,454 downwards.
GGGATCGTGGATTAAATCCAAATGTCTTCTCTAACCTTGATGACAGCAAATACAATGGCAGTTGTGACCTTCAGGGAGGCGATGTCTGTACCTCTCTTGACCTTTCCCAGGGAGAGAAGACTAAGCTGTTGGACACATAAGTCAATATTTAAACATCCCGGAGAACTTCCAGGGTGATCTGGAAAGCTCCCTCCACAGACAGGACTTTTTTTAAGAAGGAGAAGCAGATTTTTGTCCTCATGGAGGCAGCCCAGGGATTCCTGAGTTAGAAAGGGGCCTAGTTCTGTATCCCCTGGGGGAACAGGGGTCTCCCTCCTGCCAGGTGCAAGCCTGAGCACTCATGGTGGCAAAGAGAAACTTAGTAACACACACACACACACACACACACACACGGGAAAGGGCACAAGGGCACACTATATAAATGTGAAGGGATGGTACAGCCTGCAATTGGCATTTCTCAACCAATTTAGAAATAGTGTGCTCTGGCAGGGGTGAATTCATCACCATACCCAGCACCACTTAGATGGTGGATGGGATATGGCTAGATTTTCTGTTCCTGTATCTGTAAACCAGTAAGCTGTGAAGCAGGAAGTTGCTACAGGAGGCCACTGCTGGGCTCCAGGAATAGAGGGGCATTAATTCACGGTTACTGCTCAGTTTCCAGGGCTAGAAGCCTCCTCTGGGATACTCCTCACCTCTCACCATGATTCTCCCACCTCTGAATCTCTTCTCATCTCTGCTGGTTCTAATGCTGCTTATCTCTTGCCTGGATGTTTTAAAACCTCTACTACTGCATGGCACAATGCCTTAGAAAATGACACGAAAAGCACACCAGCACTGTACCCCTGAAGTCGGGGACAGGGCCCTCCTTTATAAATTCAGATCTGATGCTGTTTGCACTCTGCCCCAAACCCTCCAGTCCTCTCTGCCCTGGGCCCTGCTGCACACCCTACAGCCCATTCCTTGAATCAGGATTTAATGAGTCTTTGCAGCCTGAGGATGCGCTCTGCACGTTTCCAAACCTCTTGCTCTTGCACTTGCAGCTCTTTGTCCAGAAAACTCTTCCGCAAATGCACACTGGGGATTAAGCCCAGTGCCTTCAATGAGCTACCTCCCCAGCCCTTTTTCATTATCATTTTTTAAATTTTGAGACAGGGCCCTGCTAAGTCATGAAGTATCCCAGGCTCGATTTGAACTTGCAATCTTCTTGCCTTGGCCTCTCAGAGTGCACCACCACACCTGGCTTCTCGCAAGCTTCTTACAGGCAGCAGATGGAATCTTTTTCATCTGGCTATCCTTGGTTATCTGCTTTGACCCTGCAAAGGGCAGGTGCTCAGATCATATCTGAGGACCTGAACCCAAGATGCTGGAAGTGCTGCTGAGTTGTGGCTGCAACCTAGATCTTCAACTGAGATTCTTACTCGCTTCTGGTATTTGGTGTCACAGCAGGGTGACCACAGTTAGCAATAATGTCCGTTTAAAATTAGCTAGCAGAGAGGATTTTGAATATTCTCATCACAAAGAATGATAAATATTTGGGGTGATGGATATGCTAATTAACTTATTTGACCATTTCACAATGTACACATGTATCAAAACATCATGTTGCAGCTCAGCATATGTACAATTATTATGCCTCCATTAAAAAGAAAATGAAACTTGAAATTCTCAAGGTCAAACAGGCTGAGGTTCTAACAGAGGAAGCTTATTTTGCCTGTTAGATTCACGTCAGTGTCCACCATCGCTTTTGCCCTTGACTCCTTACATCTGATGCCACCTGCTCCCACGGTGGGAGCTGTGCAGAGGGAAATGTGCTAAAGAAGCTCTGCACCTTCCCACGGCATCCTACAGGCCTGCCTAGGCTCTCGCTGAGCCAGGAAGCCTGTTAGGTGGTCACCAGCCCCGGAACAGGGCCCATATCAGGCACACACTAAGTGACACTACACTGAGAAGCCTGCCCAGGTCACGTCCATCCGAAGGCTGGAAGTTCAGCCCTTTGGGAACTGAGCGGTGCTTCCCTACCTTTGCAGCTGTCTGTCTCCCTGCCGCACTTTCTCTACCTCCCCAAGCTGCTCACAGCCTGGAATGGGCCAGCCATGTCCACACCCTTTTGGGGGCTGTGCTCGTCACTTAGGAGGCCTTCTCCACCTGGCCAGCTCTGTTCATCCTCCAGGGTCCCTCACAAATGTCCCCTCTCCTTGTGACTTCAGTCTCCCCCCTAGTGCAGTCATGATGGTCCCCAATCGCTTGCCACACTGTGCTGATTATCGCTGCTTGTGCAGCTCCTGCCTCCATCTGCCTATGCAGTCCCAAGAATGGGAGAGAGTGCTCTTGTCCTGGGCGTCCATCAGGATGGTGCTGTGTTCTGCATACCACAAGCATGCAAGGCAAGCTCACGGGTACAATAGCTGCCATCCCAGAGGGTGCAAAGAAAATCCTAGGAAATAAGGTCCCTGGTCCATGTTCTTTCCCAGGAAGAACAAGTAGGAAATTCTTTACTTTCTTTCAAGAAATATCTTTTTCCAGTATCTCTGCAAGTGATTGTGTACAATTACTGCAAATGCTATGGATAGGCAACCCGGCTAACTGTGATGAAGATGTTAACTCACTACAAAGTCTGGTAATGTGGTTATTTAATCAGGCTCCTGAGCAGAGGCTGCAAGATAGTTTCATGGGAAAAATAAAAATTTAGCTACCTCTTTTCCACCAATGAGAAATTTCTGCCTTTTCCTAGCTTACAATTCTTAATTTTAATCAAAGAGTCAGAAAGAAAGCCCTGAAACCAAGTGTCCAAAGTGTCCTATGAAGATAGGAAAAGGAGGCAGCATACTATTTAAAGCCACAACTGCTTCTGTGATTTGGTTTATTGTCTGACCAAGCCTAGGCATTATTCTTAAAAATTAGATTTTTTTTTTTTGGAAGACACATGATATACCTAAAACCTCAGTTCTGATAAATGGAGTCCTCTAGTACAAAAAGAATATCTCAGTCGAAATCACCTGCTGAACCCTATTTTCTTCCTGGGCAGATGAGCCCCAGGGGTGACTGCGGAGAACGGGTGGTCCAAGGACGCCTCACTGAGACCTGGTTCCCAGAGCTCCCCCTCCCTCTGCATGGGGAAGCACAAACCTCTGGACCAGATGCCAAAAGCTAAAAGGCAGCTGCCGTGTTTCTCACCCAACACCTTCTTTTACCAGATGAAGGGCTCAGATTCATGGAGAGGAGACAAATATTCCAGGCCATTTTTTTTTCCAGACACTGACAAGAAGTAAATTAGGAAATCATGTAAGTACAATACACGAGCCATCCATTCCTATTGATCACATGTAATTTACATCTTACAAAGATGTGAATTCTTGCATTCTCACTCCACAAGGAAAATCTCAATGATTTATTCATTTCAAATGAAAAATAGAAGGTAGATGAGAAGAATGACTTCACAGACTGCATCGTTCTCGGGGCACTGGTGCGAGGCTCTCTCGCATACTGCCCGGAGGCCTCCGTGTTCAAGTCCCTCTAATTAACAAGGTGAATCAGGCGGCAGCTCTCTAATTAGTGAGCATGACAAGCTAGTGGAAACAGGCAGGCAGACTGGTGTGCAGAGCTGGCCAACAAAGGCACAGCACATTCCAAGAGGAAAATGCAGATTTCTTCTAAATAACTATAAAAAGTAAGTGGTAGGGGGGAAAAACCCACCTAATTTTAAATCTCAGAATTCCCATGTATTTCTTATTCATTCTCAGGGACAACTCCTTGCCAAGACACGGTTTGCCCCAGCTGTCTGTCCAACCTTTCCAGGCTCTCTGAAAACACAGATAAGCAATTTTTAAAAATTTTATTGTGGTTGGTATAAACTATATATTATAGTATAGTTAATGAGATATATAGTTAGCATGCTTAAGCATACAAGACCACAGATACAAGAACATACAGCAGATCTTTAGAACTTATTCATCTTGCTTAACTGAAACTCTGGGCTCATTCATTAGTAAATACTCATTTTCCCCTCCCTAGACCCTGGCAACTACCTCTGTGGATGATCCTGCCCATCGACTGAGGTGCTCTGAATTTGACTATTTTAGATATCACTTATAAGTAGACTCATGCAATGTTTGTCTTTCTAAAAAACACAGGCATTTTGGCTTGAAATAAGAAGATTATCTTGCTTTGAGAATTAGGATTAATTTGTGTGTATTTTAGTCCAAGAAGCAGCGCTTGGCATTTATCTTTATTCATAATTCTTCCTAAAATCAGAGGTCTGATGTGAAACTCTATTTGATGACTTACTTGATGGCATTCAGTCCCACCAGACACTCTGCAAGGAGTCCCTAAATAGCAGAAATCAGTGGAAAGGTTCACTTGCCTAAAGACCACATCTGGGAAACCAGCCCAGCTCAGGGTAAACTAGGCTCCAGCTGGCAACAGATTTGGCTCACTGAATCTTTGCCCTGATTTTACCTGTCTTTGCTTATCTGCCAACTGGAGGTTTTCCTTCCTCAATTGTTAACCAGTCTGTCTGAGGGTGCTGAGCACCCAGGTGGTGTTCTGAGGGCACTGCCAGACCAGCTCTCTCCCTGTGAAAGCCAAGCTGCCTGAGTGTGACCTGCAGTCCCCACAGCACAACTGTGTGCTAAGAGCTCGTGTCTGTGGAGACACCAATGTTCACACTCATCTCCTGACTGATGGCCCCAGAGGACACATGGGAGCTGTCCCTTGCAGTCTGGCAGTTTTGGCTTCACAGAGGACTATGGACAAACTCTGTGTCCTTTACATTCTAGCAGCTTGCAGTGCAGTTTGGAAGGCATTTTCTTTCAGCATGAGGGACTAGATGTCAGATGCTAAGAACAGTCTTATGAATGGAGAGCATACTGACTCAGCTTCAGATATAAGAAACACCTATGGGGCACTGGCTGTTTTTTCCAAATGCTGTGCTGAGCATTTTCTTTAGAGCAGATGTTGTCGTCACTATGATTTTATAGTCTGTGAAACTGAATACCAAAAGGGTTCAAAAGTCTTCCCAGGGCCCTTCAGCTAGAAAACATCCCTGGAAACAGAATAAGAAGTCTGGATTCAAAACCAGTCTGCATTTGCTGCAACCCTGTTCTTTCTGACTCCCATTCCCAGACTCTAGACTTGCAAAGCAAAGGGTGAAACTTGATAAAACTCACTGCCTTTCTCAACAAAAGACCAGTCACAGCAGCAAACTCAAACACCAAGAAGTAATTCAGCAGTTCTTTGCAATGAGTGGTCTTCCCGCCTCTCTCTGGAGAGGAATAAGAATGACAGGTTTAGAAATGTGGGGGCCCCTTTACCAGCAGAGTCACCCCTGCACCATCACTCTCCCTGGAAGACTGAAACTTGTAACACATCATTTCAAGGTAGATACGTGAAAGAGATCTGAAAAACAGCCACTGAGGTGGGAACTGGGCAAAAGAAGAAGCCAGAGGGAAGTGTGGCCACGTGAGAAGCTGAACTCGCTGCCACTCTGCTGCTGCCTGGGGTCCTACACTCCATGACAGCTTCTGGTTTAAATTTTCCATAGATTTTTTTTCTGCCTGTACTATGGCTTGAATGATCCTCCAAAGTGCAGGTTAAGATGTAATTGCCATTGTAACAGCATCAAGAGGTGGGACCGTTAAGAGGCAATTAAGTCATAATGGTTCTGCCTTCATGAATGGGTTATGTCATGGGAGTGGGTTGGTTGTGGCAAGAGCAGGTTTGCTGTCAGCGCAGCCTCCTCTTGCCACTGTCTCCTCATGCTTGCTCACTTGCCCTTCCGGCCCATTATTACACAGCAAGGAGGCTCTCACCAGATGCTGAACAGATGCCAGTGCCATGCTCTTGGACTTCCTGCCCTCTAGGATTGTGAGCCAAGTAAGCTTCTAATCTTTACAAATTACCTAAACTGGGCATGGTGGCACAGGCCCTTTTCCCAGCACTCTGCAAGGCTGAGGCAGGAGGATTGCCAGTTGGATCCCAGCTTGGGCAACTTAATGACTTAGTGAGACCCTGTTTCAACATAATGAGAAGAAAGGGCTAGGACTGTGGCTCAATGTGAAGGCCCTGGGTTCAATCCCCAGCACTGCAAAAAATAAATTAATTTTTAAAAGTTACCTAGTGTCAGGTATTTTGTGATAGCAACAGAAAACAGACTAAGACAGCAGCCTAATGAAATGAATGCCAGAGCACGCAGCACAGAAGGGTGTCAGAAGCAAGTGAACTAGGTCTCCTTCACTGACAAAGCAATTGGACAAGAGAGCTGCTCTCAATAAATGAATATCTGTGAAGGAATGAGAAGAGAAAAGGTGCCATCAGTTCATGTTCCTTTTGAAATTTTTATTCTTTATGCCTTTGCACGGTCTCAGCATTTTCCAACAACAAAATGAGAGAAAATCTGTCAGCCTCACTGAAATGCTTCCAGAATTAATACTTATAAATGTAAGTCTAGGAAAAAAAGCACGTGCAATTGTGCAACAAGGACTCTTTCAGAAATGTAGATAATTATTTCATTGGAAGTGAGTAGTGTAGATAAAAGCATATATTATGCTTCATGTAATTCCACGTTTTTTACTTGGTCAAAATTTGATGATCATTTTTTAGGTTGATACCAAACATTTCTGAGTGAGGGGCCGGGGATTTAGCTCAATGGTTTCGCCGCCTGCTGCGCAAGCACAAGGACCCAAGTTCGATCTCCGGTACCAAAAAGTAAAGCTGCCAACAAACATTTCTGAATCATCTGAGATAATTTGCTATAGCTCTTTTTGCATTAAATATGTGAGGCATTCAAAATTTCATTTAAAAATTGATGCCACATTTTTGTACAAATAATTTAAAATGTCCTAACTGGAGATACTGGCACACACCTATAATCTCAGGACTCTGGGAGGCTGAGGCAGGAATATCATAAGTTTGAGTCTAGCCTGGGCAACTCAGCAATTTATTGAGACCCTGCCCCCACCAAAAAAATAAAAGAGGGCTAGGATATAGCCCAGTTTGAGGGCCTTGGCTTCAGTCCCAAAGTACCTAAAAAAAAAGAAGTCTAAACTTTCTTACTGAAACATTAGTATATAGTTTTTTTTAATCCCAAAATAACAAATTTTTAGAGATTTGCAAAGCAATGAAATAAACAGGCTAAGTTAACATATGCTTGGGGCAAAATGGTAAACACTCATTTAAGAAAATTATAATTTGTCTTTAGGGATATCTTTTGGTGCTAATGCCTTCTGTATACATACCCTGAAATGCTCCTTTTATCTAGAAAGAACTTCTTTCAAAAGCACTAGACAAAACTTATTTGGGCTACAAAATATTTCTCCTTGTTGGAAAATTCCCCACAGCCGGAAAGTCACGTAGGGCTACACAGATGGCTTTATGGTCTTAGGACCTGGCTTTTGCAGCAATGTTGGAGGCCAGGTCAATTGTAAATACAGCTTTGATTCAGAGTTTCCCAGTAAAAAGTCTGGCAAAGGATGTATTTGTTTCCTAAGGTTGCCGTAAAAAAAGAACCACAGAGTGGGTAACTTAAACAAGAGAAATTCATTCCTTCACAATTTGGAGGCTAGAAGTCCAAGACCAGGTATGAGAAGGTTTGGTTCCTTCTGACAGGATTCTCAGAGTCATCTCCCCATCCACCTTGAGTGGATAAGTCTTGCCTCTAAGAAGTACAGCTCTTTTATAGAGGATCAGGAACTATGTACAAACTGGGCTCAAGATGTTTTGCTCAAGTTTCATAGTGTATTTAGCTAAACCTTCCTCAGAGTGACTGCATCTCATTGCCATTACGTGCACTCTGTATATTTGATGTACACATACCCGAGTCTGTAGATCAAATATGTGCATGTGCATGTGCACCCAGGCATACAGCTTGCCATGCTGCCTTTTAGCACTGAGTTGTAGAAAAATTCCTGATGTTTCAGAATTGGGGATAGAAGAATCTGTTGTTTCCACTTTTTGTTGGGTTTTTTTTTCTTTTCCTTTTTGTTTTGACCTTTTATTTTGAATTTAAGATGTGTAACTCTGAGATTAAAAAACAAATTTGTGGCTCTTAATATTTTTCTTCATAGAATGTGATTGTTGAAGAACATGCACCAAAAGTTGCTTTTAAAAGTACAATGCTTTGTTGAATCTTAATAAATGGCAATTTTTTTTCTTGCTGTTCAAATAAAAAAGAAAGTACAAGGCCGGGGATTTAGCTCAGTGGTTCCATCACTTGCCTTGCAAGCGCAAGGACCCGAGTTCAATCCCTGGTACCAAAAAAAAAAAAAAAAAGAAAGTACAGCTTTTTTGAGACCTTCCCAGGAACTCCCCTAATTACAAGATAACAACAGAGAACACAGCCTTAATTCAGTTCCTTTAGATTTCATCATTTATATCTGGAACCCATTCTATTTTCTCTCATTTCCAAGTTCTTGGGTGTATTTCTGTGGTCCCCAACTATATACCTACCACCTCCCAAAGAGCATATTTACCTTAATTTATCCTCAAACCTGCTCTTTTCACTATAACATTACATTCAATCCTTATTAGTCAGTTTTTTGTTACTATAACAGAACACCAGAAGTAGGCTACTTTATAGAGGAAAGAGATTGTTTTGGCTCACCATTCAGTAGGCTGAAAATCTAGACAGCATGGTGCAGCCTCTCACAAGGGCCACTCTTTGCTGCATTACATCAGAGGGGGAATGAGCACATAGCTCTGTGTCTATGTGATCTGTCACTCTCTCCTTATAAAGCCACCAGAATTCACTCAAATGACCTAATCTAATCTAATTACATCCCAAGTTCCCACTTCTGAAGACCACAGTCGGATTCATCTCCACCCTTTTAATATCATTATCATGTGACTTTGGCGATTAAACTCCTGCATAAGTTTAAAGGATGGAGGGGACTTGCGAGGACAACTGATATTTAAACCACAGCAGTGGCCTTCCTAGAGAGGTCCTGAAGTCTCCTCTCAGAATTTCTTCCCTTGGGTTTAGGGGCCAGCTAGACAAACGCACCAAGACCACACACAGATTCTAAGACAACAGGAGCATGTGTGAAGGCACGAATAGCCAGGAGGGCAGAGCTCTAGTGCCTCCAGCACCAAGGCTTGGGAGTTACAGGTGAGAGCAAGAACAATACTACAAGAACCTCTTCCTTCCTTCCTTCCTTCCTCTCTCTTTCTCTTTCTTTCAGTAGTGGGGATAGAACCCAGGGCTTAGCACTGAGCTAATTTCCAGCCCTTTTTTATTTCTTATTTTGAGACACTAAATCACTGGTGATTTCAATTTGCAATCTTCCTGCCTCAGACTCCCAGAGTGCCGGGATGACAGGCCCGTGCCACCACATCCAGCAAGAACCAGAACACAAGTAGCTCCTGGACAAAGATCTCCAACTCCATCTTTCCTCTCATATTTCTCAAAACATTCAAATAGATGACCAATTTTTCCCAGATGACTAGACAACTAGACACAACAAAAGCAGCCTGATTCCACTATCGGTCATATATGTCTCATTAAAATACAATGATTTGGGAATAAGTATGTATTCATGGCATGGATCTTGCTCCAACTTAGAACTCTATCTTAAAATTGGAGGAATTGAGATTACAGAAATAAATAGGTGTTTTCTTATTAAATGTGAAATGATCCTTTCAGTCTAATCTCCATTTTATCCATGTCTTCACAAGCATGAGCCCTGTGATCTACACTGTCTTGCTAAATACAATTGCCACATGACTCCCCACTTCTGGGCTCAGACTTATTTCCTATTTCTATTGCTGACACCTCCCGCTCAACTACTTGACTTGTCTGACACATTCGCCAAACATTAGAAGGACTCTGTGCAGAAAACAGAATTCTTACCCTTCCCTTCTGAAAAGATCAATAGGTTTTTCTGAAATTTAACATGTGGGTAGAATATCTGGCAAAATAGAATTGTCATTATTTTTAAAATAGAAATGCCTTTACAAAGATTCCCCCAGTTTTAGCACATTTAAAGGTTTTAAACAGTGTGTCCACAGTGCTTGTGCATAACAGCAGAAACTATACCCCAGATGAAGTTTCCTTCCTTCTATCCCAAACAGCAAATTTAATGATCAAGACAAAGGAGCCAGAGCCAAGGAGAAGCTATGGCAATTGGTATTGAAAATCTGTGCAATTCTACTTGGGAAGAGATCTATGAAGGCTCTGAAGTAACAAACTGAAACACACAGAGGTTAAAAGCATGAGGATTCCAGTCATGCAGTCCTGGGTTTGACTTCCAGCTTCTTGGACATTAGTGCTCCTTAATTACTCTCAATTTCAGTTATGTCATCTCCAAAATGAGACTAATTATAAGTGTTGAAAGAATTAAATGAAGCAGTGCATCCAGAGTGCCTAGTACAGTGCCAGGAACAGAGTAAATGTTTAAAATTCCTTACCCTTCCTCTACTGTAAGATGATAGAGATGTTCCATCTGTCTGGCCAAAGTCAGCTTCAGTGGCTGAAATTCAAGGACACTGGCCTGGGCCCTGCACTCTGGCTACATGGCCCAAGACTCAAGTTAGTGGGGCCTTATCTCTTTGTGAATTCATTCATTCATTCATTCACCCACTCATTCATTCATCTTTGAGATGGGGTCTTCCTATGTTGCCCAGACTGACCTCCTGGGTGCAAGTGGTCCTCCCAACTCAGTCTTCCAAGTAGCTGGGACTACAGGTATGTGTCAGTATACCTGGGTTCTGTGAATTTTTTAAACCTTCACTGACTTTATTGCTTTTCTGACTTCTCACCCTGTCCTTCATTCTGTTCTCTAAACCCTATGTGCCTTCTCCACATCTCCACTTGCATGTCTAACAGTTAAGTCAAAATGAGCATGTCTGAAGCCAAGCTCTTAAATTCTCCCCCTAACTGCCCTGCCCTAGATACAACTTCCTCCTCTCATTTAAGGCACCTCTGTTCTTCCAGGTGCCCAAATGTAAAAGCTTGGGGGTCACTCTTTACTCTTCTGTGCTTCACGCTTCATGTCCAGTCCATTGGTGGATTCTGTCTGCTCAGCCTTCAAGAGGTATCTGGGACCCATGGCACCACCCTTCCCACATCACCACTCCACCAGCCCACCAGCTCCTGCTCCTGAGTTAGGGATGACCCCTAACCAGCCTCCTGTTTCCATGAAGACCTTTAACCATCTATGCTCAACCCAGAAGCCTGGATGGGCCTGTGATCTACTGGGTCAGGTCCCAGCCCCTCCATCACTCCACCCTCCAGTGAGTTCCCATCCTACCCAGAGCAAAATCTGTTCATGTTGGAGACTTAAATTTGTTCATTATGTTTTTTGTTGTTGTGTTGTTTTTAGATCCCTGCTGTATTTTGGTGAGAAATGACAATGCCTTAAATAGTGGCAGGAATTGAGAGGGGGAGACAGACAAAAGAGATGAAACAGAGAAAGGGGAAAAAAGAGTATGCAGTGATATCTAACAAAATGTTCCATTATTGTAACTCCTACTTCTTGGCTTAGGAAGCCTTTTCTTCAGATTTGATGCATATTCACTTAAGATTTTCATATGTTTCTTTCTTTTTGAAGCAAAACATTGATACATTTTAAATATACATAACGATAACATTCATCATAGGGAATTTGCACCTATGCGTGATATATCTTGCTCATATGCTTCTTTCTAACAGGGTGAACATTTTTTCATCTGCTGCTATCATCTCTAAGCTACAAAGATCCTAGGAACTCTTTGCATCCATTGAACCCAAAAGGCTTTGGAGAAGAGGGGGAGAGTAGGAATAGGAGTGTGGTAGAAGCCCTTTGGATGCTATCCCACCTTCCTTACATTTATATAGAATGAGGAAAATATAATTAATACATTTTTTAGTCAAAATAAGTATCTTTTGGTAGTCAGAATCAAGGTAAAAAATTTCTTACCATCAAAACTTTTAGGAGGATATTAACAAAGATATTCAAATTTATCTGTTCATTCTGAACACCCTAAATTTCTGATCAATAGAAAGATTTATTGTATTTTCACCACTTCTACAAGTCTCATTGAGCAATTCTAATTTATTGTAATGGTCGCCACCCAAATATGTAAAAGATTCACTTCCAACTCTCTTAATTTACAAACTCACATATTATAAGAGAGACAGATTTTGGAGAAAATTGACCATCCTGTTTACATTAAAAATGGAAATAATGGCACTTATTTACTTTTTTAGAAATGTAACTAGAGGAACAACATGCTAACAGCATCTCATTATTCAATTATGATGATATCGTTGTAAATCAGAAAACTCTTTACCAAGCTGAAAGATAAGGTATTTCCCACACAAATAGAAAATGAAAAATAGATATTCAAACAAGGATTCTTAGTTATCTCAACACCAATTAGTGATAAATTGCTTAATTTACACAGAAGCTGAATTTGTGGAGTATGACCACATCTTACTTGGCATTTGTATTTTGATGGTTTTGAAAAATGTGAACTTTTACATCACTTTGGGAAACTGGCTACATGGATGGAAAATAGTCCCCCTGGTGTGAGCTTGCTATCTACCATTGCTGAGAGGAAGGGAGAAATCAAATTCAATCTCAAGTCCAAAAGAAGGCACCAGCTGGGATCCCAGGTCAGGTGTGGTTTTATTCAGTTGTGGCTCATCCAACCAAGTTCAGAGATCAAGGTTGTTTTTAGAAGTCCTTTAGGATTGGGAATTTAGCTTAGTGGTTCCACTGCCTACCTTGCAAGTGCAAGGTACTGAGTTTGATTCCCAATACCCCCCCAAAAAAAATCATCTAAATTTAAATTAAGTCTTTTGGACCAATTTTTATCCTTCAGTGAGCATCACCAACTTAGGAAAATAAGTATAAAAGGGCTTGTACAAAGCAGAGTTCTTTTCCTGTATCCTAGCTTTTTCCTATCTTAAATATTCATTATTACAGTCTAGAATTCAGTGAACATGAACTTTTGTACCACAATTTCAGGAACCCAGATCAGATGCCTTTCTAGTCTTGTCTTGCTTATTCTAGACTTGCTACACAGCGCCCCCCCCAGCTACGGTTTGGATGTGGTCTAATTGTGTCCCCCCAAAGACCCATGTGTGAAGGGCTTAGACCCCAAGGAGGCACTATTGGGCTGTAGTGGAACTTTTGAGATGCAGGGCCTATTGGGAGGCTTTTAGGTTATTGGGACATGGTGTAGTTCTTGTGTAACCCATTGGTAGTTCCCACACAACCCCTTAAGTTCTCAAAAGAGGGCTGTTGGGTTGGGGATTTGGCTCAGTGGTTCTGCCTCCTGTCTCACAAGCACAAGGTCCCAAGTTCAATCCCCAGTACCAAAAAAAAATAAAAGAGGGATGTTATAAAAGGAGTGAGCCTGGCCCCTCCCATCCTCTCTGCTCCTGGTTGAGAAGCAATCATGTTCTTGCTCCTGCAGCTTTCCAATCACTGCTATCTATGCCATGAGATAATACAGCCAAGGTGTGTCCCTCACCATAGAGCCTGTATTACTGCTTTTTGGACTTTGAACCTCCAAAATTGTGAACTAAATAAACTTCTCCTTCATAAGCAGCCTGTGTCAGCAATTTTGTTACAGTGATGAAAAGCTGACTAATACACTAAGTATCTATCAAATACAGTTCTCCTCCCAGCTTTCAGCTTAATCGCTAATGGCACCCTGGCCCAGGACACCTGATGATGGCTGGACCTGCATTCGTTCTGTAAGTCCACCTTTCAGAGCCCACTTGCTAGAGTTCAGGCACCTCTATCTTGCCCATCTATTCTTGGTCTACTTCACAACTTAGTGAAACCAGTCTGCAACCTCAGATTCATAAAGGGCATGGTGTGCTTTCCAATTTCAGAGTTCCTGTATGGTGTGATCTGATTCTGGGTAAAGATGTTCAGCACAGGTGACTCTCCTTTAGTCCCAAGAATCTAACATCAATAAGGCTCCAGGTCATTCAGCTCTATCCTACTATTTCCCTCGGCCCGCTTTCCTACCTAGGCCAAGACATCATCTCTCACTCATGCCGGAACTGATTTTTAAAATAACATCTCCTATATGAAATGATGTCATTCTCATCATTTCAAGCCCTGGCAGCTGCTCAGGACCCCTCAGGACATCTACCGAGTTTAATTTGTTCCTTCTTTCCCTCTCTTAATCCTCTCTGCCTTTTTTTATTTACTTCAATAGTTTTTATGTGCTGAGAACTGTTAAATGCCCTATTTAATTAATTGTTTTAACTTGCCAAAAATCTTAACATTATGCCTTATTTGTTTTAGGTTCCTTGACTTCTGTTTTTGTTACATAACAAATAAAACATCACCCCTTGAGGTGAAGAACCCGTTTCCTTTGTCCCAATCCTGCTTCCCTCAGAAGTAACTACAGATTGGTGTTCCTCATTTCTGTTCATGTTTGTTTATCTTTACAGTTGTTATGTGTGCCATGGTTTGAATGTGTCACCGCCAAAATTCAGGTGTCGCTTATGTGATAGTTTTATGAGGTGGGGCCTCTAAGAGGTGATTGGGCCATGAAATCTCCTCCCTCATTATTGGGATTAAGGCCCTTCTGAAGGAGGCCTCATGCAGCACTGAGCTCTCTTGTCCTTCTACTTTCTGCTATGTGAGCTCACGATGTCTGCCAACACAGACAGACAGACACACACACACACACACACACACACACACACACAGGATGTAGCCCTTTCCACACACTGAACCTGTTAGCAACTTGATCATAGATTCCCAGTCTCTAGACCTGTGAGAAAATAAATTTCTCTCCTTTATAAATTACCCCATATGAGAGACTGTGTTACCACAGCACAAATGGACTAAGAGAGTTGGTATCTTTAAAGAATTTATATTATTTCCCTTTTGAAAGGAGAAGAAAGAGGAGGGGGGAGGGACAGAGAAAGAGAAGAGGGAAACAGAAAGGGAGAGGAGAGGAAGACAGAGGAATAGAAGAGAAGGAGAAGAAAAAAGACGAGGCTTAAAAATGGCAGAGTTTGCCAGCAGCAAAATACAGCCTTTCTGTGACTTGGAATCAAGACACCAGGAAAAGAGCAACTAATAAGGTGAAAAAGAAGCAGAGCTCTGGAATCAAGAAAGAGCCAATAGGAAAACTAGAAACTTCAGAGAAACTGAAGACAATGCCGTGAAAAGAACCAAACAGTCTGGAACACTGACCTCGGTTCCTGGGGAGAAGGTCATGTTTCCGCAAACACAAGGTAAGCACAGAGAAGATCAGCAGCCCCAGAGAGAACAACACACCAGCAGTGCTGGTCTGAAGAAAAGCCCATAGTTGTTTTAAGTTGAAAATACAGCATGGAGTTTTACTCTGAAAATAACTCCTTCCACGTGGCAGGCTAGGCTTGGATGAGAAATTTACTGCAGTGCCCACCATACTTGGGAGTGATATAATCAGAAGCCATGTGGGGAATGGGTTTATTAAGATTGAACTACTCTGGGAATTAGAAGTCATAAAACAGTTATACTTCAGTGTCTCTCGGGTCACCAAACCAAGTGACTGGGTGGGAGATGGCCACAAGACAGTCGTGGAGAAGGTTAGTGGCAAATCCCCTGAGAAGTGGTGGTGAGCTCACTTTGTGAGGGACATGGTGGTCTCACCCTTGGTGGTGAGAATCCAGGCCAGTCATGTGGCATTCTGAGGGGGCTGGGTCTGAAAGTGGACTGTTTGGCCCCCTCATTGCCCACTTCCAGCATGGCCTCCAGGTTGCCCAAATCCTGGAGCAAGAGAGGCACCTCCCAAGCCTATAGGCCAAAAAGCTAGTCAGAGGTAGCAGTGACTTCATGGGCACAGAAAGACACAAATACTAAGAGCCCCTGGAGTGAATACAGCCCTAAGGCAGACACCGTACCATTGACTGGCCATGCCCAGTGGGAAAGGTGGGATGCAAGTCAGCATTCACACAACAAAAAGTGGGTATGGAAACAAAATAAGTCCTGGTTGTAACTTATTATCCCTCATTATATATGGTGGGTTTCAAAGCACACAGAGCCTAAAAAGAAACAATTTACCCAAACACATGAAGGAATTCTTTCTCATTTCTCTTTTTTTGTTGTTTGTTCTTTTTTGGTTTTGTTTCTCTTTTATCTTTTGTTTTTCATTTTTACTTTTTCATATTTTCCCTTTTCCTTATTTGTCTTTTCCTATTTATTTCTACCTAATTCTATTAACTTGATTTTATTCTTCAGTTGGCTTGTCTACTTTTCTCTCTTCCATCTTTCTTTTCTTTCTTTTTCAAGTTTTACTTTTCATTTTCTCCTTTCCATTTTATTTTATTACTACTAAGCTATATTAACTTTTAGCTATTTAGTTGACTGTATGCTATTATTATTGAATTGGTTTCTATTGTTAACGGTGGTATTAATTGTTGCCTGTAGTAGATATTTATTGTATGTCAATATTTGGCTTGTCTTTATGTCTACATTATTGTTGGAGATCTCTTTTCTATTGTTAATGGTGGCATAGTTGTTGCTTTCAATTAGTTCTTACTGTGTATGTCATTACCTGGTTTACCTTTATGTCATCAACGTTACTGCAGTTCATTTTCTCCCCTCTGACTGGTGCTGTGGATCAAGCCCTCAGAAGATTGGACACTAAATAGGTTGAAGAAGGGTATGAACATAAAACATAACTAGACCTAAGGACACATTACAGGTAGAAAGAATCTAAGTAAAGAAATCTCCACAGTAGCGGCAGGGTTTCTGTACCCTATCTGATCTTCAACTCACAGTCCAAAAAACTAGAAACAGGAGAAAGCAAAGCAAGATGCACTCAAAATTTCTCACTCCCCAAAAGTGATCTCAGAGACAATGAAGTAGAGGGAGCTATAGGCCAAGAACTCAAAACCTAAATGGTCAGAATGTTTCAAGAGATAAAAAGAAACTTATAAGTAAATGCATAAGATATTTAACAAGCTCAATCCTCTCGTAAGGCATTTAACAAAAAGATTAACTAAACAGAGAAAGCATTTTACTAGTAGAATGTCTGATGAGCTTAAAGAAGAAACCAACAGTAAACTATTGAGTTAAACAATACAAGACATGAATGATCACTTCAGTAGAGAATTACAAAGTGAAAAGAACGTAAGCAGAAATAGATGATTTGAGGTCGCACAGAACACGCCGAATCGGTCCGCTACACACAAGAACGCCTGTGCATGCCCTACTGAGGTCCTGGGTCGCACGGAGGATGCCGAATCACCCCACTGCAGACAGGCAGCCACCTGGTTCCACACTACAAAGACGCAGAGGACACCAGACCACCAGACCAAGGTACTGAGTCC
>NW_004624794.1:9146968-9233558 GCF_000247695.1 Heterocephalus glaber | reverse complement strand
ACAATGTATTAATAAAAGAATTTAATATTAAAAAAATAGATGATTTGAAAAATTCAATGGAAACCATGGGTAGCAGACTTGACCATTGTGAGGACAAAGTGTCAGAAATGCAAGACAGGTTGGAGCAGTAGGTTATAAATTCAATAGTACCCTAAAAATGATAAGATATTATGCAAGCTGGATGCAACAGCTGCTAGATGACTAAAAAACAAAACCCCTCAGAATTATGAAATAAAGGAAAAATTAGAAGATTTAAAAGGTATAGCAGAAAATTTTCCACATCTAGAAAAGAATTCATTAAGTACAAAAGGCATATACAACCCCAAATAAGCATGAGCAGAAAAGAACCTCACCACAATACATCACACTCAAAATTCCAGAAATTCAACAAAAAGAGAAAATATTAAAAGCTGTTAGAGAGAAACAGCAAGTAACCTAAAAGACAAGCCCAGAATAACTTCAGCTTTCTCAGCACAAACCTTAAAGGCCAGGAGAGCAAAGTTTTTCAAGTTCTCAACCCAGACTTTTATATTCTGCAAAATTACCCTTCAAAACTGACAGAGAAGTAAAGACTTTCCACAACAAAGAAATCCTAAGACACACATGACCATTAAACCAACATTGCAGAAAATATTTAAGGGAATCCTAGACAGACATAGGGAGACTACCAGCACCAAAGAGCCCAAAGGACAGTATACCTGTAACTGGGAAGTAGTTAAACAAAAGGAAAAAGAAAAGGGAATCAGCAATGGAAAAGTAATACAATGACAGGATTAAATAAACACCTTGCAATAACAACTGTCCATGTCAATGACCTTAACTCCCCAATCAAAGACAGAGACTGGCCAATTGAATTTTTAAAATGCAACTATGTATTGCCGACAGAAGACAAACCTCAGCCAAAAGGAAGTACATAGGCTGAAGGTGAAAGGATAGAAAATGAGCACCTGCCTCACAAGTGCAAGGTCCTGAGTTCAATCCCTGGTACCAAAAAAAAAAAAAAAAATAACACCGCATCCAACCAGAACCCAAGTCCAAGGAGGAGTAGCAATCTTATTTTCAGGCACAGCAGATGTCAAGACAAAACTGGTTAGAAATGACAAAGATAGCCACTACATACTGGTAAAGGGAACAATTCAACACGAAGAGATAAAACTGTAAATATCTATCCACCGAATGTTAGTGCACTCAGCTTCACAAAACAAAAATTACTACACTTAAGAGGACAGATAGACACCATTAAATCATGAGGAGGGACTTCAATACCCCATTTTCACAATTAGACAGGTCAACCAGACCAAAACAATTAGCAAAGAAATATTAGAGTTAAACACACCATTGAACAACTTGATTTAACAGATACCTGCAGAGTATCTCATCCAACAACAGAATACACATTTTTCTCAACAGCACACAGACCTTTTTCCAAAATAGATCATATCTTAGGCCATAAAGCATCTTTAAATCCATATGAAATAATTGAAATAATCCCCTGCATACTATCAGATCATAGCATAATGAGGCTAGACATCAAAAGAAGCCACAGAAACTACACAAACACATGGAGATTAAATAATACATTATTGAATAATCAGTGGTTCACAGAAGAAACCAAGAAAAAAAATAAAAGTTTCTAGAATAGAAGCACAACATACCAAAACCTATGAGACAGAATGAAAGTATTTCTAAGAGGAAAGTTTACAGCTATAATTTCAGACATAAAAATAATAGATAGAGGGCCAGGATTTAGCTCAGCGGTTCCAGCACCTGCTTCCCAAGTGCAAGGTCCCAAGTTCAATCCCCCGGTACCAATAAGTAAATAAATAAATAAATCATAGATAGATCCCAAACAAATAACCTAATGATGCAGCTCAAGGTTCTAGAAAGATAAGATCAATGCAAATCTGAAACTAATAAAAGGAAAATTATAAAGATCAGGGCAAATATTAATGAAATTGAGACTAAAAAATACAAAAGATCAAAGGGTTGGATCTTTGAAAGGATGGGAAGGGGATCTAGAGATAAGGAGAGATGAGAGGGAGAGTAGAAGGGAAAGTAAAAACGATGGAGATGTAATATGTATATGCACCACCTCCCTCATGATGAATGCATTTATTTGTATCACAAACATATACTCATAAAATTGAGAAAAAGAAGGAAGAGGAGGAAGAGGAAGAAGAGAAGGAGAAGGAAGAGGAGAAAAAGCCAGGCATGGTGGTGTATGGCTGTAATTCCAGCACTTGGAGGTAAGATAATTACAACGTCAAGTCCCATCTGGGTCATTTAGTGAGAACTTGTCTTAAAATAAAACACAAAAAGGGCTGGGAACATAGGTCAGTGGTAGAGCACCCTTGGGTATAACCCCCAGTATCACTAAAAAAAAAGAAAGGATTTATCTATGTTGATGCACATATATCTAGTTCCCATTTTGTATTACCACTAACAGTGCTGCAATGAAGACTTTGATATACGTGATTCTTGTATATACATTCAAGAATACCTCATGGGTGTATAATTAGGGTTGGAATGACTGGGTCAAGAGAAATGCATATATTCTTTCAGTAGAGACTGCCATCTGAAGCAGAATTAGTTCTTCTAATTTATACTCTGACTTACAAGCTGAATTCTTGTTTCTCCAATCTGTTTCAAATGCTTGACAGAGTTTTAAATTTTTTGATAATATAATGAGCATGAACTATTTCATTGTTTTGAGTTCTCTCATTACTGGCAAACTAAGCATCTTTTCACATGCTTATTGGTCCCTTAAGCATCCCCTCCCAGATCATTGTTTGCATCTTTAGCCATTTTTCTACTAAGTTGTTTGCTCAATTTTTTTCCTTTTTCTTTATGTATTCTGAATATAAATCTTTCATCCAGTATAGACATAAAAAATAATTTTCCCTAATGAGTTTGTACTTTAACCTTAGTTTTGATCATGATTGTCATTAAGCTTTTTATAGCCTTTTCTGGTCTAATGTACCAATATTTCCTTCACATATGCTTCTGAATCTTCTATCTTAATAATATTATGATAGGAACCTCTTTTTGTTATAAAAGTTTTAAAGTTTTACTGTTCTTATTTTGGTCTTTAATTCATATGAACATATTATTGGAGGTGCAGATTCAATCTTCTTTTTTCAAGATATGTCCATTTTGAAAAATATAAAAACACTTCTACTTTGAGTAATTGTGTTCCACCAATTCTACCCCTAAAGACAATTAGAAATCAAGGGCCAAAGATTTAGCTCAGTGGTTCCGCTGCCTACCTAGCAAGTGCAAGGTCATGAGTTTGATCCCTGGTTCCAAAAGAAAAGAAATCAGGGGAGAGGGGGAAGTTACACTTTTCCCATTACTGAAACAAAATACCCAGCACCCACAATTTAAAGAAAAAAGTGATTTATTTGGCTCATGGTTTCAGAGGTTTCAGTCCAGGTCCACTGTCTCCAATGCAGAAACATCATGGCAGAAGAGTGTGCCAGAGCAAAGCTAATTAGTTCAGAATGAACAGGAAACAGAGCAAGTTAGAAAGAATGCCAGTGAGAGATACTTTCCAAAAGTATGTCTCCAACTGAGTTCTACTTCTTAACAGCACATTCAGCTATGAATATGATTGGATTAATCCATAGATAAGTATAGTGCTCCAATGATCCAGTCACTTCTCCAAGAGTCAACTTAATCACTAAGCTTAACCATCACTGTGATAGTGAAGAGTTATCAGGCTAAGATCTAAGGAAGGACAGAGATCCAAGGAATATAGCACAAGTTGGTATCACTTTCCCCAGGAGACACTGACAATGCCAAGGTGGGAAATCTGAGACGCCAAGGGATTATGATAAAATTTTGGTATCCTTGAGGTGAAAGGAAATGGTGTTCAGGCCAAGTAGGGTGAGGACTTGTGAGACCCTATCAATGTGCCATGGAATCACAAAAGTCTGTATCTTAGCATGAACTAGACAGGCCCTAGCATGGTCTTCAATCCAGCTACAAATTATCACATCGCTTTGTCCAGTGTTATCTATATTATATATGCTATCTACCCATCGGTCACTGAGTAACCATCTCAGTTATCAAATCAGGTATAATGACAACACAGTCCTGTGTTCAGATAACCTTTGTTCTACTCAATAATGGCCCCCAAAGGCATGAGTAGTGATCCTGGCAATTTTATTATAATATATTGTTATAATTTTTCTACTTTTATTATTGGCTTTATAATTCTTACTGTGCCTAGTTTATAAATTAAACTTTATTGTAGTTATGTATGCATAGGAAAAAACAGGGTGTATATAGTGTTCAGTGCTATCTGTGCTTTCAGGGATCCACTGGGGTCTTAGAAGATTATATCTTCTGAGGACTAAGAGGGGCCTATTATATTTGAACTTGATTTAGTTAATCTAATATTAATTTTCAAAAAACTCAATGTCTTAAAATTTCTCACAAGCCACGTATTATGAATCTTTTCTCAGACATTTAAATTAAAGAGACATTTTCTTCACAGCCTTGCATTCTCCTTACAAAATTCTGAGAAATGCAAGACGTCCATTTCCGAGTTGCATTAGAAAACAACACTGCCGGATCAGGTCCCACAAAAATGAAGCAAAATGAAGGAAGACTTGCTGTTGAGGTGTGAGGAGCTAGTGGGAGAAGAACTGATCTTTCCTTATAAATGTGATTATTAATTTGTGCTGGAGTTAATTTGAGTTTAGTCTAGTAGTAACATTTGTCTTTATATTAGCTTCAGAGAACTGTACTCGCTCTTTTTCCTCCCTGCAGAACTTTTTATCAACTGTATTTTCATTCTCTACCATAAACAAAAAGTCCACTTTGAAATATAAATGCAAAAAACACAAAACTCCAATTGGGATAAGAAATCGTATGCAAAGTCATTAATTTTCACTTTTATTGTTCCAGCCGTTAGACTGTTAATTGATACAACCTATTTATTCATAAATAAATGTATTCGTAGCAAAAATATGGATAATCAAACCTAATGCAACCGTCTGTCTAAAGATTCAAATTTCTTCAACTTCAGAAAATTCTCAAATACAATTATTCAGTGGCTGGGAAAGAATCTTTCCTAACTTACAGGATTTTCTGCAATGTGGCGAAGACACACTTTCTAAAATAGGTAACTAGTGATGGATTAGTATTTGTTTGTAGTCATTAAGTTGAAGAGTTAAAATTAATTAAGGATACATATCTTTCAATTATTATGCTAATACATATATTTGGCTGCCACTACAAAACTCCACTTAATGGCATTTAAAATTTTATCTATTAAATTTATGATTTCTATATGGGTGCTCATTAAAAACCAATAGCAAATAAAGCAATGTTGACACTAAGAACTGAACATAATAAAATGATGTTATCAATGCTAAATGAGGCTGAATTACCCCTATCCATTCTGTATACAAATCTCCTCAAGACAGCCAGGAGTTTGACCCCTGAAAGTTGTCAGGGCTGTCATTAAATGGGGACTATTTTAAACTGGATTTCTAAATCACAGTGGCTTCCAGTGTCCCAGCCAACACCTCATGCTACCCTAGGTTTTTCAGGGAACATGTGGCCCACAAATGCAAACATAAGACAACTCTTCCCCAGAAGGTATCCTAAGATGCAGGAAGACGCTGAGATCCCTGCTCCTGGCAAGGCACCTACACTGGGCTGTTACTCTCTAGACTCTACAGTAAAACTCTAACACATCCATATTCTCAGCGAATACCAGCATGAGTCTTGTTTTTGCTTTCATGTCTAAAAATTAAGGAGACATTCAACATGTTAATAGGCGAACAAACTTAATTTTTATTTGCTATTTTACCATCATTGACCAACTCGTATCCTTGAACGTGACATTTCATCTTTCTGAGTCATAGTTCCCTCTACTGGAAAGTTGAAACCAGTTCGTGGCTCCACAGAGTTGTCATGGGACACTTTGTGAAGAGTCTATGCAAATGTCTGACCTCCTGCAGAGCAGATCTTGAGAAGAGCTCTGTAGTCCCTGCCACATAATCAGAATTGATAAATAGATGGAATAAATGTTAAATGCTGTAGTTATTATTTCTCCAAAACAAACTGCTCCAAAATGTAGGAGCTTTAATGCAAATTCATTCACTCATACAGGTTTTGAGGATCAGCAATCAGGGAGCAATTTAGCTGGGTGGTTTTAAATCAAGTTTATCCTGAAGCGGCAGTCAGGCTGTTACCTGGACCTCAGTTAGTCAGAGATTTGATCAGGGCTGGAGAATCCACTTGTAGACCTCAGTTTCTTACTGACTATTGGCTGGAGGTTTCTGTTCCTCTCTGCATAGTCTTGTCCTTGGAACTTATCCCCAGCATAGCCATCAGCTTCCCTCAGAATGAGCAAAGGAAGAGAGCTAGACAGAATCCCCAAGCTGGATCCTACAGTGTCTTTTATGACCTAATCTTGAATGTAGCACATCATTTCTGCCATATGTTATTGGTCACACAGACTGATCCTGGTACACTGTGGCAGAAGATTTCTCAAGGGTCTGAATACTGGGAGGTGGGGGTCATCAGCCATCTTGGAAGCTGGGTACAGCAATACATGAATAAAAACATCTTTTAGGAAACTTGTATGTCACATGTACTTATTTCCCATGAGGAAGTTTTCCCTCTAAATACTCCTGATCTTTATCCTACTTGCCTCAGCTATGAGTGGAGTTTCTAGATGGTCAATAATAGTCATTGGTCCATATTCCTTGTTATCTATTCACATATTTGAGTAAGAAATACCCTCTTCTCCCTGGACTAGATAACAGCACAAATTCTGGTTAAGTGTGTCTATTTTACAGACCCAAAGCTGCCTTCAGATAACAGATCCAGGTTCTAAATTGGCTACAGTGAGTCAGAGAAACCGCTTGACCAGGATGTTTGGCCACACTGTTCAATACATCATCATTGTAATGGAGGTGATCTCCACCCATCAGATTCTCATTTCTTTCCTTGGTTGGTTCTGAATTTAGGCAGGGAACAAGGGCATCTGTTGTAGTTAGGGTTTGCAAGGGAATAGATTTAATACAGGACACATAATTTATAGGATTATTTTATAATAGTCACCCAAAAAGTTAAATGCAGAGGAGTGCAAGAGATTATCAGCACACTAGAGACCCAAAGAATCCAGCCAAGGGCCTGGACCCCACAGCAACGTCCCACACAAGTTCAGCTGAAGGCCTAGAGTCCAAAGCAATGTCTCATGCATGTCTGTATTAAGGATCTGTACCCAGAAGGCCCAAAGGCCAATAGTGGAAGCCAGAAAACCTGTGCTTTTGGGGTGAAGGATTTGTGCCACCAGCATGAGGGACCTACATTGGACCCAGTAAATGATGCTCTCAGTTTAAGATCAGAGATCCCCTGAGGAGAACAGCAGCCATTCCCAGCGACAGTGAGGTCCCGAGTTCCTCTGAGAACATCCAAGTTCAAATCAGGAAAACCAACCACAGCAAGCTTCTCCTAGAAAGTCAACAGCCCACAATCTTCCCCTCCAGTTCTCTTTTTATGCCACTGGCAATAATCCTCAGGTGGGTCTCCATGCCCAAACCTCGGTGATTCAGTTGAGCTGGGCATTCCAACCTGACCGTTGGTTAATGCACCACAGCATCCTTTATCAGCAACTCCAACCTCAATAGAAATAACGCCAAAACAGAATAAGGATACTTCATCTAATGACCCTGGGAATTTTATACAATTACAGTTTAATAGACTTAATCATTGGTTTAGGAATATTATTCATTGATTGTTCTGAGATGGGGGAGATTTTTAATATATTATTAGGTTACTTTTTTCCCTGGAGGCTTAAATTCTTAAAAGTGTTTCTTATCTTTGTAGGGGGTGCTTATTCCCTATAGAATGCAAAATTGGAAATTTAGCAATAGCATTACAATGCATGCAGAGTTTCAGTTATTTGCACTCAAATTGCAATGGAATAACCAAGTGATGGTAAAGGATTATTATCCTATAATGTTCAGTCACTTCTGTTTCTGTTTATACATACCACTGGACTCCAGCTGAGCCTACTCCTGTGATCTGATTCTGGTGTTCCTGTAAGATATTAATGTAATTCCTCAATGGGAAGATACATTTCTCCTACCTTTTCATGTTTCTGAGAACAAGATGTCAAAGTAAACTTGCTTGTGCTTTCTTTCATTGTTAAAGGTACTATGCATCCTAAAATTAGTGGTGTTTTGGACTCAAAGAGATGTAAATATATGGCACTTGGACTTATAGAAATCTCCCAGCTTGACTATCTGGATGAAAGCTGTTCAACCATAACTTTTGTTATGTTTTTCCTGATGGTTTTTGCTATGTCATTTGTCTGTGTCTCCTGGAAATTGTGATTGACTTTTATTCCCTAGGAGATTGGAGGATTATTACACCAAGGGCTTATCTAGCTGGATGGACCATTCTCATTAACAGAGGTGAGAAATTCCTTGGAAGCATTTTGTTTTGTTTGGAGCTTGTCCTGAATTCCTGCAGGGAATAGCTAGAGAGTGAGCATTTCTGATTGTCTTAGAGCTCTTGAAGTTGACCTTAATGTAATTCCTGCTAGGTAAGGTCACGTTATAACCCTCAGAGAGGTATCCAGGAAGAAAGTTGTCCAGAACATCTAAATGCTAAAAGTACAGCCTGGAGAAAAATCCTTTGATTATAATGGTGGAATATACTGTAATACTGGTTTAAGCAAAAAGAAAAGCAGCATGTGATACACCCTGTGAAAAAGGATGGAAAATGACAATCATTTACAGCCCTTAGGAATTAAGTGTATTTTTGTATATGAAAATCGAGGACAAGGCGGAAGCAAGCAGCTAACATTCCCAACTAGAACAAACATTTTTTACTACACCAATACAAGAAAAAAAAGATTCAGAAAAAAAAAAGGAGGTGAAGACAGATAAGATTCATCCTGGAAGAGCAGAATTCGTGGCTTAATGTTAGTTGGCTAGGAAATATACTCCTCTTGTTTGACAGTATTTATATTCAAAAGCATTTCTGTATTGGATTTATCTATAAGCCCAGACAGAGGTGAAAGTGAATATAAATTAGAGACAAAGAGTCTGCTATAAGCCATAGCATGACCCAAGGCAAGGCAGAGGATCCGCTAGCAGTAACACAGCACTGTGCCACCAGGAAAGGGCACAACCCAGGACAAACATTCTCAGGGTGATGTCCAGAAGACTTAATGTGGAGGCTCAATGTAAGGGATGGTTATTCTCTTCACTTATGTTGTTGTATGCATAAAATGATCCCTATGTTGTCTCTGTAGTTTTATGTTATTACTGGTTAGCCATATAGTGTAAATAAAATATCTACTCTAACTTTTGGGGTGTTATTTACACTCAAGGTAAAAACAAACTCCTAACAGTCGTGTCTGTACCACATGACAAGGCCCTCTGACCATAGCTGGATGGAGAGGAGTGAACAAGTGTCCAGCTGTGCCAGTCTGATACTGTATTGAAAAAGAGGATCTTTGATATAGAATAAAACCACTCAAAATGTTTTTCTTTCCTATTCTCACACTCAACAAATCAACACAGAATATTCTATGACCAGACATGTGGGGTGTTTTTCCACGTATCAAGCAAGTAATTCTGCAGATTCTCCAGTGGACATCAACTGGGTATCCTCTAATTCAACTCAATCTACAAGAGAGTGTTAGTGTTCACATGTCTCAAGGGATTGGTCCCACAAGATTCACTGCAGATGCCAACCCTAGGCAAAGGTTGTGACCTTTGCTTCTGATCAACCAGCTATAAATTCAGGCTCCCACAACTCTGACCTAGGTTTTAGTAGTTTGCTAACTACTCAGAACTCAGGAAACCTTTTCTTATGTTTACAGTACATTAATTAAACTTTTCTTATGTTTACAGTATATTAATAAAGGATATAATAAAGAGTACAAATGAACAGCCAAATGGAAGAGATGTGTAGAGCAAGGTATAGGAGAAGGAATGTTTAACTTCCATACCCTCTTCTGATGCACCATTCTCCAGAACACTCATGTATTTGCCTGCACCAAAGCCTATTCTAACCCTTTCCTTTTGCGGTTTTATGGTGGCTTCTTTATGTAGGTATGAGGCTTTACATCATTGTCCATTGAAGATCAACTTAACCCTTAAATTCTCTCCTTCCCTTGGAGGTTAGGAGATGGAGCTAAATCCTCTCATCATGCTTTGGTCTTCCCATGACCAGTCCCCGTCCTAAAGCTTTCGAGTGATCCCAAACTTCCAGTCATCCAGTAGTATACAAAAGACATTCATCACTCAGGAGATTCCATGGATTTTAGAAGCTGTATGTCAGTACAACAGGAAGAAGTCTAAATATATCTAAGACTATCCCTTACTGTAAATCTCAATGTCACAGAGAAACTACTGCCATTTGGATTCTCTCCTCAAGTAATAGGACATGAAACTGGAATCCAGGATATGTTCATCACAGCCTCTGAGGCAGGTAGAGAGGAATTAAGCTGAGTCCCCAAGGGAAGTGGAGACAAGGGACATGGAAAAAGGGGAAGAACATAGGTATGAAGGGCTCTGGTGTGTTCTGGTTCTGGTCCTTCCTGAGGCCTGAGATCCAGCTGTATGGACAATCTATGGGACTTTGTTAGATGGCCTTGTGTCTATACAAATGAATATAGTTTCCCCTGATTACGTGTGCTATCTTGAACTTCTCTGTGTTACTTGTCACTAAGAGTCTTCACCAAGATGGGGCCCAAAACTTCCTATTCCTCTGGTCTTACTATACCTATTATTCTACTAGTCTAAATTTGAACCACATTGTTCATCCTCTCCACTCCCCGCTGACAGCTGTATACAGTGGGCCAGCTTTATGAAAGAATGGAAAATATAATTTTAAATGAAAGTGGGCCTTGTAGTTTAAAAAAATAAAGATTTAATGTAGGAGAAAATAATAACTTCCTCTCCTGCTAACTATATTTCCAGCTTTAGAACGGTGACTTACATGT
This sequence comes from Heterocephalus glaber, assembly GCF_000247695.1. The sequence goes on along the minus strand of NW_004624794.1, from coordinate 9,222,577 downwards.
GGTAAGTACTACTAAATATCTGTTCAACCTAATTTAATGACTAAATTTAATGTAGTAAACTAATATCAAAACTGAGTATTGTATTTCATGGGATAACATTACAGGCATTTCCAATGAATGAGGAATAAGAGGGGAATAAATGTTATTCTTATTATTATCTAATGCTGTCCAAGAAATTCTAGTCAGTACACTAAGCAAGAAAAAGACCTGAAATAAAATGTTATTTAGTTCCAAGGGGATAGAATAAGTTACTTTTCTTTATTTCTCTAGCTAAGCATACTCATTCTTCCATGTCTGTGGATTTTGCATCCAGGGATTCAACCAATCATGGACTGAAAATATCCAGGGGAAAAAACTGTGTCTGTACTGAACATGTACAAACATTTTTGTTGTCGTTCCCTAAACAATACAGTTTAAGAACTATTTAGAGTATTTATACTGCATTAGATCTTCTAAGCAATCTAGAGATGGTTTAAAGTCTATAAGAGGATTGCATAGGTTATATGTACAGACCACAGCATTTTATATAAAGAACTTGAGTGTCTACAGATTTTTGTATCATGAGGTGGAGAGACTCCTGGAACTAAGTCCCTTTGGACACTAAGGGTGATAGCACAACTAAACACTGCTGACACCTACGTGCAAAATGAACATAAGACTGAAAGACAAAAGGACTGTGTAGGGACTTTACGTGAGGAACAACATCAGAGCAAGTGCTCTAGAATTTCTTTTTACTGTAAGTATTCTAAACTTGTAGCTAAGAAAACTACAATCCAGAAATGCCAAAATCCACAGACAAAATAAAAGAAGCCTAACAAAAACTTGCTCTTTCTAAGCCAAAGGACCAAGAATAGAGGCAGACTAGCAAGATAGGCAATGTGTGACAGCAAGCACTGTATTTCTGCCAAAAAGCATGGTCTCTCAAGGCCAGTAAAGGTTGAAGGACAGCCTGACTCTCTAGCCTCACCAGGTGAGGCACCATGAGATGCCCTAAAATCCTGCCAGAGTGGTGTCAGAGAAGGCAGAGAAAGAAGCTCTGGGGTTTCTACTGCCATCTGGCAGTAATGAGGCGCTGTTCACTCTCCCCACTCGATTGGTGTGACAGGACAGCCAAAGAAGAATCAAGATTATCACCACTGCCCAGCGGGCAGGAGGCCACTCAGCTCTCTCTTGTGATGTCAGTGGAGGCCATGTAGAGAGCAGTAATGAGACACTCTTATGCCTCCCAACCAGTGTGGTATTAGTGGAGACCTGGTAGCTGGAACACCTATGCCCAAGCAGCAGAAATGAGGAGTCTCTTCCTCCTCAGGTGTCCACAAAAGCCACGTAGAAACCGGGACTTAATCAACACCTGGCAGTAATAAGGCAGCACCCTTCCCCTTTCTAAAGTGGTGTCAAAAGGGACCAGCTAAAATAGAGGGTTTAAATAAGGTATAGATTCTTATAATATCAAAAGGTGCATGTCCCTAACAAAAATCATTCTTAACAAGAACTGGGAAAATCTTGACCTAAATGATAAAAAGCAATTAACAGATGCCAATACCAATATGACTTGTGTGGTGGATTAACTAATGGTCAACTTGGAACACCCAGCTGAACTGAGTCAGCATGGCTCTGGGCATGGAAGACCCACCTGAGGATTGTTGCAAAGGGCATAAAAAGAGAACTGGAGGGGAAAATTGTATGCTGTTGATTTTCCTGGGGAGGCTTGCAGAGGCTGATTTTCCTGATATGAATTTGGCTGTTCTCCTTGGAGGAGGAGCTCAAGTCCTTGCGTCACTAGGGATAACTATTGTTCTCATCAGGAGAGCTCTGGTCTTTGCCTTGAGCATCACTTCCTGGCTCCAGTGCAGATAACTCAGTCTGGTGGCACAGATCCTTCACCCTGCCAGTGCAGGCTTTCTAGGTTCCACCACTGGCCTTTGGGCCTTTCCAGTGCAGATCCTTGATGCAGACTTGCATGAGACATTGCTGTGGGCTCTAGGCCTCTGGCTGGACTTGTGTGGGACATTGCCTTGGGATCCAAACACTCAGTTCAATTCTTCAGGTCTGGCATATGGACAGATCTGTTGCACTCCTCTGCATTGACTTTTGGGGTAAATATTATAAAATAATCCTATAAATTATGTATCCTGTATTAAATCTATTCCATCGCAAACCCTGACTACAACAACATGTTAGAATTAGCTAATAAATACTTCAAAGCAGCCATCATGAACTATTTCAACAAGCAATTATGAACAAATTTGAAACAAATAAAAATAGAAAATTTTGGCAAATCAATAGAAATGGAAAGAGACAAATGGAAATTTCAGAACTAAAAAATATAATTTAAAAAATTTAATTTCAATGGACGACTGCTGGCATAGTGGTACATACTGTAATCCCAGATACTTGGAGGCTGAGACAAGAGAATCACAAGGTCAACCCCTGCTGGGGCAATTTAGCAAGACCTTGTCTCAATATAAAAATATATAAATTAAAAACAAAGGCTGGGGATGTAGTTCAGGGTTAAATCCCCAGCACCACCAAAAACAAACAGACACCTCAATGGTTGGGCAGAATCTGAAGGTGATAGAGGAAGATAGACAGAGGTAAGAATCAGTAAACTTGAAGTGAGAACAATAGAAATTACCCAATCTGAACAAAGAGGGGGCGGGGAGAACGCATGGAGGGAGTATGAACAGAGTCTCAGAGACCTGTGAGACACTAACAAAGGTTTTAGCATTTATGTTATCGGGCTTTCAAAGGGAGAGGAGAAAATGTGGGAAGCCAAAAAGTATTTGAAAAAATAATGACTAAAATTCCCCAAATTTGGCAAATGAGATAAACCTGCTAGATTCAAGAAGCTGAGCAAACGCCAAACAGAATAAACACAAAGAAATTCACACCGAGATACATGTTTTAGTTACATTTCTCATTGCTGAGACAAAATACCCAACACCTACAAGTTAAAGGAGGAAAGGTTTATTTTACCTCACAGTTTATAGAGGTTTCAGTCCATAGTCATCTGACTCCAAGGCAGGGTGTCATGGCAGAGGGGCATCAAAGAGGAGAAATAGTCCACGGCAAACAGGCAGGAGATAGCAAAGCAGCAAGCAGGAGCAGCAAGCAGCTTGCCTTCCCTCTCTCTCCCTTTATATTCCATGCAGGCTTTGAGCCTATTGATTGGTGCCACCCACACTAAGGGTGGGACTTCCATTATCCACACTTTTAATCCCAGTGTCACACCCTTAATCCACATTCACACACCTTAATCCAGCCACCTTTGAAACTCCCCACCTATGACCACATGAGGCTTTGGGGGGACATCTAGATACAAGCCATAACAGCACAACATAGCCAAGTTTCTGAAAGATAAAGATAAAGAATTTATCTTCAAAGTGCTGAGAGAGAAAACAACACTTTATGTATAAGGGAAGAACAATGTTAATAACTTTTAACCAAGAAGGTCAAAAGGAAGCGATGCAACAACTTTCAAGCGTTGAAAGAAAAGTGCAGAATTCTACACCAAATAAAGATGTCTTTGAGGAATGAGGGAGAAATCAAGACATTTTCAGATGAAGAATAACTAAGACAATTTTTGCTAGCAGATTTCTCTAAAAAATGGCTAAGAAAAGTTCTCTAAACAAAAATGAAATCGTAGGGCCGGGGATTTAGCTCAGTGGTTCTGCTGCCTGCTTTGCAAGTTCAAGGTCCCAAATTCGATCCTCAGTGCCAAAAAATCCCCCATGAAATGGTAAAACAACAAATCTTAGAATATTAGAAAGAAAGGTAGAGTAAAAATATGGTTAAATATGATACATTTTCCTCAACTCTTGTGTTTTCTAAATTCTGTTTGACAAGCAAATAAGAAATTGTAACTGCCAGCCAGGGATTATAGCTCAGTGGTTCTGCCAACTGCCTCATAAGCACAAGGTCCCAAGTTCGATCCCCAGTACAAAAAAAAAAAAAAAGAAATTGTAACTGTCTGATGTGGTTCTAAATGTAAGTGTAGAAAATGAGACAATTATAAGTGGAAGAGAGTAAGGGGATATAAAAAGAGTTAATGTTTCCATGCTTCATTTAAATGATTAAATATCAACACCAGTAGACTGTAAATTCTGTTTACATAATGTAATATGTATATCAACCACTATAAAAGCTATAAAAAGAAATACAGTAAAAAATACTATCAAAGAATCAAACTGGAATTCTAAAAAGTCCACAAGAAGGTAGGAAAAAGAGAACAGAAATAAAAAACTAAAAGTAATAGACAAAAAGCAAAAATTAAAATAGCAGGCTCAAGTCCTAATATATCAATATTTACAGTTAGTGTAAGTGGCCTAAATATACCAAATAAAGAAAGATTGGCAGAGTGGATTGAAAAATGTGGCTCAACTCTATGCTGTCTACTAGGAACTCACTTTAAATAAAATGATATAGGTAGGCTGAAATTAAGAGTTGTATCACACAAACACTACTCAAAAGAAAAACGCGAATGGCTGTTTTAATATCAGATAAAGTAGATTTATTACTCCATTGTGTGCTTTATATAGAAAAGACATTTAGTTTTCTCACGGTTTCTGTTTGTGAGGTAGAAAGTCCAAGATTGGGCAGCACGATGTGTGAGATGGTGAGGGCCCCTTGGCTGATGCACAACATGGCAGAGGAACAGAAATGGAAGCAACCATCTACAGGCAAAAATGTGGGGCAGCATCACTTTATGATAACCCACTCTCAAAAGAACTAACTCACTGCACGAGACTGGTATTAATCCCATCTTTGGGCAGTGCACTTCCTGACCTAATTACTTCACACTAGGCCCTACCTGTTAAAGATCCCACCACCTCAACATGCCACACTAAAGTCCAGCCTCCAGCTCATGAACCGTTGAGGGAGAGACCCTATCCAAATCATAGGAGTGACAAGGCAAAATAAATTATCAGAGAAAGAGAAGTACATTGCATATTGATGGAAGAGTCAATCCAGCAAGGCACAGCAATCATGACTGTGTGCACTAAAGAAGAAAGATCCAATCATGAGGCAAAACTGATAGAAGCTAAAGGAGAAATACAGAAATTCCCAGAGTTGCAGACTTCAACACCTCCCTCTCAACAACTGATAGAAAGACTAGACATAAAATCTACAAGGGTATAGAATAAAATGAATAAGAAAATCAGCCAACAATGTCTAATCAGCACTTGTAGAACACTCAATGACAGTAGAATACACACTCTCTTCAAGTATCAGTGGAACACAGGTCAAAATAGACCATATCTTCAAGCATAAAACAAACTCTAACAAAATAAAAGAATTAAAATATATAGGATCTGTTTTCTGGCAAAAAAGGATCACACTAGAAATTAATAATGAAAAGATAATAGCAAAATCTCAAAACAGTTGGACACCAAACAACAAACTTCCACATAATCCATGGGTCAAAGAAGTCTGAAGCAAATCAGAATCAACTAAAAAAAGAAGAAGGAGAAAGAGAAGGAGAGGGAGGGGACAGGGCAGAGGGAAGGAAGGAAAAAGGGAGGAGAGCGAGAGGAGAAGAATAACCATTAAACTTCATAATAAAATATTTCAAAGTGGTCAGCTATAAAATAAGTATGCAAAGAGCAAAACTTACATTCAACTGGAAAATATGTTCTTCCACAGACAAATGGATAAAGAAAATGTATATACACAAAGGAGTACTATGAAGCCATAAAGAAGAATAATTTTGAGTTATTTGTAAGAAAATGAATTTCCTGTTGAGACCATAATGCTAAGTGAAACAAATCAGGCACAGAAGGTTAAATACCATATATATATATATATTCTTTACAATGAATGTATTCATTATATGTTGTAATCATGTACTAATAAAAAATATGATGTCAAAATAATTCTATTCACTACAATCAGCATTACAATATCTAGGGATATACTTTACAATAAATGTATGAATTGTATGAGTAAAAATATAAAACTTCATGGAGGACAACAAAAACTTGATTAAATTGAAATCTTGTATATATAGTGTCTTAGTTACTTTCTTGTTGCTGGGACAAATACCCAACACTCACAGGTTAAAGGAGGAAAAATTATTTTAGCTCACAGTTTGTAGAGATTTCAGTCTATAGTCAGCTGGCTTCAAGGAAGGACAGTATGGCAGAAGGGACATGGCAGAGGAGAAACAGTCCATGGTAAGGTAGAAAGGAGGCAATAAGCCTTTCTTTTCCTTTATATTGCATTGAGGCTATTCCTATTGATTGGTGCCAGCCAGACCCAGGGTGGTTCTTTTGTCCTCAGTAAATCCATTAAGCCACACCCATAACTAGGTTGAGCCAATTAGTGGACTGACCCAGTTATCACACACCCATGATCCAGCTACCTCCCAAAAGCCCACCTATGAGTACGTGAGGCTTTAGGGGGACATCTAGATACAAGCCATAACATATGGATAAATTTACTCCAAAATTTATATGGAAAATAAAAGAACCAAAATAGCTACAATAATTCTGGAAAAGGAGAATAAAGTGGGGTGAGCGTGCCCAATTTCAAGATTTATCATCAGCTACACTACATTATACAGCTACAGTAATCAAGGCAGTACCGTATTTTCTGTATTCTCAATAGACATATTTTGTATTGGAAGAAATCCATTAATCTTCAGTGTGACAGTGTTACGGTTCGGATAGAGAAAGTCCCTCCAAAGCCTCAGGCACTCATGGTGGGGCTTTTGAAAGGTGATAGGATCATGAAGGCACAATAGCGAAATGTGATGTTGGGAAATGTGTCCTGGTCAGAAGAGTGGGTCACTGGGAGTATGACCTGCAAGAGTATATCTCCCTCCCAAATGCCTCCCTTATCTCTCTGCTTCCTGGCCACCATGATGTGAGCAACTTTTCTCTGCCCAGGCCCTTCCACCATGGTGTTCCTACTTGGAGCTGGCTGACTATACAAGGGCCAACACCTCTGAAAGTGTGAGGCAAAATAAACCTCTTTTCCTTTAAATTTTGAGTGTAAGGTACTTTTCCCCAGTGATGGAGGAAGTGACAAAGACAGACAGCTACTCTGGTCAATTTGATTGGATTGAAACTTTTGGAGAAGTGATTGGATCATGAAGGTGATATACTCATTAGTGGACTAGTCCACTGATGTTCACAGCTGACGGTGCTGGCCCAGGTAGAGGTGGGTCACTTTGGGGCATGCCTTTGGAGGATATACTCCTCTTGATGGTGCTTTCTAATTTGCTCTGCTTCCCAATCACCATGAAATGAACAGCTTTGCCCCACCACTCCAATCCACCATGATGTTCCTACCTTAGAACCATCTAATCATAGACTGAAACCATGAGTCAAATTAAACCTCTCTTCCTTTAAATTGCAGGTGTTGGGTATTTTGTCCCAGCAATGGAAAAACTGACTGATACACTCAGATAAGTCTGTAAATATGGAACAATCCAACCCTATCCTTATGAAATTTACCTGGATAGAAAGTTAGGTCACTGGGGTTATGTCCTTGGGGGAGATGGGACTCTGGCCTACTCTCTCCTCTTCCCTGGCTCCTATGAACTGAGCAGTTTCCTCTGCTGTACATCTCCACCATAACGGACTACCTTGCCACAGACCCAGAGGCAATGAGGCCAAGTAACCGTGGACTGAAACCTCTGAAACTATGAACCAAAATAAATTCTTCCTCCTTATAAATTGATTTATCCTAGCTGGGGATGGTGGCACATGCCTGTAATCCCAGGACTCTGGCAGGTTGGAACAGGAAGATTATGAGTTCAAGCCCAGCCTGGGTGACTTAATAAAACCCTGCCTCAAATTTTGAAAAGAAAATGTTTTTTAATGGCTAAGGATGTAGTTTAGTGCAAAGGCCCTAGATTTAATTTCTAGTACTTTAAAAAGTTGACTTATCCCAAGCATTTTGTGCAATAAGGGAAAGCTGACAGACCCCTGCAGGTCCAAAGGTATGGTTTATGTACATAAATCAATTGTTTTAGATGTGTTGACATGTTTTCTAGTTTTCTTGTAGCAGGAGGTAAGTGTGGCCCCCGTACCTCTCTAATGCCTGAAACAGACATCCCGGCAGCTTTCAGAGTGTAGACTGTAGGGAGTCCAGGCCACGGGAGGAGACCAACTATGTGGCCCTACAGTGATCCAGAAAAGAGCTACTGATGGTTTGGAACAAGAGAGTGCAAGGTTTGTGAAAAATGTTCAGCGTGTAGGTGGGGTCCAAAGACAGAAAAGACATTTGCTGATTGATTAGATTTGGGAATGAGAGAATGGATTCCAGCATGCCTGAGCAATTGGAAGAATACAGTCACCCAGTCCCAAGGTGAACAAGTCCAGAGAAGGTGCAGGTTTTAGGGAGTTCAGGCTAATGCCCATTAGACATCCAAATAAAAATGTCACTGTGTATGCGGAGAATACAGAGCATGTGTATGAGCATACACATCTATATTTTCTCAAATTTTCCATAATGAATTATATCATTTATACTATATTATCTGAATATATTTCTATAAAAGCCACTGGCTATATTTCATTAAGCTCAGAATTTCAGAATCATCTTCATTTCTAGAGTTAGCAGATTTGCTTCTATACAATTCAGAAGAAACTGAGAAGCACCTATGAACTTCCCTGAGAAGGCAGAGTAAAGAGTTCAGAGTCCCATATAAATCCTCTACAAAAGGAAAGGGGAAGGCCAGGGATTTAGCTCAGTGGTTTTGAGGCCTGCTGCGCAAGTGCAAAGACCAAAGTTTGATCCCCAGCATAGCTGATGGGCCAAACTACCACTGAGGAAAGACTCTGGCCCCCTGAATGTTCCTTTTTCTTTCTTGAAGCACAGCAGCCCGCTGTGAAAGCTCTTTCTTCCTTTTGCCCAGGAAGACAAAATGGCTACTAAAATGAAATGGAGACCTGGTTAGACCAAGCATTCAGCAAGGGAAGTGGGCTGAATTCACATACATGAATTGACAACTTGCCAGGTATAGTAGATACAAATGGGAATAGAACAAAGAATTTGCAGTGCAATAGGGAGAAAAATTGCAATCATGAGCACAAAAGGAAAGGGAACAGAAAGTAATGAACGTTTATTAGCAACCATTCAGCTGCCATTTACTTCATTACAACGGAACTGTGAGTTTCAATTTGTAGAAAGGAAGTGGCTAATACTCCAAAACAAATGCCTGGTTTCAGAGCAAGTCCAAACCTGACCAGCACAGCCATTAACTGGTCCAAACAACTTGGCCAATCATTTTTCCTTCCCAAGCGGGTGATGGGGAAATCTACTGGGAAATGAGCTCAAGCTTTGTCCTAAAGGATAACCAGAAGTATCTGACAGGTAAGCGGCCTTCCTGGTTTTTGTTTTACAGAAGCTCAACCTCCTTTTTGAAAAAAATCATTTTATTGGTACATAATATTTGTACATTTTTGTGACATACAGTGTGGTGTTTTGATAATAAGCAAGAGAGGCAAGAGGGAAACAGCTAGAACCTGTAGGAAGCACAAACAGAAGAGTATGAGTTGCTCTTCTGGAGAGAGCTGTGTCAGAAGGTGCCACAGCAGTGGAGACAGTAAGGTCTCAGAGGGAGATACAAGCTTGGTGGACTCCACAAGGCCAGAGCCTGGGCTCTAGACTCCAAGGTCAGCTGAGATCCCAGAGCCAAGCTCATCACAGAAGCAGTGGAGCTACCTGTCTTAAAGGAGGCAGAGGCTTGTCCATGAGGCTGCTGGGGTGACTGTGATGGGTGAAGATGAGTCTCTTTCCCCGTTGCTTAGATTCCTGTGAGACACTCCATTCCCACTCCCTAGAATGGCTAGGATCAAATTTCCTGCAACCTAGTCATGTGGGAATTCAGAATCCAATTTATTTTGATTTAAAGGAAATAAAGGGAAGCTTCATTTCTTTCACACGGGGGTCTGTGGACTAAGATGAATAGCCTTTGTTGAGGTTTCAGAGCCCCCTAGTCATTAATTTATGGAGCAAAACTGGACAGAGGGAATAGAAGAGAAGATGTTCAATTGGGGCTGTGGTTTTATAGCTCTCCAAGGACAATTTCCTTCGTTATACAAATAATCTTTTCACTCTTGCTATAGGCAGCCTCTGGACTGGCTGCTGGCAGCACAAACTCAACAAGGACACAGGCTCTGCCATTAGGGACATCACTCTGGAGAAAGAGGGAAGTGTGCCACAAATAATTCCTGAACCTCTTATAGCTGAAAGGAAAACAATTCAAAAGTTGGCCTTGTTGATATTCATATTTATCTGAGGAGACCCTTCCTGCTTGGTCAGTGATCAGAATCAAGTCCCCACCACCACCTAGAAGCAGGGGCAAAATTTTAAGGTAAAGATTCAAAGATATAAAAAAAACACTTGGTATGCCTGCCTGGATAATTCAATCCAAACCAGTGCTAGTTACTACATTTTATACTGGGAACCCTGCTCCTTAATGTTCTCTATGACCAACAAATTAGACAACAATAAAATGATAATGAAACTCCAAGATCCCCTGATAAACAGTGAACAGGTAATAGAAGGTTAAGACCTAAACCTCATACACAGGTTGCAAAAGACAAATAAAAACAGTCTACATGGAAAAATAATTATGTGCTTTAAAAATCGGGATTTTTTGACCCAATATATAGTACACCAAGCAGTCGTGATTTATGCTATTTTTGCATAAGCCAGAGTCCCATCAAGAAATAAGATCACACTTGGGCCAGGATTTTAGCTCAGTGGTGCTGCCGCCTGCCTCACAAGCACATGGTCCCGAGTTCAATCCCCGGTACCAAAAAAAGAAAAAAGAAAAGAAATAAGATCACACTCAAACTGGATCAATCAAGGAAAGTTTAATAGAAGGATTGCTTGCAAAGATGAGCAGGGAATAGGGAAAACACAAAATAGTGGCAGTGCTCCAGGGCCAGATAGGGCAGGGTCTTTTGCCATGACTGGCACGATAAGGTGAAGCTTCTGCTCTCTCCAGCCAGTGGCCCATGGGAAGAGGCCACCTGGCCAGAACTATGGCCCTTACCTAGGACTCAGCCAGACCTAGACAAACTCACAGGAAAATTGCTGAAAGAATAAATACCTTGACCTCACTCTTTTTGCCCTTTGAATTTCTGTTGGCTTCCCCATTGGATAGATACAAATGGAAAGCAAATGGCAAGGAAACTGGTGTCTGTGTGGTTCCGCACCCTGACAAAAGGGAAGGATGGAAAAGGATGAAGAAGAGAAGGGAAGAGTGGCAAATAGAAAGATATCTGACACAATTTTCCTCCTCCGACCCGAGGAAAGTAATGGTGAAAGAAGAGACCGTGGTGGTCCATGCCTATCATTCCAGCACTCTGGGAGCCTGAGGAAGAAGGACCAGAAGTTCAAGCCCAGTCTCCTTGGCAACTCAGAAATTTAGTAAGACCCCATCTCAAAATAAAAAATTTTAAAAAGAGCTGGGAGTCACTCAGTGCAAAGGCCCTGGGTTCAGTCTCCAGTAAACTCCCCCTGCCACAAAAAGAATACAAAAGATTCATTCACTGAATTCCATGGCCAGGGATGGGGTGGGGTGGTGGCAGTGGGAAAGTTGGTTGAAAGGAATGGACAGGTGTAAGTTACCTAGAGAACAGGGCCATGAAAACTGTAACTTGAACACAGGTAGAGTCTGCAGCTGAGAACAGGAAACTACTTATGAAATGCTTTAGACTCGGAACTGTGAAGCTTGACAATCACCGGTTGAGCAGTGGGACTGGAAATAGGGGAATTAAAGGGTTTGTGTTTTATGTAGTCAGTTCTGCCATAGGCTGCCTCAATTCCAAATACAAAAAAACCCCACAAAACTAACAGATAGATGTTAATTCTGACATTGGTATATGAGCATTCTATCAGTCTTCAAGGTAAATGGTCTTTCAAAGTCTAACCAAGCTGAATGTAAAACATCCAACCTAAATATACCATTGTGAAATTTCAGAATAGCAAGAAAAGAATCCTGAAAGAAAAAAGTAAGCAATAAAAGGAATCAGACTCACATTAGATTTCTCATATGCTATGAGAGAATAAAATATGACCTTCAAATTTCTGAGGGAAATTTATTTTATTCTAAGAATTCTATACCCAGCCAAATTATCAATCATGTTTGAGGAAAAAATGTTTTAGTCCATTTTCTGTTGCAATAACAAAACACCTGAGCCCAGGTAGTTTAAAAAGAAAAGAGATTATTTAGCTCACAGTTCTGGAGACCAAAAGTCAGAAGGCAAAAGCAAGTGGGCAAGTCAAATGGCAAGAGAGAAAGTGAAGAAATCAAACTTGCATTACAACAACTCACTCTTGGGGTAGAAAATCCAGTCCTGTGAGAGCCAAGATTCACTCCCAAAAGGCAGCATTAATCTATTCAAGACAGTTCCACCCTTTGACCCAAATACCTTCCATTAGGCCCCACCTACCAACACTGACACAGTGAAGACTTAAGCTTCACTGTGAGTTTTGTGGTGACAGACCATATTCAAACCATAAAACAGAATAAATGTAGTTTTCAGATTTACAGTCAGAAAACTTTCTTCCCACATGTCCCCTCTGAACAAGTTACTTAAAGATTTACCCCTGTATTACAGGAGCGTAGCTGACATGGAAGATGTGGAAGTTGGAGAGGAGAAAGGGACCAGAATGTTAACTGGACAGCAGCCAGAGGAGCTACCAGCCCCTAATGGAGCCAGGGAATAGTAGGCTTCAGAAGGGAGGTCTTCAGGGATAACAGTGGGGAGATCACATAGAAAAATGACCGGGCTTTGTAATAACTGTGAATATAGAAAATTCATAGAATTCAGAGCAAAAAAAGGAAAAGCAACTAGAAACTCTAGAAAAAGCTAACAGCAGCAAAATAAAGTCCTCATGAAATACTGTGAAATCAGGGCAGATATGAGCAGAAGTCAGTAGACTTGAAAAGAGAATGGAATAAATTCTAAGTAATGAAGAAAAAAACCTAGAAGATACTAGTAATACAATGAAGAAAACATATTTCTTCTTTCATCAAGAGCAAAGGACAACCAGCTAAGGCAGACAGGGAAACTATACTAGAAAAATATAATCTAACTATAACATAGAGAATGTGACCTAACTGGGTGCAGTTATTCAAGTGTAAGAAGAAATTCTTTTAGCCATTCTTCTATGAGTACCACAGAAGAGGGATGCTTTTCTTTTAAGATCAAGAACCACAGGGCCAGGGATTTAGCTCAGTGGTTTCACCACCTGCTGCACAAGAACAAGGACCTGAGTTCGATCCCTGGTATCAAAAAAAAGAAAAAAGAAGAAAGAACCACAAAAAGTATTCAACATTGTGGCTGGAGGTTCTAGTCAGGGAAATTAGGTGAAAAAAGAATAGTCATCTAGATTAAAAAGACAAAAATTAGGGCTGGGGATTTAGCTCAGTGGTTCTACCCACAAGGTCCTGAGTTCAATCCCCAGTACCAAAAAAAAAACCTACTGTAGTTTTATTCTCATATATGAAAATCCTTAGGAATCCATTTTTAAAATGACTACAACTAATAAGTGAATTTGGCAAAATGACAGAATAGAAGAACAACATAAAAACAATAGTATTTGTATATACTAGCAATAAATAATTTGAAATAAAATTAAAAAGTAGTTTCATTCACCATAGAAATTAAAAAGAACAAAGTACTTAGGAATAAATTTAACTAAAGAAGTATAAATAAAAGAAGAAGACCCAAATAAATGAAGGACATTATATCTTCAAGAACTGGAAGACTCAGTTGGTTAAGACGGCAATTCTCCACAAATTGATTCAAGACTCAATGCAATCTCTACTAAAAGCCCAGTTGGATTTTTTCCCAGAAATTGACAAGCTGATCTAAAATTCATGTAGAAACACAAAGGACAAAGATAACCTAAAACAATCTGGGAAATTAAGAACAAAATGGAGAACTTATCATCTCAATTTTAAGTTACTATTGCAAAGCTTCTGTAACTTGTACAGCATGGTACTGGCCAAAGGACAGACAATAGAAGATCAAGAGAAGAGAATCCAGAAATATGCCTTTATATTCATGGCCAACTTGTTTTCAACATGAGTACCCAGACAATCTGACAGAAGAAAGATAATCCAATGTTGAATAGTGTTCTCAACAAATGGTGCATGGACAACTGAATAGCCACATACAAAAGGATAAATGTGGACCCTTATCTCACACCATTTACAAACCCAAAATGGACTGTAGACTTAAATATCTAAGCCAAAACTTAAAACTCTTAGGAAAAAATACCAGAGGAAGTCTTAAAGTCCTTGGGCTTTTTTTTTTTTTTTCCAGTGCCAGGGTTCAAACTCAGGACCTTGTGCTTTCAAGGTAGATACCAGAACCACTGAGCTAAATCCCCAGCCCACAGCTTCTTACCGACACAAGAGAATAAAGGAAAAACTGATCAACTGGACTTCATTACTCCCCCTAGTGGATCTGCAGTATAACCACATTTGTTACTATTTTACCTTTTTCAGACAATAGTAAAGAATCACTCTAGCTAATGGTCATTTTAGCAGTCACTATGGGAAATTAATTTTGCTTTCCTGTATTGTATGACAAGAAGGAGCAAGAAGACACTTTCTAGGGTGGCAGAAATGACCAGTACTTTGAGTGTGGTGATAGTTACACACCAGCAGGTCTTTATCAAAATCAATTAAAGACTTAAAATCTAAGTATTTCACTACAAGTAAGTTTTACCCCAATAAAAATTTTATTTTATTTTATTGGGGGGGGTACTGGGGATCAAAATCAAGACCTTGCACTTGTGAGGCAGGCAGCAGCACGACTGAGCTAAATCCCTGGCCCCCAAATTTTATTTTATAAAGTGATCACACTGACAAGTGACATGAGAGGAAAGGAAGATGAGCGCAGTGCTGTGCTTTTTCACTATAAGCTTATAGGACCTGAAAAATGTTAAAGCAGGTGTCCAAATTACTTCAAATTCTTTAAGTTTGGAAAAATCAAAACCTTTCAATTCGAAGCTTTTTATTATCCTTGCCTCAGAAGAACTCTCCTGTCTGGGAGGGTATCATTTAGCATCGATAACCAGGTCCTCCTCCCTTCTTTCCCTGCTGACCTCCCAGAGTGAGAACTGTCCAGGGAGAAGAGTAGGAGGTCCTGGGGCAGGTTCTGAGTCAGAAAAAGACTTGTTCTTGAAAGCTTCGAGAGACGTGGAGTTGTAATCATTTATTCCCTGTCATGGGGCTACTGTACCAAACACAGAATCTCTGTGTTAAAAAATGAAAGTCAGAATCTCAAAAGCTTCCATTTTTGAGTGCTAAGGCTTATTTGCATATCAAAATTGCCTTGGGATAGTAGACAGAATTAGAAAATTAAGGAACAACATTAGAAAGGAGAGAAAGAAGTAGGACAAATGCAGGAAAGTATAGAGCATTTCCTCTGTCACCAGCAACATTCATAAATAAAGAGTAAGACCCAAAATACCATGGTTATTGAACTTGGATATAACTATTACTACAAATGTATTTACTAACTTGATAACAAACAAATCTTTTTTTTTTTAAAGTATACATCTGTACAGCATTACTCCCTCTAGTGGATTTTTAAACGCATATTTACAACAATTTCATCTTTTTTGGAACAATAGTAAATGAAATTCCAATGAGAATCACTCTGGACAGTGATTATTTTAATGGTCACTACAGTGAATTAATTTTGCTTTCCTATATAGTAGAATTTTTCTTATATCCTCTCTTCTAAGAAAAAAAAAGGTTCTTAACATTCATCTGAATAATTAACCACTCATGAATCAGAAAATGATAGACATTTCAAACATTACTTACAAAGATAAAAATCCGAAAACTATTAAAGGTATTTTTAACCTCAATATAAATCATAAATATTCAAAGAATTTTACAGTCACTTGCAATAGAGCACAAATGAAAGAGCCATTTTAGCAGCCCACTGGCCCACATGTCATTCTCGAGTGTTCAAAATTGGGTTAGTGATCACTTTTAATAAGTAATAATTCAAGTTTCATATCTACTCCTTTTATAAAGTAAATTTTCAAATGTTATCAAATTATTCATTAGCTCCTCAAATCTCAAGTTCTATTTAGAAGTCTTAGTGAACATTTTGTCATGGCATGCTAGATCTTGTATTTAAGGTCATATATATAATATATGAGTAACAAAATGACATCTTTTAATTGACTTGACTTTTGAGTTTCTCACAACTCAGATGCCACAGCTAGAGAGTGGGACCTAAAAGGGGGCAAAGATAATGACATGCAGTTGAGCTGGTCTCTGCCACTTAACCCAAGTGATATTTTAATAACTAAATAGCAAGCCATGATTTGAGACTGGCTTTCCCCACTGCAAACAACTGAGTGGAGTTTCCTGTACCTTCTTAAAATGAAGAATGTAGAATGAATGACAACACATCTTAGAAGTGTGGGCTCTTACAGAAGTGAATTTAGGTAAAATATTGATGACAAGGTTTTGTATGCCTGGGAAGTAACATTTAACAGCAGGCAAAGAGATACATTTCCCACCAAAATCTAATGCCACTGCCATCAACAACCCCACAGAGACTCAGCTACCTAAAATGGAAATGAAAATATAATGTATGGAAATATTCTCTTAGAAAAACTCCTTAAGGCTTCACATGTATTAATGTATTAGTTTGCAAACATTAAGATCAAAGCCAAAGCAACAAATACATCCTAAAAAGTTTTTCGTCAGATTTTTATTAACGATATACAAGTAGCAGGGCATAAAAAATTAATAGGCTCGAGCCTTGAAATGTCAAACCCAATGATCTGTGCCCATGCTCACCTCCTTTGCTTTTTGTTTCAGTCTTGCTGGCTCTGGGTCTTCTTGCCTTGAGCAACTCTACATGGTTAAAGAAAGGAGAAAGAAAGGTTAACAGATGGTTTAAGAACCCCTCATCTGTTGCAGTAAGTTAAAAAATAGCAAAGGAAGGAGAATAAGATCCAAAGTGTCAAAAACACAAGGCCTAACTTCATAGATGTGTAATGTCAAGCCTTTAGGCTTCCCCAATAAACTGTTAAATATTCAGTCTTAAATAAAATCTACTGTAAGTTTAAAAAAAGTCAATCCCCTTTACTCATAATTTTGTTAACTCTTAAATTTAAAAATAGGTTTCTACTCTTTTTAAAGTATTTAGAATGTTGTACATTGAGTCCTCCCACCCTCACTAGATATGCATAAGTCTATGCTCTCAAATCTTTTATTTCCAGGAAGCCCAACTAATCTAGCAAAGAAACAGTGACAACAATGCAAAGAAAGAAACGTGTGTCGTGTACATTTTCCACTTCTGGAAATGCCAAACTGAAAGTCTTCAAGTCTCCTGGACAATGAAACCGATCCCTAATTCTTAGAGGTTCTTTGCATAACATCTATCCCAGAAATGAGCCAGCAACCCGAGCCAGGACTCCCTGAGTCTGTACTATTTCATCCATGCTGATGTATGAACAGCCTGAAGAACCTTATGTGAAGAAGAAAACAAAAGTGAAACAAATTTTTGGAAATTCCAAAATAAAAATGGGACCTATTTCTAACCTAGATTTATTAGCAACAGGCAGAATGAAGAGTGATGGTACTAAAGCCAAATCACAGCCCATAACCAGAAAAGAATGACAGAGACCACCATCAGGGGACCAAAGTTTGGGCACTGCCATCCACTTGGAGGTGTGGTGCAAGAGGAGACAGCTTCACTGTTTGCAGGAGAATGAGGCTCCCAGGAAACAGGCTAATGCTGGACCGGGAGGAGCGGTTCCCCAGGACTGTTACCAGCACCCACTCCCAGGCCTGACTGCAGGGCTGGCCCCTCCCCATGAGGCACACAACTGTCCCCTGGCAGCTTATGACATAGAAACTGCCTGTGCATCCTAGCTTTTCCTTCCCTACAGAATCTGCAGCCAGCTCTTCCAGTTACATGATCTTCCAGATCTGCCAAGCCAGCTGCCTGTCCTGTTGCTGCCTCATTGCCATCACTAAAGTCTTGCTTTGCTATATGAACTGCAGAGGAGAAAAGAAGATGAAAATAGAGCAGTGATAAAGACAGCACAAATGAAAGCAGAAAATAAGAATGATTATGATTCCTAGTGTTTTGGTGTAAGGAACCAGATGAATGCCAGTCTCCTTTCATAAGATAGAAAAAATCAGGGGAACATAGAGAGTACAGTGGATCCTCAAGTTATAACCAGCCTGATAGATGAACTACTTGGGTTAATTAGGTTAATGGAAGAGTCATCTGCCTCTTGTTATCTACAGCATGTACCCAGGTACACATCTAGATCTCAGCTGTATTGACTTACAACCAACTTGAGTTACAACCAGCCCTCGGGAACTGATTGAGTTTGTAAGTCAAGGGTCCACTGTAACTGACAAGCTTATCTGGGGACACATGAAGCTTGCCGGGTCATTAGAGAATCAGGAGAAGATGACAAGTAGGAGATTTATACAGGTGTCTGAAACTCAGAGGAGAGGTCCCAGCTGAAGATGGGACAACTGGGAGTCACCACGTATGACACTTCTAGAAAAGGTAAGTGCACAGAGAGAGAAAGAAGACTAGTGGTTGTCAGTGCCTTGGAGAGGAAGGGATAGGTGTCAGCTGCATAATGAGTAAGTACGTGGCTTCGTTTGAAATTGATGAAAATGTCTTAGAACGATGTAGAGGCACAACATTGTGACTATACTAAATGCACTGGATTGTACATTTTAAAGTGATTAATAGTTAATTTGGGGGCCGGGGATTTAGCTCAGTGGTTTTGTCACCTGCTGGGCAGGCACAAGGACCAGAGTTCGATCCCCTGTACCAAAAAATCAAAAATAGTTAATTTTGTGTTAGATGAATTGTAACTCAATAAAACAAAAGTAAAAGGTTTCAAATGGAGAGGAGGAATCTTTTTACTTTGAGATCTATCACACAGCAGGGTAACTATAGTCGATAAAAATGTGTTGTGTACTTCAAAATAATTAAGAGTGTAAATTTCAAATGTCTCACCATGAAAGATGATAAGGAAGGAGATGGATGTGTTAATTGGCTTGATTTAATCATTCCATGTTGTGTACCTCAATCAAAAAAATCACATTGTACCTCATAAATGCATACAGTTATGATTTGTCCACCAAAAATTAGCTAGTCATGGTGGCTCAATCCCAGCTACTCAGAAGGTTGAGTCAGGAGAATCACAAGCTCAAGACCAGCTTGGGCAGCAAGGGCCTGTCTCAAAATAAAAGGATTGAGGATGTAGCTCAGTAGTAGAGTGCTTACCTAACATATGCAAGGACCTGGGTTCAGTCCCTGGTACTACAAAACTAATGCTAATAATTCTTAAAAGTAAAAATTTAAGACTTCTGGGAATCAGCAGCAGAGAGGTACCATTTAAAGTCATGGGGCCAGATGAGATTAACCACATCCTGAGGGAAGTCAGTGTTTAGAAGTTGCTGAGGACATAGTCCTGGGCGTGCCTAGAACATGTGGAGCTCAAGGAGAAGAGAGAGATGGGCAGAGAAGGCCAAGTGTGATATTGGCTAAGCATGGGAGTTGAGAGTATTCTAAGGAGAGGGTATATTTCTGGACCACACACATACAAATGATTGTATTTCTAACTGCCTAAAAAGGATCAGAAAGATGGACTCAAATGGGAAGAGATGCTGTCCCCAGGAAGTGGGATTATGGGCAATCTTTGCTAACCTCTTTACATTTGGAGGGTTGTCCTAAGACAGTAGATTTATATTTCAATATATAAACCTAAGAGCAGTAAAGCTCTTTCAAAACTAGATATTTTTTTTAATCCAGCAAAAGGAGGTTAGGAAAGAATGCAACTAACCCAATTTCCTATAGAAAAATTGTTGCCCTAAATGCAGATGCTTTTGTGACTATTAATTTGGATATTAATGATAACCCTCTACAACAGGAAAAATACTAATGAATCACATGGGGAAAATGAATAGCATTATACTGAAAAACACACCAAAGACAAATCCACAAAGATACTTAAAATATAAAAGGATGCCTTCACGGGACACATATGTCCTCTTCAGAGCCTTCTAGGTGAAATTGTGAAGATGATTTTCCAGCTGCCCTCAAAGGTCTTGTAAAGAGGAAGATTTTCCTGTCAGATGCCCATATGGAAGAATATAGCCAAAGATGCAGGAAGCCCTGGGAAGACTGACTGGGACACTGATTCAGAAACCCATGCCAGGTTGCAGTCTGTGTCCTGCTCATCTGCAGCCCTGCTCCGCTCTGTGATGACTGGGACAGATGGGCCCCACGGCCCCTTCCTTGTCACATGGCAGACTGAGCACATGGCTCTGATTTGGGAAGCCACAGGGTGCCTCCAGCTTTCTGAACCCTTCAGGCCAGCAGGGTGTGGGAGTCCTGCTAGCTCTGGGCAGCCATTCCAGCTGGTGGCTGGTACTTTCCAAAGGTCCTCTCTGTCAGCCAGTGTTCCCTCATCTGAAAACCAAATCTTCTGAAAGTGTCAGTGTTGCTGGGACTCAATGTCTATTAGCTTGGTCAGAGATGTCCAGAAGGACCGACCTGTGGGCTTAGAAAAAGAAAAAAATGACTAGTAGGTTCATGCAGAAAGACTGCATTTGAGTTTGTTTTTACTGAATCTTAGCCCTGAGTTCTTGTTGGAAGACGTGAGGAAGGTTCTTGACAGAAAGACCCTTCACCTCCTCCCACTTCAAATTTTAAAGATGATAAATTACCATGAAATTAATTTAGTGTTGCTATTACAATTTTACTGTAAGTCCTGAGCCCAGGACATTTTTATGGTAAAGTCTTTGTAGATGTAACATTTTGTATGCCTGAAATATCTCTGTGTATAATACTGATATTGGAAAATCTATTAATGTTTTGTAAAATGATATGCTTCATATGGCATTTGGCTTTGGGGCTGGGGGTGAACATCATGCTATGAAATGTTCAGAACTGTATCGGATGGACTGCACTGCATGACAGATACACTAATCCCAGCTGATATAGGTAGAGCTCTTCATGAATGGGCAACTACCTTTGAAAAGATCATTGTGTATATAATTGCAAACAAGGGGAAGGAATCTTAAGACACTCCAAAAAAAAAATAAATGAATGAAAGAAAGAAAGGAAAAGGAAAAACACTTTTCTGAGTATTTTGTTTTTTTAAGTAGAAAAAATTAACCCTTAAAGCCAGGTAACTGGCACAAACACCATAAATCGGGGGTTCTCTTTAGGATTTTATTGTAAGATTCAGCACATTCCAGAATGAATTGTTTGTTTCAGACACTTGACAACTTTACAAGGTTGATAAAAGTGAAGTGGAAGTCTGCTTTGCCTGACCTCATTTAAGAACTAAAAAACACATTCTTCTAGAGTTTGAAACCCCGAGTATTCATGCTTTAATCTTTCAAACACCCACCTTCCCAAGGCACCCTTGGCTTTCATCAACGCTTCTCTCATAGTCATGCCTCTTACAGTTTTATAATATCTTTAAAAGGTAATACCAGAAGAGTTTAAGGCATTGGTATCCATTTTCCATTAAATAAAGTGTCAAAACTCCTGACTCTGTACTGCAGAGTTACCCTCATGCCAACAGTTTTAATTTTAAGCCCACTTCCCCCATTTTGATGATATTAGAACTTCACCCATGGCGCTACTACCTTATAACTTTCATTTTTAATTAAAGAAGTTAAACTGGCAACAGAAAACACTTTGCTTTTACATTAGCTTTGTTAATAAAAAGAGAAAGTTAAAAGCAGTATACCTGTGGATAAAATCAAGTTCCAAGCCCCAGTTTTATCTTTATCTCATGAAGGCATTAAACTAAAAATCTGCACGTAGGAAAATCTTACAAGAAATATTTTTAAACCAGCTATTTTTGCTAATTACTAGTCTAAAAGCAGAGTAGATATTTTTATTCAGCAAAAACTTTATAACTGTAAAGATATTTTGTAAAATGATGCTAGTAATGAGGGACAACAAAAATCCCAAAGAAAGTGAGTCAGAAATAATTCTTCTCAATTCTTCTCAAAAAGAAGCATAGATGTTGATGCCTAAGAAGGAAGCCCTACAATTATTACATCTATCTAAAGAACTAATACTGAGGCATAAAAGTAATAAAACTAATATACGGACATAAAAGTACCTTGGTACAAACAAAAAAAAATACTTTTGGGCCTGGGGTTTAGCTCAGTGGTGCCCTGCCTGCCTTGCAAGCACAAGGTCCTGAGTTCGATCCCAGGCTCCAAAAAGATAAAAAATAAAAATACTTTTGATCTGGTTAATGTAAAGAGAGGGGGAAATCTGGACATCTTCTTTACCAGTTATGTGTATCTTTTGAAATTGGATAAAAGCTCCATTTCAAGCCAATGAGCTAGAAAAAAATCTCACCAGATTCCCAATCATCTCTTCTAAAGTTTTTTATTCTTCCACTTTTTAAATAGATGCTTATGTTTTCAGAAACAGAAACCCCTAAGAGCTTGAAATAGAATGCTAAAAATAACACACTAACAAAGAAAAGCAAGAAAAAAACAGTCAAAAGTTTTCATAAGACATAGTTTTATTAAACTCTATGAGAGAGAGGGAGAATTGACCATGTGGCCATCTCCTCTCTTAAGACCATACCAAAACTCTAAGGAACTTTAAACCAACATATAAGTTCATGTAGGTAAAGACAACAGGAAAGAAGTAAGTGTACAGACTTAATCATGAAGAAATTTACCATCTGTCTGATATCTGGAAGCAAAAACAAAAAAAGAAATGCTTGTAGATGGTTGTGTCAGAGTCTAACTATGTTGAAAAGACAATTTGGAAGAAGGCATTCTGGCTCCTACCATAAGATAAAACAAGTATATTCCACCTATTTCTCAATGAACACAGCAAATCAGTGGCATGTGTAGATCGGCAATTTGAGGACTCTGAAAAGAAAACGATAGATAGAACTGTACATGGTGGTACATGCCTGTAATCCAAGCATTCTAAGAGACTCAGGAAGGAGGACTACAAGTTCAAACTCACCTTGGGCAACTTAGTGACCTAGCAAGACCCTGTCTCAAAATTTAAAAAGTGCTGGGGACATAGTGCTAAGGGCCTGAGTTCAATCCCCAGTAGAAAGGGAAGGAAGAGAAGGAAGGGAGAAAGGAAGAAAAGAAAATGGGAAGGGGAGGAGAGGGGAGGGAAGGCAAGAAAGGAGGGGGTTTTGGGAGTATCAAGTCCCATAAGTTAAAATGCCAGATCTTATGAAGGCTGACCTGAGATTGTAAAATGTCAGAAGTTTCTGCTGTGACTCCACCCAGAACCCAAGCTGAGAAAACCATGTTTCTTTACTGAACCTTCTTGTGTAACTGTACAGATGTATGTTGAGAGTGTTTATGGTGAAAATGTTTCTGGATCAATCCCTCTGCCACTTAGAGTTGTAGCCCTGTGAGATTTCCAGTTTAATGAGTCTCTTCGAACCCTGCAACTTTCACAGGTCAAGGTCTTTCATGGAGCAGGTAAAACTCAAGACTCCAGGTGTCTGGAAATTATCAAACAACTTTAGATACCTGCTTAGCAGCAGAAGGATTTCAGGATGCCTAGTGTGACACTTGATCTTGATTGCCAACTTGATTGGATTGAGAGAGGCCTAGAGGATTTGGGTGTGTCTGTGAGGGGGTTCCAGAAATGACTGGTATGTAGACCAGTGACAGAGAGAAGACCTACCCTGAATGTGGGTGACATGCCCAATAGGCTTATAGCCCAAATGGAACAAAAGCAAAAGGAGGAGGAAGCCAGCCTGCACTTGACAGCTGGATTCTGTTCATGCAGGGCGGACATCTTTCTGCATTGCCTATGGACATCAGATTCCAACTTATTTAGCCTTTTGATGCAGAATCACATCAATGAGCTACCAGCCCTTCAGCTTTGGACTGGGGCTGCATCCTCAGTTCCTCTTGTTCTAAGACTTCCAGTTTCTTGGACCAAGCAACTACTGGATTCTCTGGCTGTCCAACATGCAGATGGTCATTATGGGACTATCCAGCCTCTGATCCTGTAAGCCAATCAATAAATCCCCTTTCAGAAAGAGAGAGAGAGAGAGATAGAGAGAGAGAGAGAATACACAGCTTTCACACTACCTGACTTCAAAATACAGATGTTCCTTGACTTACAGTGAGGTTGTGTCCTGATATACTCATCATTACTGGAAAATATTGTACTAAGCAGAAAATGCATGTAATATGCCTAACCTAGCAGGCACTATAGCTTACCAACACAACACACTGCAGTGTCAGTTGTTCACCCTCTTTGGCACGGTTTATTGGGAATTGTCTTTCAGAACTGCCCACCATCAAAGAGAGTATTGTACTATATATCACCACCCTGGAAAAGATTAAAATTCAAACTCCTAAGCACAGCTCCTACAGAACACATAGCACTTTTGCACCATCCTAAAGTGAAAAACTTGTGAGCCAATCAAAGCAGGATGGTACCGGCATGAAAACAGACATATCTATAGATTAACGGAAGAGACCAGAAAGCCCAGAAATAAATCTACATATTTGCAGTCCATTGATTTTTTTTATGAAAGTGCCAAGAATATATAGCACAGAAAAGACAGTCTCTTTAACAAATGAAGCTTAAAAATTAGGATATCCACATATTCACACCATATACAACAATCAAATCAAAATGGGTCAAAGACTTAAACAAAAGACTCAAAACTGTAAAAATACTGGAAGAAACATTGGGGAAAGCTTTTTGACATTGGTATGAGCAATGACTTTTTGGACAAGACTCCAAAAGCAGAGGCAACAAAAGCAAAATAGACAAATGGAATTACATCAAACTTAAAAGCTTTGGTACAAAAAAAGAAACTAGAGAAAACTTATGGAATGAGATAAATACTGCATACCACACATCTGATAGGAAGTTAATATCCAGAATGTATAAGGAACTCAAACAACTCAATAGCAAAAAAAAAACAAACCTGATTAAAAATGAGTAAAAGACCTGAATAGACATTTCTCAAAAGAAGATATACAAAAGGCCAACATGTATATGAAAAGAAATGCTCAACATCACTAATCATCAAGGAAAGTAAAATTAAAACCATAAAATATGTCCTTATACCTGTTAGAATGGCTATATGAAAAAGATAAATATTGGTGAGCATATTAAAACAAGAGAGAGCCCTTGAACACTGTTGATGAGAATGTAAATTTGTGCATCAATCAGAGAAGAGTATAAAAGTTCCTTTAAAAATTAAAAATAGAACTAGAGACATTTATAGCTAGAGCCAAGGATTTAGCTCAGTGGTTCTGCTGCCTGCCTAGCAAGCGTAAGGACCAGAGTTCAATCCCTGGTACCAAAAAGAAATTTGAATTAGGAGATTTGCCTAATAATGGTTTCTTGGGGTTGGGGATTTAGTTTAGTGGTTCTGCAGCCTGCCTCGCAAGCACAGGGAGCCGAGTTCGATTCCCCAATACCAAAAAAAAAAAAAAATAGAACTAGAGACATTTATAGCTAAGTGAATACACACTGAGGCCATACTTTTAAGTGAAATAAATAGGACACACGTGTAAATACTGAATAGTTTCTCTGATGTGAAAAACTAAAAGTGTAAATAAGAATCAAAATGTATAATTGATATTGTGAAATAGGAAGGAAATGTTTAAAGGAATAGAGGAAGTGTGAGGGGAAGAGGAAAGGAAAGAAGGGAAAAAAATATGAGAAAAGGAAAAACATGAAAACAAAGTCTTTGTAAATAGGGAAGGGTGGAGAGGGTGAAGGCAGGGCAGGGGAATGGGGAAAAAATAAGAACCAAGATACATCATGTACAGGTATAAATTCCAATGATGAATGTAACTGTATTGTATACCTAAAATGTACCAATGAAATAAACGGAAAAAAATATTAAAAATAGAGGGCTGGGAGGCTGGGTATTTAGCTCAGTGGTTCCACCACCTGCCTGGCAAGTGCAAGGTCCTGAGTTCGATCCCCAGTACAAAAAAAAAAAAAAAATAGAAGGTCAGAGATTTAGGTCAGTGATGTCATGCCTGCCTCGCAAGCACAAGGTCCTGAGTTCGATCCTCATTACCACAAAAAATAAATAAATAAAATAAATAAATAGAACTAGCATGTGATCCAGCAATCCTGCTACTGTAACATCCAAATCAATATGTCAAAGAGACCTCTGTTCTTCCATGTCCACTGCAGCACTCTTCACAATTCCCTAGATGTGCAAGTAGCTTAAGTGTCCATCAATGGATGAATGGGTAAAGAATATACCAATTCTATGAAATCCAATTCATCCATTAAAAAGCAGGAAATCATGTCATTTTTAACAGCATGGGTGAATCTGGAGGACATTATACTAAGGGAAATAAGCCAGGCAAAGAAAAACAAATACCATAAGATCTCACTTACATGTAGAATATAAAAGAGTCAAATTCAGAAGCAGAGAGTAAAATGGTAGAAGCAGGTAGTAGAAGTTGTAGGGAATGGAGTCATACTGGTCAAAGGATGTAACATTTCAACAAGACAGAAGAAGTAAGTTCTGGACATCTATTATACAGCATGGTGACTATAGTTAATAACATCCACAAATAATTATAATAATAATAATTGTGTAGTTGGAAATTACTGAGAGGATAAAATCTTTTTTTTTTTTTTTTGGTACCAGAGATCGAACTCGGGTCCTTGTGCTTGCAAGGCAGGCGGTGGAACCACTGAGCTAAATCCCCAGCCCTGAGAGGATAAAATCTTAATGCTTTTACCACAAAGATATGATAGCTATATTAATTACATGATTGTGGTAGTCATTTCATAATCTAAATATGCATGTCAAAACATCCATTTCACATTGTAATTTCTTACTTGTCAAAGCTGGAAACAAAGTTATTTCTCTTAAAAGGTGTATCTCTTTTTA
The DNA here is from genome assembly GCF_000247695.1 of Heterocephalus glaber. The sequence goes on along the minus strand of NW_004624794.1, from coordinate 9,195,691 downwards.
GGGTTATTGTTATATGCCTGCAGTATATAATGTGTACCCTCCTTGTGGGGAGTTGGTACAGGTACATCACACATCTTAATTCCTTTTGTCACTCATTTCCCTCCCCTACCTCCATCTCTTGATTCTCTTCCCACTTGACAAAGATCTATTTCCCTGCTTCCTAATAAATCTCTTTTTAAAATGACGGTTTGGACATATGTATCCATTTTCACTCCCTCCCTGAGTCTCATTAAAGTTATAGTAACATTATTTTCTCAAAAATATAAATAAAATACATAAACCTGCAAGAAGAGGAAGAAGAACAGAAGAGACAACAACAACAAATATTTAGAAATAGGAAATTTCTAAAAGAAATTGGAAAGCAGGTGCATGATGACCTAACAGGGTTATGAGTGTAGCTCAAAGGTAGACTGTTTGACTAACATGCATAAGCTCTGGGTTAAATCTGCAGCACCACAGAAAAATGAAAACAGACAAAAGAATACCAAATTCTAAACTGAAGACTATACCATGCTGCTTTCAAAATCCTTCTTTCTGTGCAAATCTCATCTGTCCAAAATATCTCCTCTTTTGCAACATTCTCAATATTCCAGATCACTGTCAATTCACTCTAAACTGCTACCTCTGGGATAATCATCATCATCATCATCATCCTCATCATCATCCTCATCATCAACCACCACCTATGAAGCACTTACAAAGTACCCCCTATAATGTCAAAGCTTTATAAATTAGGTAGACTGTACCATCTGGTGATTCTCAAATGTTTCTTGTTTGGGGGATATCGTTTGCCCAAATTACGTGTAAATTTCTTGAAAGGAGAATTTCTATTTTATCCAACTCTAAAATTTTCACACCACCTGTCTCCAAATAGGTAGTCAATACTTTAATTGGATGAGTTCATAGACCACACACCTAACTGATATTTATTACAGCCAACTAGCTAACGTCCAATTGGCACTCAAAAATAAAGGGAGCCTGTCTCTGATGCCCTTTTAGGTCCTACCACCAAGACATTTGCCAGTTATCCTGAGTGACAGCAAGTGGCATATCAGAGACCCATCTATCCATTTACGGCAGGGTGACCTGCCTGGCTTAGCATTTAGCAATCAGACTTCTAAATAGCAATAAACCCCATGCTGAGTCTGCAACAGATGAAAAAAAAAAAGATGTCTTTTATGACACTTCATGATAATGGCTTTATTGCCAAAAGCCATATTAGCAGAAGATGGAAGATTCAATTTATAGAATCTCCTGAATGTCTGTATGTTCAGCAACAGTCTGTTTATGCCCAAGAAGAGACTGGTGCCTGTGGAAAATGTATTTGAAGGACAACTCACAATGCTACTTTGCTCTGCCAATGAGAGTCCACATTCTTTTCTTTCTCAAGCCAGAGTAGAACTAACCAAATGAATTAATGCATCCTGGCCTAAACCTCAGAGCCAGAGTGAACCATTGAGAATTTGGATCATCTCATTCTTTGTGATCTAAGTCACTTAAGACAGCCCAGAGAACTGCCAGGAAAACTTCCTTCTTTGTGAGACAACAAAAACAGATGGAAAACTGCTAAAATGGCTCAAGTATGTGGCATTTTATAACATTTATGTGGCTCTTGAAAAAAATCAGCTTTAATTGACTTTTTGCTTCCCTTGTCCTAGTTCTGTCAAAAGCTCTTATGTTGTTTTAGGGATTTAAGTTGGAGAATAAACCATTCAGAGTAGACCTTTAATTACTACAATTCAGAAACAGTGTACCACTTGTTCTCAAGTCCCTGCCAAAAAGGCAAGAGCACCGGTGAGGCAGCAGAAGGAAAAATTTAATATAAAATCCATTTCTTAAGATGATATTGAAAATAAAACAGAAATTTAACTGGCCATAACTTTCACTGGATGGCCTACCAGAGCCTTCAGCTCCCTGTGTGATCTAGAGAAGGCCACTAAACCTCTCTGTTTGGTATCATCTCCTTATGAAGAATAAGAAAGTTAATATTCTTCTACTTCAAATATCAAACATAAGTGCCCACCTGCCTGCCTTATACTACGCATGAAGCATCTTGAAAGGCACGTTGAAAATAAATGGAAGTATGATGGTTCTCTAAATCTTAGGTGTGAGTAATAGGTTTTAAAACAAAAACTGAAGCCAGGCACAGTGGTACACACCTAGAATCAGCACACTAGGAGGCTTAGGCAGAAGGATCACAATTTTCAGCCCAGCCTGGGCAACATAGCAATTTAAAGAGCTTCTATCTCAAAATATAAAATTAAAAAAAATTTAAAGCTGGAATGTAGCTTAGTGTGAAAGCTCTGGGCTCAATCCCCAGTAGCAGGAAAAAAAAATTCAGATAAAAATCTTTTATTTTCCTTATAGATACATTTGATCATAGGTTAACATTTAATTTTCTCCCCCTGGAAAACCTGATACAGGCAGAACGTCAGTTGTGTTAGTGGGCTCTCATTGGATGGGGAAGGGAGGCAGAAAGGGCAGCCCACTGGAGTGAGTAATGGTGCTCTATATGGTTGATTTGGGTCCATGGGTCTAATTAAACCTAAGGAGACCGCCCCAGATGAGGACTTACTAGAACAAAATCACTACATAAAGTTAAAGAATGAGTATATTTTAGTTACACTATCACTATTCTCTCTTTTTGTAACCTTTTTATTATAAAAATAAATATTATTTTTTTAAAACTTGCATCCACCACCAAAGTCAAGAAATAAATTCATCAGCCAACCCAGAATACCTTCATGTGCCTTATCCCCTTCCTATTTCCAATAAAACCACTATATTGGCTTTGCATAATAATTACATGTTTGTTGTGTGTGTGTGTGTGTGTGTGTGTGTGTGTGTCTGATTTTATCACCAACAGTACATCCTTAGATACTATAGTCCTGGCAGTTAAAAATTGGGTATTATAGGTCTTTCTTAATTTTATGGGTCACCTTCCACCTCTCTCTTTTTACTGTAATCTATCTGTTGAAAAAACTTGGGGTATTTGACTGGTAGTTTCTCAAAGTCTGGTTTTGCTGATTGGTACTCTTGGTATAATTCAACATGTTCCTCTGTATTTCTTGCAAATTGGCAGCTGGATCTCAGGGCTGGATCAGACCAAAGCTCAATCTCTTTGGCAACACCATAGGTGGTGTTGAGTTCTTTCATTAGGGAACACATGATGTCTAATGATCTCTCTCTTCGTGGTGTGACAACTGCCAGGGTAGAATGCCTAAATCCATTAAAATGGTAATATTCTAATTCTATCATTTCTTTTTTAATAAATGGAATATTTTTGTAAAGAGATACAGCTCCTCTTCTATGTCTGGTTGCTGTTGGCTTAGGTCACCTAGGAAAAGCAGGATAAATGCTTGAATCTTTTCCCTTGCTTATCAATTTCAAGATAAATAATGAATTGAATTACTGTTACTTTCTGAAAGTGTCCAAGGGATTTTAACTTTTAAGTCCAAAAAACTCATGAATTTAAAGACAGTTTTGTATTTTGATTCATTAAAAATGTTTCTCTTATTGGAGCTCGAATGGTTCTAAATTTGGACAATACGGATCTTTCTCAAATTAGCTCCTGGGTCTTTTGTCATGACATTAAAGCATCTGTAAGTTTCCTCACTATTTGCCATGATGAGATGTTCCAGTTTATTTTGTACATTTTTTTGTGCCAGACCTGGAATTAGCCAAGAACCTTGGTTTACTTAATAGGGAATGGCATTTTAAGGTTTGTGTTAGTTGGCTTTCCATAACTATAAAATATTGAGATAATCAGTTTATAAAAGAGACATAGTTTATTTTGGCTTATAGTTTTGGATTTTTCAATCCATGGTCAGTTGGTCCCATTAATTTTGGACCTGTGGTGAGGTAACCTGATACACTGGGAGTGTATGGTCAGGCAAATGCATCATCTCATAGCCAGGGAAAAAAAGAAAAAGGAAGGGAATGTGGTTCCATAGTCCCCTTTAGGTGTACACCCTAAACGCTCACTGGGTCCCATCTCTCAAAAGTTCCGCCACCTCCCAATGGCATGACCCTAGGGACCAACCCTTTAACACACAGGCCTTTGGGAGACACTTAAGAGCCAAACTATATAAGAAGGCTACAATCTGGGCAGTAGAAATGCTCAGTGCTAGGCTTTTTCATTAGTCAGAACTAGAATATACACAAATATACATACATAATTTTTAAAAATATAATAGTTCATGAGTGCATAGTTTTAACTTCTCATTTATACCCAAAATTATTTTTAATATATCTTCCATACTACATTTCTATTTCCTTTCTTTCTAGTTCTCTAAAACACAAAAGATTATATTACATCTCATAATTACTCATTTACTTTATCCCACATTATATATACAACAGTGTAAGACTAATAACGCTAATACTACCACTTTTCGAGAACAATTTAAATTTTTTGCATAAATTCTTTTATTGGTAAATTTTAGGTAAACAATATATTTACATTTATCATTGGGTGCTTGTACCTGTACATGATGTATCTTTTTTTTAATTCTTTTATTGGTACATTTTAGGTATACAATATGTTTACATTTCTCATTGGGTGCTTGTACCTGTACATGATGTATCTTAGTGCTTATTTTTTCGTCCATTCCCTGTGCACCCTTCACCCCCTCCACCCTTCCCTATTTAAATAGAATTTGTTTCTATTTCTTTTTTCTTTTCTCATAATTTTTCCTTTCCCTTCTTCCCTTCCCCCTTCCCCTCCCTCTTCCCCTCCCCCTTTGGAACTTTTCTTCCTATTTCAAGTTATCAATTATTCATTGTAATCCTTTTAATTCTTATTGACACTTTCAGTTTCTCACACTAGAGAAACTACTCGGTATTTACACGTGTGTCCTATTTATTTCATTTAAGAGTATGGCCTCAATATGCATCCATTTAGCTATAAATGTGTCTAGTTTCTCGTTCTTTATGGCTGAGTAGTACTTCATTTTATAAAAAAAAAACCCACATCTTCTTTATCCAGTTTCCAGTTGATGGGCACTTAGACTGTTTCCAAATTTTAGCTATTACAAACTGTGCCGATATAAACATGGGTGCATATATATCGCTGTGGTATGATTCTTTTAATTCTTTGGGGAAGATACCCAGCAGGGGAATAGCGGGGTCAAATGGGACCTCTAGTCCTAGTTCTTTGAGGTATCTCCACACTGATTTCCACAGTGGTTGCCCCAGTCTGAGCTCCCACCAGCAATGGAGAAGGGTTCCTTTCTCCCCACACCCCCACCAGCATTTGTTATTGGTTGATTTCTTGATAGCAGCCATTCTTTCTGGGGTGAGATGAAATCTCAGCATTGTTTTCATCTGCATCTCTCAAATGACCATTGATGTTGTTTTTCATATGTTTATTTGCTATTTCTACTTCTTTGTCTGAGAAATGTCTGTTCATTTCAGATGCCCATTTTTGAATTGGGTCTTTGAATTTGGAGGGTCTGATTTTTTTCAGTTCTTTATATATTCTAGATAGTAGTCCTTTGTCTGAGGTACAGCTGCTAAAAATTTTTTCCCGCATTGTAGGTTGTCTCTTAGCTCTGTTGGTGGTTTCTCTTGCAATGCAGAAGCTTTTTAATAAGATGAGATCCCAGTTGTTGATTCTTTGTGCTAGTTCCTGTGCTACTGAGGTTTTGTTCATAAAGTCTTTTCCTACACCAATGTCTTCCAGAGTTCTACCTAACTTATCTTCCAGCAAGTTTAGTGTTTCTGTTTTAATATTTAGATCTTTAATCCACTTTGATCTTAGTTTAGTGCATGGTGAGAGATATAGGTCTAGTTTTAATCTTTGGCAGGTTGAAATCCAGTTTTTCCAACACCATTTATTAAATAGGCTATCTTTCCTCCAGTGAGGGTGGTTGGCTCCTTTGTCAAAGATGAGGTGGTTGAGTGTGTCTGGAGTTCTTTCTGCATCTTCTAATCTATTCCACTGATCCTCAGATCTGTTTGTTTGCCAGTACCAAGCTGTTTTTATCACAGTAGCTTTGTAGTATAGTTTCAAGTTGGGGATTGTGATACCTGCTGATGTGTCTCTGTTGCCCAGAATTGCTTTTGCTATTCTAGGTCTCTTCTGGTTCCAAATGAATTTTTGAATTGTTTTCTCTAGTTCTGTGAAATATATTGAGAACAATTTAATGTTATTTTTGTATTTTTTCTCCTTTCTTCCTTTTTTTTTTTTTGGTACCAGGGATCGAACTTGAGACCTTGTGCTTGCGAGGCAGGTGGCAGAACCACTGAGTTAAATCCCTGGCCCTCTTCCATTTTTTTTTCCCTCTTCAATTTTTTAATAGTTGTACAGAGTTTACAATGTCAGCATATAGAGTCATTACTTTCTATATCTTCTCTTTCATTTTAATCTAGGTTTAATCTTTCATTTTAATCTATAAATGTACATTTAATGTTTTCCACCAGCCCTCAATTTGATGTCTTTCTAGTCTTTTGGGCTAACTGAAGCTACATCTGTAATAGTTTCATCAAGAAATTCTTATGGAAACACTATTCTCTGAATTACTAACAGTAGAATTAGTAACAAATAACAAATTAGTAACACTAATATACTTGAAAGTCAGGTTCACATTTTTTTCCGTGAATATCTTGAACATACTACTCTGTTTTTTTCCAGCATATAAAGTAGTGCTATAAGGGTCAGGGATTTAGCTCAGTGGTTCAGCTGCCTGCCTCACAAGTGCAAGGTCCCGAGTTCGATCCCCCGTACTAAAAAATAATAATAAATAAATAAATAAATAAATAAAGTAGTACTGTAAAAAAATCTGATAATAATTTACCTGACTTTCTCATGTAAGTCACTGGGTCTGCTTGCTTGAGAAACCATGGGAGTATTTTCCTTTCAAGTCCAATTAATTTAGTAGACTACTTCTTGGAGTTAGTCCTTCTGTGATACCAAATTTGGATCAATATTCTCCAATATATGGTCAAGTCATTCAATATGAAATTTCAAATGTTTTCTAATTTCAGGAAATTTTTCTAAAGTTATACCTTTTATAATTTGTTCTCTACCTTGGCCTTAGTTTTCTTTTTCAGGGACTCTTATTACTTATATGTTGGGTCTTCTTTGCCTATCTTCAATAATTCTCAGTTCATCTAAAATATTGTAATCCTTTTCCTCATTTATTTTTAACATTTCTTCCCTTTAACTATTTATAAGGCATCATCTGTTTTATTTGTGCTTATATACCACTAGTTTAGTCTTGATTTCTAAAATTTTTTCTTTTTAGTTTTTTCTCAGTTATGTCAGCTTTTCTAATTATGTTGTACTTTTATATCTTATATGATCTTTCTATGTCTTTTCCTTATTTTAAATTAGAAAGTTATAATTTTGACTTGTTTTGTGAGCATACTTTTAGGAGTTTTCATCATATAAAAGAATGTTATTTTACTCTTCAATCTCTTTTTTTAAATGATGACTTTAAACAGTATTTGACCTCAATTTTTTTCTCATTTTTATATAAAGTTAATTTTCCTGAAATTTTAGAAGAAAGTCCTCAAGGTACCTTTTCTAATTTCACAGAGCCCTCACTTTTGCTATTTTCTTGAAGCATTCAAAAATATAAAGGTTTGCTTTTTGAGATTTCCTGGCTCTATCCCCCTCCAGCATCTTTATCTGGATGGTCTCTTTTCTTCCTTACTATTGTCCCCCACTTTGCTCAGTTTAATTTCCATTCCCAGCAGTCGCTTCTTGGTGTGGGACCCTATCCTGGAAGAGACAATTTAACAGACCACATAGGGGTCTCCTTGAGGCTCTTCAGACCTTATAGCAGGCAATTTATGCTCATAAGAAAAGCAAACCCCTCCTGATTTCAGCTACTGTTCTCACACTGGTCCACTGCACTTTCCAGTTAACATCTGTTTGTTGTTTGGGGTTGCTTCTGTTCTTAAGTCTGCCAAATGCCCCATTGGTTCTCTCTTTATATCTCCACAGAGACACTATTATTCTAAAAGTCTTATAGCTGATGTTGATTTGTCTTTGTCCACTAATGTTTTTGGGTTTCTGGGATATCTTGTCACTGGTTTTGTTGTAAATGTCATCCATGGGTTTTGGTTTGCCATCTAGTACTCCATTTTTATTTATAAATTTGGAGAGATTTAAAAACTCTACTACCATCTTCCCAGAATGTCTTTATCATTATTTTCAATTTAATATAATCACTCAAATAGCTAATAAGGACATCAGGTCTACCTGATACATTTATTTATGCATTCACCCAACTACAAGTAGTTGAGGTGAACCTAATAAAACCCACAGGTATTATAATAGATACCAAATCACAAGCAATGAAACTGAAGCAGTGATTTAAAAATCTACCAACTAAGAAAATCCCAGATCCCAGTGGATTCACTGCTGAATCCTATAAAAGCTTCAGAGAAGATCTAACACCAATAATCCTCAAGCTCTTTAATGAAATTGAAAGGAAAAGAATACGTCCAGAGTCATTCCTGGAAGCTGCCATTACTTTGATTTCCAAACTAGACAAGGATCTAACCAAAAAAGAGAACTATAGACCAATCTCTTTAATATAGATACAAAATCCTCAACCAAAAACCGGTAAAGAGAATGAGAAAGACCAAGCTCAGTCTTTTGCAACAGCCAACACTTGTGGGGAAAACCTGATCCTGTAAGAATCAATGCCCTCCAAGGGTAGTGCCCCTATGATCTAATTGTGTCCTCAAAAGCCCTACCACCATGGTCTCTACACTCCCACTTCCACAGCAGACTCAGTCTCCTTTCTGAGAAATGAGACCCCTAAAGAAACAAGTATGGGTTTTGCTAACTCGACCATTACATTGGGAAACTAAGCCTCAACATGAGTTTTGGTAGCAACAAACCACATCAAACCATAGGAATATTTTTCTGAGCCTAAATCTCTTAAAATAAGCAGCTACACCTTAGTCATTCCTGAACTCCCAGGACATAGCACATAGAATCCCTCAATAAATTTTAGTGAAACTGAAATTTGATTCAGAAATACCTAAAATATGACCATCTTTTGGCAACTGCACATTTAAGGTGTTGGTTTTAGGCTTTCTTTCACGTCTGAGGTCCTCTGCTTAGTTCATCAGAATACTAAACCAGCCCTGGGTTTGATTTCAGGCAGGGTCATGCCAGGCTCTACGTGACAAATGACAATAAAAGCCAACACATATTGAGGGTTTTGGGGATACTAGATGATTGCTGCCCTATGTCCTTGAGATGAGTTCATTCATTTAATGGCCCTATCAACTCTCTAAGGTAGGTATCTATTTTCCATGATCCAGACATGTTAGTTAGACTCCTCTAGAGGAACAGAATCAATAAAAATGTAAGTTGAATTATGCAAGGGGATTTATAAGGTAGTCTTACAGAATCACAGGTGGGAGAGTCTACCATGGCTGTCTGTAGGATTAGAAGCAGAAGGATCCACAAAGGCCTCCTCTGTGCTGGAAAGCCAGAGGATCCAATAACTGCTCAGCCCCAAGAAGATGGAAACCACAGAACAAGAGAGATCAAGCACACAGCACCAGTGCAAGTCTGAAGGCCTGGAGCTCACTGTAGAGTCACTGGTGCAAATCTGCATTGCAAGGCTGAAGAAACTGGAGACCAGTGTCCCAAAGCAGCCACATCAAAGGGCAAACCAGTGCAAGAAGCCTGGAGCTTTTCAAAAGGACACGCTTCCTTTCTCTTCTCCTTTTTCATTCCATCAAGACTGTAAGCCTATTTGTTGGTGTAACCCACATCTAAGAGGTTTCATTCCCCTCAGTTTTCTGGCCTACATGGCAATCGTCCACAGACACAACTAGAATTGTGTTTTACCAATTTGCTAGGTGGTTCTTAATCTAGTCGAGCTGACATATCACAATTAATGGTCACACCAGGATAGAGGATAAAGTTAAACAACTAATGCAAGTCCCCACAGCTAGGAAATGGTGGCTTTATTTTCAGAATTCAAAATGCTTTTCAGCCACTTCTACTCTGAAATCTGAATGACATATCTGCCCTAGCATTTTGTATGTTTCTTGGATGCTATCTTGATTCTTCCCTAAACTTCCCATGGTTTCTATACTCCCACTTCCACAACAGGCCTGGTATCCTCTCTGAGAAATTAGAGTCCTAAAGAAGCTAGTCTGGGTCTTGCTAACTTGATCAACTATCTGTCCTATCACCCCCAGGTAAGTGGAGAAGCTGAGCTTTTACTGGGTGCGAAATGAGCTGCTCCCGAGCATTCACTGCATGCAGAGCATGGTGCTCTGCACCACAGTATCCCAGACCTCAGGAAGAAGTGCTAAACACATAAACACACAAATAATATCAGCCCACAAAGGTGCATACCCGCTGAATTCAGGCAGGGAAGAAGCCTTGAAGTTGAGGAGGAAAAGTTTGCTAGCTAACATTTAGACAGATGGAAAAGAGAAGAGAAAGCATGTCCAGCAGGGAGACCAACTTCAGATGAGGCACAGAAGTGGGAATACAGCTGCTGTTGGGATTCGGATGCAAACTCAGTGAACTCCTTCTGAGAAGAAAAATGGAAGTGTAGCCTGCCACCAGTGCTTGAAAAACTCTCAGCAACAGTTTAGCCCAGGAATTGGCAAAGGATGACCCACAGGCTGCTAGTTTTGTGAATGTAGTTTTTCTTAACCTTACTTCATTTACATTCCCCTGTAATTGCTTTTAAATAAAAGTTATAAGCAACTATTGCTTTGAACTCAGCACCTGCATTAGGCCCGACAGACCAGACCAAAATGGAGTCATCCATGCTGAAAGCCATGGAAATCGATTGAAACTTTAACTTTTGAGGGGCATGCTGGCAATTGAACCCAGTACATCACCCATGCTAAGCAAATAAATACTCTACTACTAAGCTATATCCCCAATCCTCAACTGAAATTTTTATTAGTGCATATGAATTACACAGAATAATGGGCTTCATTGTGGCATTTTCATAAAAGATATCTTGATCATACCCACACTTACTCTTCCCTCTTCCATTCTCCTGATCCCTGTTCTCTTCTCTAATAGTCTCCTTTCTACTCCCATGTCGTCTTTTCTTTTTCTTTTCTTCTAGATTCTACACATGAGAGAGACACACGAGATTTGCCTTTTGGAGTCTAGCTTATGTCACTTAACATGGAATCAGCTTACATGTCCATCAACAAATGAATGGATTTTTAAAATGTGGTGTATATACACAACAGAGTACTATTCAGCCATGAAGAAGAATGGTATCGTGCCACTTGGAAGAAAATGGATGGAACTGGAGATCATCATGTTAAACTAGAATTTGAAGAAAGCATAAAAACCACCAAACAGACTAGTCTTCCCTAAAAGCAGGAGATTCTCAGCAACCAGTCAAAAAGAGCCCAGATAAGGATGACTCCTCTGCTATAGCCTTTGTAAGGAAAGTAACCAGAAGTAGCCTGATATTAACCAATTCATTTTTTTCTGTTGTTTCTTTTTCCCATCTCAAGCTACCTTATAAAAACAGACTGTTCTGCCATGCTCTAGGGAGGACCTTTTTATTTTTAGATAGATGTTGCCTGAATCATGACTGGTTAATAAAGCCAATGAGCTCATTTAAATTAATTTTATGGGGCCGGGGATTTAGCTCAGTGACACTGTGCCTGCTTTGCAAGCACAAGGCCCTGAGTTCAAACCCCAGCACTGAAAAAAATTAATTTTATGAAATCTTAGTTTGGGACACTTTTTTTTTTATTAAAACAGCAGAACTGAGCAAGAGACCATGTGGCCCACGAAATCTAATATATTTATTATCAAATCCTTTACAGAAAAATTTTGCTCATCTCAGGCTTTGAATATCAACCTCCCAGAAGAAAAGTTAACAAAACCAACTGACTGATATTAAAGATGTATTATATTTTTTTAAAAATTTTATCTAAAACTTAAAAGAAACTCAAGATACACAAGTTTGCTACGTTCTCAAAAATCATTGATGAGTTTGTAGCTGAATGGATTATAGGAGGTGGGACCAGGTTGGAGGATGTAGGTCACTGGGGACATGCCACTGAAGGCACATCTTTCCTGGGGCTCTGCCTTGTCTCTGCTTCCTGGCTTCCATGAGGTGCACACCTTTCCTCCACCATCCCCTTACGTCCTGAGGTTTCTGTCTCACCCCAGGCCTAAATGCAATGGAGCCAGCTGACCATGAACTGAAGCTATGAACCAAAAGTAAATTATTCAGTATTTAGTTCCAGCAATGGAAAGCTGACTAATATCAGAATTGACACTCCCAATGGATTTGGAGTTTCAATAGCAAAATTCTCATATTCATTTACAGCAATAAACATAAAACATTCAAAGGTTATCCATGTGCTATTTGTTAAACACAAGCTAAATAAAAGAAAACATATATAAACCATTAGTGGGAAATAAAAATAAAAATTCAGCTAAAAATAGGTTTATAGGGATAAAAAGTAAAACAAATTAAAATGCATTAGAGTCAAGGTCATCTTACCAAAAAATATCACTAAGCAAGATAATTTCTTATATTCTCAAAATTTTAATTAAAGGAAAATGTGTCTATGTATGCTTGGACATTTGTAGGAATGGGGGAAAGGACATGATAGACAGAGAAACACGAGGCATGGTAAAAAAAAAAAAAAAAAAAGCCCCACATTAGAAGACACAGGCCTTAATCACTCTCTCCCCAGCATAGGTCAGGTGACCAGGACACTTGACCTGCCCGAGACTGAGCTGCTCCGAAGAAGCAATTCTGCCAGACCATCTCTGAGGGCTTTTCCACTTTGAGATTCATGAACATTAACAGAACATTAGTAGAGCAGGGAGAAATTAATTAATTTAATGAACAAAAATAAATGAAATCCTTTCACTGCCTTCTGATATCTTTCATTTACAGTGTTCAAATAGACTTTCTATACTTGAAATAATGAAATTACTTCATGTAAGACCTACTGTAATCTAGACTTCCAAGGACCTTAATGTGTCAGACCTTCCCAGATCAGAAGGAAAACGGTTGAGGAAGAGCAAGGGATAAACACAGAAGTCCCCTGAGAAGAGTAATGCAGTTAGGGAACAGCCCGTGGCCCTCAGCAGCTGTATGATTACCCTCTAACCATGCTCACTTGAACAGTGGGGCACAGAAACGCGCCTACATTCCCGCCCAGTGCTCATCAGCGGCAGTAATGAAGACTGCCCTCCAGGGAAAACTAGAATGAGACTTGGGAAAGGCACCAGGCACATAATAAAAGAATAGGAAACATGTTAGAGAAAAGCTCCATGTTAGCAAAGGAGTAGAATAACAAAAGGGAGAGGGGAGAAGAGTGTGTTTGTTCCATGACTCTTTCCTAACAGAGGAAAACACTCAGGATGCACAGATCCCAAAGACCAATCTGAACTCTAAGACCAGGAGCCAGCGGGGTGTTGTGAGGAAGATTGAGGGGTCCATGGTTGTTCAGCACAGAATGCTGGGAGTAAGTTTGTTAAGTAGCCACAAAGCAGGGACAATATCAGATGCAGGGATCATCAGAGAGTAGTCAGGTGCTCAAGAGCCAGACAGGGATATTGCTTAGTCAGCCCTGTGTATTGGAGGTGGTGGAAGATTAGGTAAAAGAAGGCAAAGGTCAGGACCGGGAGGAGGAGTCTGCCAAGCAGCAGAGGGAGGACCAGGCAGGTGAGATGTGGAGACATTAAGGGGCTAAGGGAGCACACAGCTCAACTTAATGCTAAGGAAACAACCAAGAAGGAGAGGTCTGAAGCATGAATGTCAATTTGTCATTTGTGATCAGTGCAAGGACTGCTCCACTGCAAGGCTGGGTGAATGGAGAGGACATGGAACCACGTGTGCACACAACCCTTTCCAGCATGTGGCTGTGAAAGTGGCCCGCTTGGCCAGGGAGTTCTTTAAAAACCCAGATGATGTAAGCGGGTTAAACTTGGTAAGAGAAGGATCTATCTGTCTTAAAGAAAAAGAAGTGGAATATCCAAGAGAAGGAAGGGATGTGCTGTAGCAGTAGTTTTCAGGTTGTGAGTCAGGATCCACTAGTGAATTGTAATGTCAAGTTGTTGCCCAGCATTTTAAACACCGAATAGATAGATTACAGTAAAACAAAACAGAGGGGTTGGGGATTTAGCTCAGTGGTGCCACTGCCTGCCTCGCAAGTGCAAGGTGCTGAGTTCGATCCCTGGTACCAAAAAAAAAAAAAAAAAAAAGGAAGAACAAAATAGAAGGTATCTGAGAATATCCAAATAAGCATTGCCTCCAGAAATATGTAAGACTGTAAGATAAATGCAGGTGTCTGTGTGTGTGACATGCACTGGAATGCAATTTAAAATGTGGGGCTCATTCAAAAACCATGGAAGCCACTGACAGAAAAGGCAAGGCTGAAGGGCCGAGGAGGCAGAGCTGTATGGCATCCAGAAATAGGGGAAGATGTGTCTCAGAGCAACAAAGAATGGGGCAGTCTTGGCTTTGCTTTTTGTGATACTAGGGTTTGAACCCAGTGCCTTTTCACTGAGTTATATCCCCAACCCATTTTAATTTTTTTTTTTTTAATTTTGAGACAGGGTCTTGCTAAGTCACTAAATTGCTCTGGCTGGGTTTGAACTTGCAGTCCTTCTGCCTCAGTCTCCCACAGTACTGGGATTACAGAGATACAACACCACGCCCAGAGAGGATGGTGGGATTCCTCCGATTCCCTCCCTTTTAGGTTTCTTCCACCACAAATCCTTGGCCATGAGGACAGAAGTAAGGACAACATAATACAGAAGAAGTAGGAAGTCGAATCCAACCCTTTTGTTTCTAAAAACTTTGAGGATAAGGTTATGGGAAGGAAAAACCAGGAAAGGGCAAAAGAGTCAACGACCTGAAGACCCAGTTGGGACAGTTGTAGCAGGGGCAGCTGAGCAGGAAGGATATGGAAAGGCATCCGGTTCCAATGTCTGAATAAGCCAGCAGTTCCCAGGGATGGCACGCCCAGTGTGCAGTGCTGAGGCGAGCAGGAAGGTTGGTGGAACCAAATAGTCAAGGTACTGGTCAGGTGGTAGTGTCCAGAGGGGCAGCTGCAAGGTTCAGTGTGGGCACAGAGATTGTGAACTAGGGTCCTTATCAAGAGACCCTCAGTCTCCACCTCCCCGATGACAAGACTCCAACCTCTGCTGGTGGGAGGGGACAGTCCCTCTGGAACACAGATGAAGGGTGAGGACATGGGCTCCAACTGGCCCTGAGACAGCTTTTCAGACAATTCTACTGTTGGTAGCCCCCCTTTCAGTCTGTGTATCTCATGTCCTTTTGTGATTCTGTCACACACATTTGGATGCTTCTTGACTTTTCCTCTGTCAGCTTAGAATAGACCTTTCTTCTCTCTGCTAAATCAGTTACTTCTCCTCCATGTGCTTTCTAGCTTTTTAAACGTTGCTATTTTCTTTCTCGTTCTTTTTGTCCTTGTGGGTTATTTCTCCCTTCTTAAAAAAAAAAAAAATCCCTTTACTCTTGTTTGAGCAGGGTTTCGGGAGGGACCAAAAGTAAACACATGTGATGAATGCTCCTCTTTACCTCTTACTTACATAATTATAAAAAGCCAATCATACTGTCTTCACTTCACCACACAAAAATATGTGCTCTCCATGGTGTGTGAACAAGGTAGCCCAGCCTGGTGCCTCAGCGGGACGGATGGAGCTGGCAGGTGGGTGTCCAGTCATGCAAGCAATCTGCTCCCAGCCATGCACACCCTCCTGGCCAGACCCCCAGGGACTATGTCTTTCAGTGAACGTTACCACCCCACTGGGAAGAAAATCACCAAACTGTCCTCTGAGCATTCCACCCCAGAGGCAGGGTGGAATCCTCATCCATTTAAAATCAAAAGTTTGAAAACATTCCTTCACTATATTGTGCACATATGGAACCCAAGAAAAATGATTTAAGAAAATTGCCTCATAAGAAAATGTAATTCCTTCATGATTAAGTAAAATGCCATCTAGTTAATCCTTCCTCAGGCTTTGATTACAAAAAAGTAGTTTCAGATGTTTTGCCATCCCAGACAGAAACCAAAGCGTAATAAGAGAGATAATCCTAGAATTGAAGGACTTTAGAGGTGGAAGGGACCTTTCCTACCAGCCCGTTCTAATCAGGAAGACATCCCATGTTGGAACCATGTTGGGACTGTGCCCAGACCTTAAAGACAGACTCCCCAAGAACAGGGCCCATGCACAGGCACATTCATCAAACTGCCCAGATAGCTCCCCCACTTCCCAGGTGTGGCTTTTCTGTCTTCATGCCTCCCTTGCACATGGGCTAAAAGTCAGCTCAAAGAATTTGTACAATTCACCAGAGATGTTCTCAGGCAAGCCCAGCAGAGGAGTCTTTGCAAAGCAGGCTGACATGTGTTCTGGTTCTTTACATCACACTTTATTCTTTCATTTACTCACTTATTCTTTCAATAACAATGTTTTAATACCCACTGTATCCTAATAATGGTAGCAACATTTATTGAGCACTTATAATCTATCTGGTAGTATTACTACTTAATGGGTGTTATTTCATTTAATCCTCACAACAGTGTTATGCAGTAAGTACATTTACTATCTCCAACTTATGGGTAAAGAAAAAAAAAGCACAGAGAGGCTAAGTAATGTGCTCAAGGCACATAGCAAATAGATGGTAGTACTCAAATACAGCTCTGGAACCTAGGCTCCTTTCTAATTGCTAGGTATCAGCTGCCTCCTGGTTGTTCCATTTCCAAAGGTCATAGAAAGAACACACACTGGGACCTGGGAAAGTGGTATTCCAACTCAGTGCAGGAGTGGGCTGCAGGTGGGCACCCAGGTGCCGACAGAGCATAGAAAGGTGTTCTCATTTCAGAAGTTGGGGTCAGCGAGCTGAGTCTTCAATGACAGGCAGCAGAAATATCACAATAACTATTGAGAAAGGCACAGAAGTACAATGGGTTCAAATTTTAGTGCTTACATTCCAGTGGTAAGACCAGATGTTGCCTCTTGTCTTTGAGACCTAATGTCAGCTGGGATGCCCCATTCCTCTAGATGCCAGAAATAATCTCCTTCAATACCGAGGCTGAGTCTACCTTGGCCCTGGAACCATGTCCTCAGCTGAGGACTTTTATGGAGTCACGGTGCAAAACTATCTCTATTCATCACTGGTCCACAATGTTTCTGCTGATTCTGCTCGTAAAGGGGTCCTTGGTCATGGGTCTGTAGTTTCTCTCATCAGAATCCCAACTTGCCTTAGTGAATCCTATTTAAAATAGAACAATCCTAATTATATACTATAATTAAAGTTATTTACTTCTTATAAATTGTTCATTTCTAGAATGTTCCATTTAAGATTTTTGAGCTCTGGTTGACTATGGGTAACTGAATCTGCAGAAACCAAAACCATGGATTTGGGGCATTTCTATACTGGGAACTGGTCTTTAAGGAGGTCATCGTTGACTTGATGGCACAGTTTCATTGGAATGATGGGGACAAAAGTCTGACTAGAGTGGATTTCAGCCCAGGCAACTTAGCAAAACCCTGCCTCAAAATAAAAATTTTAAAAGGCTAGAGATGTAGCTCAATGAAAAGGTTCTGGGTTCAATCTTTAGGACCACAAAAAAAGAGAGAGAATTTTATTAGTTATTGATATTAATCTCATACTGTACCTAATTTAGAAATTAAAGTTATCATAGGTAGGTATATGTAGGAAGAAATTTTGTATATATATTCACTTAAAAGCTAATGTACCTGCTTAACTTGGGTTTGAGGATACACATTCTCCTGATTTCCTTCCTACTTCGTGGGAAATACCTAAGTAGACAAGCTACCACTTCATGAACCTGACCACAAATCCTAAAGTGTGCACTACATACCTGAATTAAACCCTACTAAAACTACCACTGCTGTGACATACCTGCCATAGGTAAATACTGTGAACTCCCCCACCCTCGACTGTGGGAGCACAATTAAATGGATAATTTTTCATTATAAAACAATCACCTTCACTAGAGACCAAAGTTAAAATAATAATCTAAAACACTAATCTGGCCCTTAGTTTTAATTAATTTTCTTTAACGTGATCATCAGCACTTAGAACCCTGCACAAATGAGCGCTAATTCATGTCACTCAAATAAAAGAGAAAAGGGCTTTTGTGTCTTAAGTGCTTTTCTAATTGTTTAACAAAATTAACACTCCAAAAATATTTCATGTTAAACTCTATTCTACCAAGGCTCAAGTTAGGTTTCCCAAGGGAACAAGAATATAGACCCTGAGAATTGGGGCAAAATGGCTTGTTAAATGAACGAAGACAGTCTGAAATACAAACATTTTTGTGAAGTCTTCATATTTTATCAGCCAAACTGAGCTATAGCAAATCGTGGCATGTCTAAAAAATGTAGAGAAAACTACGAGCTTCTCCTTTTCTATCGATTCGACCTTCTATTACTTTAATGACCTGATCTAAAATGACCTGGCAAGTTCAGCATAACCCCCGGGCTCTATGTCAGCTGAGGGACTCATTCCGTCCATCACTGACATATTGCCAAGTCTTAGCTGCCACTCACCAGCAGGGGGCACTGCGCCAGGGCTTTTCTGTAGGCGAAAACCACTCAAAAGCTGAAGATCCTTGGATTTCAGGAGACTGAAAAAATTCTTGGTACCATCTCAGACAAATACGTTGCCACACAATCAACAGGGTGTCTCCATCTACACCTCAGTGGAGAAATATCCACTGCAGGATTTCTGAGGCCTGGAGTATGTCTTAGCATTATCAATAAAACGGCATCTTGATGATTCATAAACACTAAGTCTTTCTAGGAAAATCCTTTCATTTAGCATGAACATTATTAAAAGCATTTTACCAAACTCTCCTCGTGAAGATTGCTTTGGTTCATAGTTTATTATGCTAAGCTATAAGCTAGGAAAGCACCCAAACATGCAAGTGGGAAAAATGGCCCCACTGTCAATATTTAACACAAACTAACTCAAGCAAATTAACCCACATTACGTGTCACATTTATTAATACTAAAATGAGATTACCAGGGTAAGGGAAAACTACTAAACATTGAAACACAATGCAAAGATAATTTTTAAACCATAAAAGTTATAAAAGGAAAAAAATGTTAAACTGGATAGAATCTGAGTCACAGGAGACCTGTCATACCTGGTGATATCTTTACATAATTGTGAGGCCCTCAGCAAGAAATCCATTCTCAATGATTACTTCCAAGAATCACTCTCTGGAAAAATCTGGTAGAATAAAACACTTTCCCCAAACACAGATGTAGGTCTGCACTTTGCAAACTGTTTTTTTCCAGTACGGGGGATTGCACATGGGACTCTGAGAGACAGAGCAAGTGCTCTACCACTGAGCTACACGCCCAGCCCTTTTCAAAATTTTTATTTTAAGACAAGGTCTCACTCAGTTCCCAGCCTGGCCTCAAACATGAAACCCTGCTGCCTCAGCCTCCCAAGTAGTTGGGATTACAACTGTGTGTCACTGTAGCCAGCTAAAAACTTTTTTTAAATTTGGGACCTTATCAGTTAAAAACTCATTGACATGCTTTCTAAATATGCATATACTTTATTTATAATTTATTTAGAACATTGTATTGACATATACATTATAAAACATACACAAAAAGGCAACATAAAAAATAACAATATAAGCTCTAGGGTTTTCTTTTTTTTTTTCTTTTTTTTTTTTAGCTCTAGGGTTTTCAGTCCCCAAACTCCAAATGGTCATCTTTTCTGGAACATTTCCTATTCTAATGACCATTAAGTTGCATTTAATGTTTAAAAAAACTATAGGGCAGTGGTAGAATGCTTAAGACCCAAGGTCTGATCCCCGGTATTACAAAAATAAGTAAATAAATATTTTTTAAAAGGCTATTGTGACTGACCCACAAAGCATTAGTTCCATTGGATCATTTCCATCAGCGCACATTTTTTCCATGTTCAAAAACAGTTTTGGCCTTACTTGCCTTTCTCCTTACCAACCATCTTTCTCTGTCCCTCTATAATGAAACACCTAAGAATCTGGTAGACACACTCCACAGTGACACGTGGTAATCCCACCAGCTGGTATTCACACCTTCGAATAATCTCCTCCCTTGAATTGGGACAAACTGTGATTTGCCTCTAACAGTCTAATAGTATGGCAAAGGTGATGAGCTGTCAATTCCATGATTCTCTTATGCATTAGAAGATTCTAACTGTGATCAGTCTTATGCTGGAGACTTTCTCCCTAGACAGCACTGAAGAAATAAGGACCCATGATGGAAGAGCAGGGGCAAGAAGGCAGCCTCCAGCCACCAAGGAGCCATGGCTCTCAGGTCCACAGCTGTGAGGAAGTGACTTCTGTCAACAACCTCAGCGGACCTGGAAATAGATTCTTCTCCGGTTCAGCTTCCAAATAAGAACAGGTCTAGCGGATACTTTGACTGCAACCCTATGAGACCAAAGCAGAGAATTCAGCTCACCTGTGCCAAGACTTTTATGGAAGAATGAGAATTTTGTTTTGAGTCACTAACTTTGTGGTAATTTGTTAATGCAGCTGTGTTCAGAGATCTTCAACACTACCCCACAGTTTCAAAGATGCACTATAAGGACTCACAGAATTCAGCAAAAGCATTGTATTCATGGTTACAGCCTACTATAGTGAACAGAGGCAGATTGGAATCAGCAATGGAAAAGAGTAAACAGGACAGAGTCCCAGAAAGACCAGGGAGAAGCTTCTAGTTGTCCTTTCCCAAGGTAGTCCTGTGGACACCACTAACTGTTCCTAGCAGTGATATGTGACAAGTAACACAGAGTGTTGTGAGGCAAGGAAGCCTACTCAAGCCCTGGCACCCAGGGTGATTATGGGAGCTTGGTTACATAGGCATGGCTGACAGTGTGCATGGCTGACCCTCAGTTCCCAGTCCCTCCAGAGGCGAAGATCATAGTGTGTAGCCCAAAGCCCCTGTCACAAATCACACTGTCTACATAAACTATCTGACCTGTCCCAAGGCTCCATATAAGCAAAGACAGTCTTAATAGATAGGATATTCCAAGAAATTAGGGGTTATCCTCCAGTAGCCAGGTATATTAGTCAGCTATCCATCATTGGGACAAAACACTTGATACACACAACTTAAAGGAGGGAGAATTTATTTTGGTTCATGATTTCAGAGGTTTACTAAGAAAAGTGCTGATGTCTCCAACTATAATTGTGTGTTTCTCTCTTGTGTTATATCAGTTTTTGCTTCAGATATTTCAAAGTTCTATTATTGAGTATATACATATTTAAATGGTTATGTATCCACGGGGAATTCACATTATTCTTAATAATTTTCCCCTTCTGAAGTCTACTTTGACAGATAATAATATAGCCACCCAAGCTTGCTATTCATCAATATTTTCATAGTATATTTTTTTCTAGTATTTTATTCTTACCCTATCTATATCACTGTATGTAAAGTTCTTACAGGCACCATGTAGTTGTCTCCTGCTTTTTAGTCCAATTAAACAATCTCTGACTTTCAGTTACTGTGTCCAGTCAGCATGCATTTAATAAGGAGACAGCATTTTCTCAAATGGGAAGGAGACCAAGAGATGGAGGGGAATGGAAGGGAAGAGAAGGAGATGAAAAATGAATTAAGATGTGCCTGTGCCTACGGGAGGGAAGAGAAATGGGAAAAGCAAGAACCAAGACGTGTCATGCACAGGTACAAATTCCCAAAGATGAATGTGATCGTAATGTATACCTATCATGTACCAATAAACTTACAGAAAGTGAAAAAGATGTACAGGTACCTACTTCACACAAGGAAAGTAAACATTACGTACTGCAAACATGTACTAAAGATAAATACATAATTAAATGAAAAAATATAATAACTGATATGCTTGTATGAAGGCCTAGCATTTTGTTGGGGTTTTTTTCCCATATTTTATTTCTGCTTCCCCTTTCCTACATTCTTTCATTTAGTTGAATATTTTTAGTATTCCATTTTGATGTGTCTAATGGGTTTTACTATTTTTTGGATAGCTTTGTTGTTTAGAGATTATGATCACCTTATTTTATGTACATATATTTTTGTACCATTTAAATTCCCTTGTCATTTCTCTTATCTTTCTATATTTTTAGTTATTTTCTTTTTTGTTTGTTTTGTTTTTGTTTGGGGGTGTTTGTTTGTTTGTTTAGAGGTCTTTTGTTTGTTGTTTCTTCTTGAGAGTAGCCCAGGCTGCCCTCAAACTTATGATCCTCCTGCCTCAGCATCCCAAATGCTGAGATTACAAGTGTGTTCCACCATGGCCAGTGTCTTAGTTACTTTTCTTGTTACTGGGACAAAATACTGTACATCCACAAGTTAAAGGAGGAAAGGTTTTTTTTGGCTCACAGTTTGTAGAGGCTTCAGTCTATAGTTGACTGGCTCCAAGGCAGGATGGCACAACAGAGGAAAAGCAATTCATGGTGTGGCAAGGCAGACAGAAGGCAGTGAGCAGCAAGCAGTAGCAGCAAGCCTGCCTTCTCTCTCTCCCTTTATATTCCATTCAAACTATAAGCCTATTGATAGGTGTCACCCATACCCAGGGTGGAACTTCCATTTTCCATACCCAGAACTAAGCTGATTCCAATCACTGGATTAATTTAGTACCACATACCCTTAATCTCAGTATCTCATGCCTTAGATCCACCAGCTCTGAAAACCCCCTCCTATGAACACATGAGGTTTTGGGGGGACATCTAGATACAAGCCATAAAACCTACCTTCTATGTTTTTTAGTTTATTTTCTCCTACATCATTCCATTCCTCCCCTTCTTTGTGATATTATTATCATAACAATTATCTTTACATGTTGTATGCTTCTCAATACAGATTTATAATTATTGCTTTATGTAGTTTTCTTTTAAATCAGAAGAAAAAAAAGACTTACAATTAACTGTTTGTAACTCAGTGTCTTTTATATTTACCTGCACATTTCACTTACTAGTGCTCTTTATTTTATTAGGTGCATCTGAGTTACTAACTAATGTCCTTGCCTGTTAGCCTGAAGGACTACCTTTAGTATTTCTTGTAGGGCCTGTCATTAACATGACATGTGAAAAGCTCAGTTTTTGTTTATATGGTAATATCTTAAATTCTTCTCTTTTTTTGGTACCAGGGATAGAACTCAGGTCCTTGGGCTTGCGGGGCAGGCGGTAGAACCACTGAGCTAAATCCCTGGCCCTCTTCTTATTTTAAAAGATAATTTTGCAGGGGTTGGGGATTTAGCTCAGTGGTTCCACCGCCTGCCTCACAAGCACAAGGACCTAAGTTCAATTCCCAGTACCAAAACAAAAAAAGATAATTTTGCTGTATATAGAATTCTTGAGTTACAGACTCTTTCACCCCTTTCAATATATCATCCATTGTCTTCTGGCCTCCATGGTTTCCAATGGAAGTTCAGCTGTTAACCTTACTAGGACTCCTGTGTATGCAACAAATCACTTCTCTTGCTAATTTCAAGATTCTTTTTTCTTTATGAAAGCTTTGAATTTTGACAGTTTAATTATAATAATGTAGGAGAAAAAAACTAGGTGTGGATCACTTTGAGTTTACCTTATTTAAAGTTTGTTAGGCTCCTAGAATATGTAGATTTGGGTTTTTCATCAACTTTGGTAACTTTTTTGCTATTATTTCTTTGGGTACCCTTTCTGCCCTTTCTCCCTCTTCTCTCCTTGAATTTCATTATGCATGTGTTTGATGGTGCCCTACATGCTCCTGAGAGTCTGTTCATATTTACTGATTCTCTCTTCTTTCTACTCCCTGACTGGCTAATCTCAGTTGTCCTATCTTTGGATTCACTGATTTTTTTCTTCTGTCTCTTCAAATGTGCTATTAAGCCCCTCTAGTGAATTTTTAATTTCAAAGATTGTACTTCTACTCCAGGATTTCTATTTGACTCTTTTGAAATTTATCTTGTTATTAATATGCTCAATTTAGTGAGATATTATTTTCACATCTTCCTTTAGTTTTTTATTTAGTTTCTTTTCATTTGTTTAACATTTTAAAATTATTTGACTTGAAGGTTTTGTATAAGTCTAATCTCTGAACTTCCTCAGGTACAATATCTATTGACTGCTTTGTTTTCTGATATATAGGCCATACTTTCTTGTTTATATTTTTGTTGAAAATCAGACATTTAAAATAACTCAAGGGGACAACTATGGACATCACACTTATTCCATACCCAGAGTATGTCATTGTTCCTTTTTAAAAAATTTTTGTTGTTGCTGTTTGTTTAGTGACTTTTTAAAACTATAAAGCCTGTAATTTGTGTTGTGTGTTCTCTGAAGATTTGCTCAGTTAACTTTGTGGTCAGTTAATGACTGGACAGGAGTTTCTTTCAGTAACTGAAAACAGTAAGTCTCCCAGTCTTGATGAGGGGGCTCTGCATGAATGTTTAGGCATACTTTCAATAACACTCAGTGTGGATATTTGCAGCGCTGCCTTAGCATTCACTTCCAGCTTGCAATGAGCTCAAAATTAGCCAAAGATGAGGAGTCAGGGCTTTTTCAAGGGGTCTTTTCCAAGTATGTGTACAGCCCTGGGCATACACACAACCCCATGCATGTTCCTGACCTTCTAGGTTTCCAGGAATACATTAGAGCTTTTCAACTCCCCCCTGTGAATATGTCATTCCCCATCTTTTCTTTTATGACCTTTGTCTACTGAATTATTTGCCTCAATAGCTACCTACCACCTCACACAGCTGCACTGCTAAACATTTTTCACTGAGCTCTTTCCACAAATGCCCTCTAGGAAACAGCTGGTTGCTTTGGGTTCTGAGTCAGGTTAAATAAAGGCAGGTTTATAAGTGGGTCTTCCAGGGAAGAACCAGATAGTTTTAAAGTAGCTCCAACTCCATCTGCCTCCTGTAGTGATGGCCAGACTGCTGGTTCTCACCATGATTGCAAACTTTGATCTTTAAGATTACCATAGAGGGGAAAAAAAAGATTACCATAGAGAGGAGATTGAAGATGGGAAGAAGGAAAGTTAAATCATCACAAAATTTACTCTTTTTACTGAGATTCAGTCATTTTCTTAAATAAATTCTCTGCAAATGCCTAAAGTTCTGAAAAGTTGGTTCTGAAAACTTTTGCCAGTATTCCCATTGCTTTTATGGAGAAGGAAATTTGAGAATGTTCCTACTCTGCCATTTTAACTGACATCACCCTCTACCACTTCAGTGTGAAAGACAGAGAAATTTTATTCCAAAATAGGGCCCTTTACCCTCATTTCTATGACAGCTGTAATATGTATAAATCTATGTGGAATAAAAACTCCATCAGATGAAAATTTTTTTATTTTCAGCCACCATATATATTTTAAAGAATTTTGAGAAAATGGTCTACTGTTTTTATGCAGACATCTTCAATTTATGTTGCTTTTCCTCATTTCCAAAGTCCCAGTTTTCCCTCTAGCTTCATTTTCCTTCCATCTAAATAATTTATTTTAGCATTTCATTAGAGCAGTTGAGCTGCTGACAAACTGTTTGTTTTCCTTCATCTGAGAAGGATTTTATTTTTCCTGAGATATGGAATTCTGTGTTGACAGTTCTTCTTTCCAGCATTTAAAAGATAGGTTTTGGCGCAAGATCTTGAGTTCGATCTCCGGTACCAAAAATATATATACATATGTTTTGCCACTGCCTTCTGACCTCCATGATAGCTAGTGAGAAATTCAGTCATTCAAATCATTGTTCTGTTGTATTAATCAGGGTTCTGCACAGAAACAAAATGAATGGGATACATGTGTGCAGATACATATGCACATACACACACACATCTGCTCATAGAATCTGAAAGTCCAAAACATACAGCCAACTAGACAGCCAGCTGGAGACCCAGCAAAAGGCTGATGTTACACATTCAAGCCCAAAGGCCATCAGGCTAACTACCCTGAGCACTGCAGTTCTAGTACAAAGCCAGAGAGGGAGTACAAAGTTCTAGTACAGTTCTAGCACAAAACCAGACAGGGAGATATACCCCCCAAGGCATGCCTCTGTGAACTACATCCCTCAACTGGGCCCCACCTCCTAACATGCAGCTAGGAACCAATCAGTGGATTGATCCATTGATGGGTATAGGGGCCCCATGATCCAATCACCCTCTGAAACTCCTACTTTGAACCCTAACCCTAACCCAAGTAGAACAAAGAGACACTCCTCCAGGGAAGAATTCCAAAGCAGGCTACCTTTGTACATAAACTGCAATGCTCAAGGTAGTTAGCCTGATGGCCTTTGGGATTGAATGTGTAACATCAGCCTTTTGCTGGGTCTCCAGCTGGCTGTCCAGTTGGCTGTATGTTTTGGACTTTCCAGATTCCATAAGCAGATGCGTGTGTGTATGTGCATATGTATCTGCACACATGTATCCCATTCATTCATTATTTCACTGCTAAGTATGATGTTAGATGTCCCTTAAGAGATTTTAAAAGTCACTTTCTAATCTTAGTTTCCTAAGGATTTTTATCTTGAATTGGTTTAGAAAGTTGTAAAATGCCTCTGATGTCTACTGAGATGATCAACTGTTTTCTGTCTTGTAGTCTGTCAATATGATTAAGTATACTGATTGGTTTTAAAATGGTAAATTCACCTTGTATAAATTCTACTTGATCAAATACATTTGAGTAAGTGCTCTTTTTTCCTCTAGCTTCTTCTGCTCCATTTAGCCTCATTTCTTCTACTTCTGATTTACCTTTTCCTATCACATAACTGAGATAAAGCAAAATTTAGTGAGTTATATAAAGCATAGTGAACACTCTAATCCTCAAATTGGATAAAGACACAACTAAAAAGAAAAAAAACATAGGCCAATCTCCTTAACAAACATAGATGCAAAAATCCTCAACAAGATATTAGCAAATAGAATACAGTGCATTATCAAAAGATTATATAACATGATCAAGTAGGTTTCATCCTAGAGATGCAAGGATGGCTCAACATACATAAGTCAATAAATGTAATACATCACATAAACAGAAGAAAGATCAAAAACTATATGACCATATCAATCGATGCAGAAAAGGCTTTTGACAAAATCCAGCACCCTTTCATGACAAAACCCTGAAGATAACAGGTATAGAATGACCATACCTGAATATGATAAAAGCTATGTATGACAAAGCAATAGCCAGCATCATACTAAATGGGAAAAAACTAAAAGCATTCCCCCTAAAATCAGGAACAAAACAAGGATTTCCACTATCATCTCTTCTATTCAACATAGTACTTGAAACATCAGCCAAAGTAATTAGGCAAGAAAAGAAATAAAACAGATACATATAGGAAAAGAAGAACTCAAATTATCATTATTTGCAGTTGACATGATATTGCACATAGAAGACCCAAATAATTCTTGGAATTAATAACAAACTTCAGCAATGTAACAGGATATGAGATCAACACACAAAAATCATTAGCATTTGTGTACACCAACAATGAGCAGGATGAGAAAGAAATTATGAAAATACCATTCACAGCAGCTTTAAGAAAAATGAAATACCTAGGAGTTAACCTAACCATGAAAATTAAAGACCTCTACAAAGAAAACTACAATATTCTGAAAAAGGAGATTGAAAGAAACATCAGAAATAGAAAGATGTCCCCTGCTCCTGGATAGGGAGAATCAATATTGTCAAAATGGCCATACTCCCAAAACTTTTATACAGATTCAATGCAGCTCCAATCAAAATACCAACAGCATACTTTACAGATCTAGAAAAAACAATCTTAAAATTCATATGAAACCAGAAGAGACCCAGAATAGCAAAAGCAAGTTTAAGCAACAAGAACAAAGGAGAAGGTATTGCAATATCTGACTTCAAGCTATACTACAAAGCAATAGTGATTAAAACGGCATGGCACTGGAACAAAAACAGGTATGTGGATCAACAGAACAGAATTGTGAATACAGAAACTTCCCCAGACACCTTCAGCTATTTGATCTTTGACAAAGGGCCAAAAACACATGTTAGAGGAAAGTTAGCCTATTTAACTGGTAGTACTGGGAAAACTGGTTATCTGTGTGCAGAAGATTGAAACTGGACCCTTATCTCTCACCATATACTAAATTAAAATAAAAATGAATCAAAGATCTAAACATTAAAACAGAAACATTAAACTTACTAAAAGATAAAAATAGATAAAACACTTGAAAATAGAGGTGTTGGAAAGGGTTTTCTAAACAGAACCTCAACTGCAAGAATCAATAAATGGGATTATTTCAGACAAAAAAGCTTCTATACAGGAATAGAATCAATCAGAAGAGTGAAGAGACAACCTACAGAAAGGGGGAAAACATTTTGTCACCTACTCCTCAGACAGAGAACTAATATCTAGAGTCTGCAAAGAACTAAAAAGCCTTAAATCACCTAAAATGAAAGATCCATCAAGAAATGGGCAAGAGAAATGAACAGACACTTCACAGAGGGAAAAATGTAAATGGTCAACAAATATGTGAAAAGAATGCTCAACGTCTCTGGCTATTAGATAAATGCAAATTAAAACAACACTAAGATTCCATCTTACTCCAGAAAGAAATCAAACAATAGCAAATCCTGGTGAGGCTATGGTGAAAAAGGAACCCTCCTTCACTGTTGGTGGGAATCTCCACCTTATAGAAATCAGTACGGAGATTTCCCAAAGAACTGACATTAGAAATTCCATATATACCAGTGATTCCCTAGCTAGGTATCTTCCCCAAAGAGCTTAAGAAATCATACTACAGTGATACATGCATACCAATATTTATGGCAGCACAACCCATAATAGCTAAATCCTGGAAACAGCCTGAATATCCATCAACAGATGATTGGATAAAGAAAATGTGGTATCTAAATATAATGGAGTATTATTCAGCTATTTAACAAAAAGAAATTTGAGACATTTGTAGGAAAATGGATGCACCTAGAAAATATAATGTTGAATGAAATAAACCAGACACACAAACTTAAATACTATATGGTATCTCTCATTTGAGTGAGACAAAGTACAAACAAAGAGAACAGTGAAGGATGAAGATAGAAGGGGATAAGGCAATGAATTTCTTGCAATAGGGAAGTGACCCAAAGGAAAAAGCACAAAGGGTGGGAAAGAAGAGAAGGGGAAATAAGTAGAATAAAGATATACCATGTACAGGAACCTAATAACCTCAATTAATGTAAATATTATATGACAATATGAGCTAAGATTAATAATATCAACAAAAATGAAAAAAGAGGATAGAGGAATTAGAGGAGGAAGGAAGGGGAAGGGAAAGAGATTAAAAAAAGAAATAAGCTGTGGTATGTACATGTACACACTCCTCAAGATGATTGTAAACTGCATGAACTGCAAATATGTACTAATAAAATAAAAAAAATTTAAAAGAACACCCAAAGAAAAGCATGATATAGTATTTTGGAGATTAAACTCATACTGTACTAGAAGAAATTACAATGTCTAGCAAATAATATAAGGATTATAAGTTAACATACTTTATAAGATACTAATAATTTCTAAAAGTTATTTGAGCATACTTATTACCTCTGTGGCCATGAAAATGGCACTTTACAAGTAAATTGAAGGGTTTGAAGTCCCCACCCAAATAAAAAATTATTGCCAACATTAACCCTAAAGCTACTTCAAAATTTAAGCTCAGAACAAACTTGTAGATCAAAAATTCTAAATCACAACCCTACTAAAATTATCACAGTTAATGAATAATACAAAACTAAAATAAAATTTTAAATGTATAAAGGGGAAAAGGGCAAGAACATAAAGAAAGAGGGTGTTTGCTGTTTTAAGTGTAGGTGTCCAACACTGAATCAGGCTTTCCTTCTTTTCCAGTGCTAGAAATCAAACCCAGGCCCTTGCATATGCTAGATATGCACTCTACCATTGAGCTTCATCCCCAGCCCCTGAATCAGGCTTCTTGGTAGTAAAACACTACAACATGCTCACCTCCAAACAAAACAAAATATACACAAAAATAATGAGTGATCCCTAGTACATTATACTTTCCCTACTCCACATAAGAAAGCTGAGAGCTCAAGGGTGCCTTTTTTGGCTTTCTGTTTTCCAACACTGCCAGCATGAAGAAGAGCCGAGAATCTATTCCCAGAGAATGAGATGAGTCATTTCTCTATAGAATAGGTTCCCAGAGGATTCTCCCAAGCCCCAATCAAAAAGTACACAGAGATGGATGAGGTCCAGGCTATGAAAATAGGAAGAGAGAGAAGATGGAAGTAATGACAGCACCCTTCTCTAATTCCCCCAAATCCTCTCATAAAACAGGGCATCAATTAGGATAGCAAAAGATAAAGCCCACAGATAATAACATCAGCTGTGTTAGTCATTTTACTCTCATTGCTGAGACAAAATATCCAACACCCAAAAGTAGAGGGGAAGGGGTTTCTTTAGCTCGTATTTCATGGAGGTTTCAGTCCATAATCAGGCTGGCTCCAACACAGGAATGGCAAACAGGCCTCACAGAGGAGAAACAACATGGCGCACACAAGGTAAAAAAGGCAACAAGAGACCTTAACAGTGTCTTTCTGCTCCTTTTATCTCATCTAGACTACCAAGATTCCATGAAATAAAAGAAGACTTGACCCCTCCAATTTAGAGGGGATACCATGTACCTGTGAAAATCAACTCAGAATTGTCAACACTGAGATACGATTTAATAAAATGATGGAGGGCCAGGGATTTAACTCAGTGGTCTCCCTCCCCTCCCCCGCAAGCTCAAGGACCAGAGTTCAATCCCCGGTACCAAAAAAAAAAAAAAAAGAAAAGGGGAGGGGGAGTAACTTTACAGTAGAAAAGTCAGGCACCCACAGATTCAAAAGATTGAGTGTATAGAGTACATATGGGGAAGAGTTGAGAAAGTGGAGATTGACCAAAGAATTGGGTTCTGTGGAATCTGTTTCGATTTTATCTAAAGGCAGCAGCATAGAAGAGTTTTCCACAGCAGATCAGTGTAGTCTGATTTAAGTTGGGGTGGGGTTTCTGTTTTTGTTTGGTTGGCTTTTGGAGACAGCGTCTCTCTTTGTAATCCAGGCCGACTTTGAACTCCTTATGTATCCCAGACTGGCCATGAACTTGGAATCCTCCAGCCTCAAGCTCCTGAGTGCTGGGATTACAGGTGTGCACCATGTCCAGCACAGATTAAAGTTTTTAAAAGATCACTGTGCTGGTCAGATGGAATAGAGCAAAGCCAGATAAAAGAAGCCAACCAGGAGATTACAGCAGTGCTGCAGAGCAGTTAGGCAAGTCAGGCTTGGGCACCTGTGGCCCTGGGTTGAATGCAAGTTCACCATGTCCTAAGTGTGAGATGTTCCCTGGCCTTCACTTGCCTGGAATTCTCCACCTCAGGACCCACTTCCTGGACAGACAACCTGCACAGTTGTACACAGCCTGGGACTGGAAAGGTTCTACTGTCCCTGACTTGAAATTCTGAGTAACTTTCAAAAAAAAATAAAGGACTCCTCATTTTCATTTCACACAAGGCCCTAAAACTTAGTGTATCCAGTCCTGCCTCATCTCTAAAGTAAGTGTATGAATAGCCCCTCCTATAACCACTGGACTATGAGGAGGTTTAAAGGGGCAAATCCATGTAGAAAACAGTGCTTGGCACAAAATCCTCTGCAAGTGGAAGCACTTTTATTACCATCATTATTATTAAACCCCTGAGAAGAAGAGGGGTCTGAAGGACAGTGCCAATGATGGGGAGAGAGAAGGGAAAGCAGGGAGTGGAATGGATGCACCATCTCTCTTTTTTTTTCTTTTTTTATTATTTATATATTTATTGGTACATTTTAGGTATACAATACATTTACATTTATCATTGGGTGTTTGTACTTGAACATGATGTATCTTAGTTCTTATTTTTCCCCCATTACCTATGCGCCCTTCACCCCCACCACCCTTCCCTATTTACACAGACTTTGTTTCCATTTTTTCCTTTCTCATAATTTTTCCTTTCCCTTCTTCCCTTTCCCCTTCTCCTCCCACCACCCCTACACCTTTGGACCTTTTCCTATTTCAAATTATCAATTATTCATTTTAATCATTTTCATCCTTATTTACACTTTCAGTTTCTCACACTAGAGAAACTATTCAGTATTTACACATGTGTGTCCTATTTATTTCACTTAAGAGTATGGCCTCAATATGCATCCATTTAGCTATAAATGACTCTAGTTTCTCATTCTTTATGGCTGAGTAGTACTCCATTTTATTTAAAAAACCACATCTTCTTTCTCCAGTTTCCAGTTGATGGGCACTTGGGCTGCTTCCAAACTTTAGCTATTACAAACTGTGCCGCTATAAACATAGGTGCACATATGCACCATCTCTCTTGATGGTGACAAAGGTATACAAGAAGGAAGCAGGAAGACTAGTAGGGCAGTTTTCCACACCCTAGGGCAGCTTGTCACCTGGATGGTATAAAGGAGAAACAAAGAATCAAGGCATTGTAGTCAGGGTTTTGGCAAGGGAATACATTAAATATAGGACACATAATTTATAGGATTATTTTATAATTACCCAAAAAGTCAAATGCAATGGAGTCCAAGAGAGATTAATCGCACACTAGAGGCCAAAAAAATCCAGCTTAGGGCCTAGATCCCAGCAATTTTCCACACAAGTCAAGCTAAAGCCTTAGAGTCCAAAGCAATGTCCTCCACGAGTCCAGCCAGTGGCCTAGGGCCCACAGCAACATCTCATGCTTGCCCATATTGAGGATCTGCCCCTGGAAGGCCCAAAGGCCAGTGGTGGAAGCCAGAAAACCTCTGCCAGTGATGAAGGATTTGTGCCACCAAGCTGAGGGATCCACATTTGAGCCAGAAGTGATGGTCACGGTGAAGATCAGAGCTCCCCTGATGAAAACAGCAGCCATTCCCAGCAGCAGCGAGGCCCCAAGCTCCTCCTCCAATGAGAACAGCCCAATTCACATCAGGAAAACATCTGCAGCAAGCTCCTCCTAGAAAATCAATAGGCCACGATCTTCCCCTACAGTTCTCTTTTTATGGCTATTGGCAACAATCCTCAGGTGGGTCTTCCACGCCCAAACCACGCTGATTCAGTTCAGCTGGGCGTTACAAGTTAACCATTCATCAATCCACCACAAAAGGTAAAAAGGAAATAAGATATAAAGGGGAAATGAGATCAACTTCTGTTTCTTTGGAGGAGCTCCAGTCTTCGCCTTTACTTTGGACGTCATCGCCTGGCTTTCAGGCTTCCGGTGTGGATCCTTCGGCCTTCCATCGCAGGCCCATCGGCCTACTGATACAGACTTATACGGGACACTGGAGTGAGCTGCCATCTTGGACTAAATCCTTTGGTCTCCAGTGTGCAGACAGACTCTCTGGACTCCCTCATCTGACTCTGTGGACAGCCATTTTAAGCCAATCTTGTAAATTCCTATATATTTGTATATTGTGTGTTTTATCTGTTTCTCTAGTAAATACTGACTGATACAAGCAGAGTCCCCTCACCCAGGCCAAGACTGGCAGCAGCTTCAGTAAAATGCAAAGATGGTACAAATATCAACGGGGTGATTACCAAGCTAACACACCTTCAACATTAATATCCAAATACATCTCTTTTTCCAAAAGTGAAGCTTCATTGCCACTTTTGTGTGGGTTGTACCAATTTTAGAATATATTGCCAGAAAAGCTAGAATGTAAGATATGGCCTCTGGCTTTGAAAAGTTAAAGGAGAAGGAGTAGAAGCCAGGAAAGTAATTCTCTGAGAAAAGAGCACATGGGATCAGGTTTCAGCAAAGTACTTGAGCTCTTCTTGTATCAATATGGGACAACCAGAAGCCAGAAATTTAATATGTAAGTGTTAGAATCACTAATGCAAACAAATGAAATAGGTTGAAGCATTTAAAACCACCATTTCTGTAACCAAAAATGGTCAAATATCAGCAATTTCATATTGCTGAATTCAACAGTTCCTGAAAATATAGAAGATAATACTAACCAAAAACAGTTAAGTACCAAAGAAAACACTCTTTAAAAAGAAAACAAATTAGAGATCTTAAAAGGGCATCGTTTTTTACTCTTACAATGAGAGAAAAATAAATAGCTATGAATTTTTAAGTGAAATAGTTCAGGAAGAAAACAAACATTTTACTGGAAGACATCCACAGGAATGAAATGAGAGAAGCAATAAATGAACAAACATCATGGCAAAAGCTATAGCTGAAGAACATATGTATGGGTAAGGAAACAAATACTACAATAAAAATAGTATGTTTCAATTATAGGCATATTATAACACACATTCAATAATAGAAAAATGGAAATTTATTAAAACATGAATTTTACTTGATAAAAAAGGCAAATTAGTGACTGGGTAATTCCTCTATTTATTATTTATTGAACTAATAACAAATGCATAAAGAAATGAGACAGAAGGCTTTAAAACTTATTGGAACCCTCTTTGTGGAATTGGGCCAATCAGATCTTCCAGGCAGTTCTAACTCATGATATAAAAAGCCCTCTGGAGCATTCAGATGGGCTCTTTTTAAATATACACAGCTGCTTGACACCAGGATGCCACTATGGGGTAGGTTAAATGGCTACCAACAGATACAAGGCCTCCAGCACTTTTTAATTCTTTAATCTTTTTTTCATTCTAGGTCTAATGTTATACTTAGAGTGGGATGGGGGTTGCAGGGTGGGTTTTGATTCTCCTCCCTCCTGCAAGAACATTAACAAATGCTGAGGACTCCAATTGAGGTGTTAAAATATAGGAAAATCAAAGATGAAAAGAAACCAAAGTGTTGAGATTATTTTGGTCTATTCTCAGAGCTCATCTTTATCAGCAGCATTTGAAGCAGTAGTTGTTCCCATCTTAAATTATACTGTCTTCATGTGGCTGCTGCCTCACCATACTCCTGGTTTTATTTCAATTTGCACTAACTTCTACTTCTTAGCTGCTCCTGCTTGATCTTCTTCCACTTCTCACTTCTCACTGTTGAAGTTCCCCCAGGGCTCAGTGTGCATACACCTAGGTAATCTCATCCAGGCCTGTGGCTCTAAATACCACCCATACTCTGAAGACTCTGACTGTATCTCTCCAGCAGTGTCTCTCCCCTGAGCTCCACACATGCACAGCAAGGTGCCACGTTTCTGTTTGCATGTCTAGTAGGCATTTCAAATTCAATATGACCAAAATAACTCTTAATCCCCCAATCACAAGTTGTCCAGTCTTCACCTTGATGAGACTAAAATGATGAAACTAAAAGCCAGATGTCATCTATAAGAGCCCACCTCCAATCCATCCACAAGTTCTGTGACCTCTATCTCCAACATATATCCTGAAACCCACCACTTATCACCAGTACCACCTCATTCCAAACTCTATTGTCTTTCACATGGATTATTACAATAGTCTCATAAGTATGCCTTCCTTACATTCCTACTCTGCAGGTCTCCACACAGCAGCCAGAATCACCTTTTCATTATAAAACATGTTATTCTCCTACTTAAATCCTCCAGGGACCTCCCACCATCCTTGGAAAAAGTATAAACCCTGCCAGCTCAAAACATGGGAGCATAATATGTTACCATCATATTGGAGAACAGTCTGGTCATGCCTAGTGTGTTGGTCAGCTTTCCCATTGCTGGGACAAAACACCTGACACCCACATCTTACAGGAGAAGTTTAATTTGGCTCGTAGTTTCAGAAGTTTCAGTCCATGGTCAGCTGGCTCCAAGGCAGGAACATCATGGCAGAATGGTGTGGTGGAGAAAGGTGCTCTCTCCATAGTAGCCAGGAAGAATGCTATGATAGATACATCCTCCAAAGACACATTCCCAGTGACCCCCCTGACAGGTCCCCCAAGTCGGACACCCACCCAAGCAGACCCACTACCTGCATCCACAGCAGCACAGAGATAACAAGAAGCCAGCAGCCACCCTCCTGCCATCAGCCTGTTTATCAGCCAGCCCCAGGCCCATCACCCATGGAACTCTAAAATTTTCCACTGTCTTGACCAGTGCCCCCTCCCCTACTTAAAATGCCCCATATCAACCACGAGCACCCTCCTCTCAGTGCCAACAGCCTTCTCACCCTTGGCCCATCTGCACCCAGCTGCCTACCTCAGTGGTTTAAATCACGCCTCAGTCTGACCTTAATCTCCCAACTAGGGCCCATCTCCTAACCACACATTCAGCTGTAAACTTCAGTGGATCCACTGATGAATATAGCTTACCCATGATCCAACCACGTTTCCAGAAGTCTCTGAATTCAATTGTGGTAGATTAACTAATGATCAACTTGGAACGCCCAGCTGAAATGAATCAGTGTGATTTGGGTGTGGAAGACCCACTGAGGACTGTTGCCAATGGCATAAAAAGAGAACTGGAGGGGAAGATCATTGGCTGTTGAGTTTTTAGGAGAAGCTTGCTTCAGGTGGTTTTCCTGATGTGAACTTGGCTGTTCTCATCCGAGGTGGAGCTCAGGTTCTCACTGTCCCTGGGAATGGTTACTGTTCTGTCAGGGGAGCTCTGATCATCGTGAGCCTTACTTCCTGGCTCCAGTGTAGATCCCTCAGCCTGGTGGCACAATCCTTCACCCCTCTGGTGCAGATTTTCTGGCTTCTACCACAGGCCTTTGGGCCTCTAGGTGCAGATCCTTGAAACAGACTTGTCAGAGACATTGCCCTGGGCTCTTGGCCAGTGGCTGGACTCATGGAGGACATTCCCTTGAACTTTAAGTCTTCAGCAGGACTTGTGCAGGACATTGCTATGGGATCCAGGCCCTTCACTGAATTCTTTGGGTCTCTAGTATGTGGCTAATCTCTTGTTCTCCTCTGCATTTGACTTTTTGGATGAATATTATAAAATAATCCTACAAATTATGTGTCATATATGAAGTCTATTTCCCTTGCAAACCCTAACCACAACACCAATTGAGATGACAATTAAGATTAACTGGTATATCTAGTAGACCTAAGAGTCAGGACACCTTGTGAGGCCGTGATTCTTCACCTTTGTCTGAAGGAAAGAGTTTCCCTAAAGACATTCTTGCAAAGACTATAGAGATGTTTGCTGCAGAAGTGTCTCTAATAGTGAAAAAGTGTATAAAGTACCTAATTGTTTCAAGTAGAGAAATTGATAAGTGATTTTGTTCACATGATTGGATGTTATATTCCAGTTAAAAACTAGTAAGTTAGATCTATGCATAAGGTAATAAGTCCTTTTATTTTCAATCCTTCTATGCACTTAGGCTTTAGATATGCTTCCTGTAAATGGATAATTTTAAGTCCAGTTAGATGATCTTTGTGTTGTGATCAGAATTTATACTCCACTGACACTTATTGTATTTATAAATAGATTTACTTCTGCTATCTGTTATGTTACTTTTCCTCTCCCTTTGCTTTTTTTTAGGATTTGTTTCTATTTTTTCATTCCATTCTTTTCCTCTACTGTTTAGGCAAACCCACTAGTAGACTAAATCATGTGATGAATTTAGAAGTATGCTACAAAGTCAGCCCTGTATCCCAACACTCTGGGAGGCTGAGGCAGGAGGATCCCAAATTTGAGCCCAGCCTGGGCAACTTAGCAACTTAGCTAGACTCTGTCTCAAAATAAAAAATAAAAATGGGTTGGGACTACAGCTCAGTACAAAGCCCTGGGTCCAATCCCCAGTACTGAAAATAAATAAATAAATAAATAAATAGGGGATGCTAGAATTCTGTTCCTCTAATAATGTCTCAGAAATGTTTCTAAATAATATCAGTTTCAAGCCAATAGAAGTTCCTTCCTTCACATCCTCATCCAACTCACAAATGTTATGTTTTGACTTATTTTTAAAGTCAATCTTAGTTAATTTCCCTAGACTCTCAGATATAAGCACAGCACAATGTTTATAAAGACTATATTCAAAGTAATATTAGTTTCTCACTCAAAAACATACAAGAAATAAAAACAGTGTGAGCAAATGTGATTGTTTATTTCTTTGTTTGAGACAGGGTTTTGCTACGCAGTTCTATCTGCCCTTGTATTTACTATGTAACACAGTCTGGCCTCAAACTCACAGCAATCCTCCTGCCACAGCCTCCTGAGTGCTGGGATTACAGGTGTGTGCACCACAGCTGGCATCAATGTGATTTATTGTATCTACTAATAATCCAATATAACCTAAAAACTCAATTAGCAGAATTTTTAATAAAAAGGCAATTTGATGTTGTCTATTTCTTAATTACATAAGAATTTTTACTGAAACAGTAAACTGAAGTTACCCCTCAAAAAAACACAAAACAGCTGGGGATTTAGCTCAGTGGTTCCACTGCCTGCCTTGCAAGGGCAAGGTCCTGAGTTCGATCCCCAGTACCAAAAAAAAAACAAAACACAAAACAGTTTAAATCTCTTGCTGCTATTCAAGTGTTTGTCCTGGACTAAATAATCAATTTCTAGTTTAAAAGTATAGGCAAATAATTAATAAAGAAATTTAGAAAGCCCAGGTTTCATCATGGAATTTCACTACGCTAGCATGTCTTTTGAGAGGGTGGCATTATTGTAAGTATTTTTGAGACTTACATCACAGAGCTTATTATGTGCCAGTCACATTTCAATTTGCAAAATAGTTAATGATAAATTTGACATTAACTTTATAATAAAGATAATGGTCATCCCTTTAGACAAGGATCTAATTTCATTGCATGTGAAAGGAAAATATGCATTGCTAGTCTTCTAAAGGTCTACTGAGTTGTGAATTTTAAATTATTTTTATAAAATCATCGCCCTTTGCTTCCCTCTACTTGGTCTGGCTGAAGTGAATAGCTAAGATTCCTCCATATATAGACACAGACCACAGACAGACACACACACACACACACACACACACACACACACACACACACACACACTTTCCCCTGGGCTTCTACAGCCAGCACAAATATAACTGCATTGTTAAAATGCCATCCGTCCTCAGGGGCTCATCTCCAATGCTACCTGGTCTGCAGTTTCTCAAACTGGATTCTTTCCCTGATGGGTAACTCCTCTGGCATCCTTTATTCAATCTAGAATCTTGAGCACCTGAGAACAGGGACGGGATTCTACTCTGCTTTGGGTCGTGTTTTGCCTTCCCCTCCAACAGTGCTTTACAAAAAGGAGATTCTCAGTAACTTGCCCCTGGCAACCCTGTGAGGTGCCAACTCATCAAATTAGTTTGTTTTTTCTACTCAAATGTAATTCACACTGCTATATGTTTCTTTGCTAAAAGAATAAAGAGCCTGTTAAGAGAATACATTTGTTTTGCCCTAAAAGTAGGCAAAATAATAACTTTAAATTGTTAGAAAAATAAATCCACAGCCCAAAGCCTTGTTGTTCCTATTATAAACCTACAAACCTAAGCTGTTGCTTGTCAATGCTTCCAACCAGGCCTGACTTGTGAAGAGTGAAGGCCACACAGACATCGTGTGTGGAAATCACCAGGCCTTCTCTACCAGGAGGGAAAAATATCTGAGCTACTCATCAATGGCTTGGTATTTAAATGATACAAAAACAAAGAATATTTAAAAATCAAGACTTCAAGCATTCAACAAACAAGTGTTCAAAACTTTGGTCATGAGAATATCAAACAAAACTAAGCTATTTTAAAAGAAAGTAGAAATAAGGAATAATGAAACAGGCAAGAATAAAACACTAAGAGCAAAATAAATTTATACATAAAACAACTATTTTTCAAAATTCTTGCTCGGCTTTGGATGTTCTGTTTGCCTTCCAGCTACAAGCACATTCTTCACACACGCTGGGAATGCTGTGTGAAACTAGTCAGCATTCATAGGCTTAATCCACAGTCCCCCTGCTCTGCCTGTGGGCCTAATAATCAGACAGCCATTTGTCCTCGGGAGAGGTTAGGGGTTGAAATGCAAATATGCAAACAACTGAGTTCTTTCCCTAAGATAGCTGGCAAAACCATGATCCCTACTGCTATTTTTTTAAAAAAGGAAAAAGGAGAAAAAGATAAGCCCAGCTATCTATGTAAGGGATTTGTTTAAATACCTTAGTATATTGCAATTTAGAGGAAGAAAATGATGGAAAGGAACCAACACACTTGTCCTGGGTAAAATCTATACTCTGGAGAAAAGGTTGACATATGTGTGACAGTTGATTAACCAGACTCACTAAAGATTTATTGATTTATCAATAAGTGCCTCGGGCACTTGATTCTCCCCAAGGGGAAATTAACAATTCCAACTAAACTAATATATTCTATTATGAACTAAAATGAATCCAAGAATCAATCCTGTCACTGTGTTCAACATCCAATTACAAAAAAAAGTATACCTATTCTTTTAGGAAATACCTAAAATTAAAACTTATTTAACAGAAGAAGTAGTGCATTAAATAATTGTAACTGAAGCCAATAGATACTGGGTTTTTTTGGTACCGGGGATCGAACTCAGGACCTTGCACTTGCGAGGCAGGTGGCAGAACCACTGAGCTAAATCCTCGCCCCACCAACAGATATTTTTAAAGGATGGCTTTATGGGCAATTAGGGTACCAGAGAAATGTAATTGCATAACTAGGTTAGGAACATGAACTTTTAACTCCAACTACTTGGATTGACTGCTGCTTCCACCATTTACTAGATGCAGGGTCTTGGACTTTGCTAACTAAGCCTCAGTGTCCTCAGTGTTGTCTTCTGTAAAAAGGGGAGATATAATTATCCTTAGGAGAATTAATAACGGTGGTGAATATAGAACACTTGACACAGGAGCTGCCACACAGTCAGCCTCCCACAAGGTTGTTCCATTTTTGTGACTGTCATTATGTAAACTAATATTTAAGATGATGGACTGTCAGATACCAGACAACCAGGGACAGTTCCTAGCAATGAGAATGGCTATATAGGGCCCAAAGTGCAACAGGTGGGGCAGTTTAATCAACTGTCTAAGAAGAGGAACTGGAGCCAGGTGTGGTGGTGCACACCTGTAATCTCTGAGAGGCCGACACAGGAGGATCAAAAGTTTGAGCCCAGCCTGGAAATTTTAGCAACTTAGCAAGACCCTATCTCAAATTTTTAAAAGGGCTGGGGATATAGCTCAGACAAAGACCCTGGGTTCAGTTCCCAATACAAAAATGAGGCTGAGGAGTAGGAGGCCTCTATTCAGAGGCTCAAAATTGGGTCAAGATAGCATTTTTTAAAAACTTTATTATACCCATAATGTCAAAACATTTACTATCTGGCCCTTTACAATAAAGTTTGCTAACTCCTGGAAGGAAGTCTGG
Organism: Heterocephalus glaber; assembly: GCF_000247695.1. The sequence continues at coordinate 9,154,459 of NW_004624794.1, read as the reverse complement.
ACATCTTAAATTGGAGGTCACAACCCATACCTTATACTTTACCTGTGCTTTTCACAAATTATCAAAATAATTGAGGGAATTTAAAATAGGTAAAGTTTTCCCATGCAGAGAGTATGAGTAAAAGATGACCTTAGAATCCCCCCTTCCTTTTTTTTTTTTTCCAGTACTGAGGTTTAAAACCAAGGCTTTCACACTGAGCTACATTCCCAATTCTTTTTTATGTTTTATTTTGAGACAGAGGCTTACTAAGTTGCTAAATTGCCCAGGGTGGGCTCTAACTTGAAATCCACCTCACAGGTGTTGGGATTACAGGTGTGTGACTCTGCACACAGCTGAAAGATGCTTGTAGAAGTTCTGGGACCATTTCTTAATCTTAATCTCAGTCCCACAAGACACAGCAAAGCCAAAGATTCAGGTGATGGTCTTGATGGGCCAGGGTGAGCAGGGAGATACATGGCTGACCCGCTGGCAGTGTGGCCCAGTAGTGATGAGCTCAGGCTCTGAAGTCTGACAGATGCAAGCTCAAATTTTAGCTCATGTCAACAGTACAGCCTTAGAAAAGTTGCTTGTAGCAGTTATCTGCTACAGTATAACACACTGTGCCAAGTTAAGCAGCTTAAAACTATTATTACTTATTATCTCACACAATTTCTAAGGATCAGGAATCCATGAGTGGGCTCAGGGTCTGCAGGCCAGTGCTCCAGTCATCTGCAGGCTCAAGTGGGGCTGGAGAATCCACCCCAAGCTCATTCGTGGGTGGTAGACAGATCTCAATTCTTCACTGGCTGTAGGTGGAGGTCTCTGCTCCTTACCCCATGTCCTCTCCAGATGCTGCTTGAGTATCAGACTGCCTGGTTTATAAACAATGGGAGTTTTGGGGCTCACAGTTCTGGGAAGGGTTTTCTTATTCATTCACCTCATAGTGAAAGGCAGAGTAAGGAACATGCACACACATACAAACAAGAAAGAGACAAGGGGGCTGAGCCAAACTCCCTCTTACAAAAACAAAACTCACCATAACAGCATTAATCGATTCATGAAGGTACAGCCCTCATGACCTAATGTCTCTTAAAGCTGCTACCTCATAACACTTGTGTTGGAGATGAAGTTTCTAACAAGTGAACTTTGGGGGACACTTTCAAAGCACTGCAGAGCAAGTGATCTGAGCGAGTGAGAGTAACACAGTGCTCAAGAAGGAAGCCATAGTCTTTCACAACCTAATATCAGAAGAACCAATGCCAACTTTTGCCATATATTACTGATTCCACAAACCAATATAGTAACATGTGGGAGGGGGCGACACAAGTATGCAAATAGCAGGAAGGTAGCTATCACTGGGGACCAGCTTGGAGGTTGGCTACAAATTACCTAATTTACCCAAAATTCAGTTCTATCACCAGTAATATTGGAATATTTATAGTACCTGGCTCATGAGGTTTAGAAGAGAGAGTACATGGAACATCACAATGGTTGGCACTCAGTGAAGCAGTCAATAAATGCAGCAATTGTTATCAATATCATTGTTCCATTCCTACTACTATCTCAACAAAAATAACAAAAAATGAAAGAAAATTAAAGTCTTCAGCACCACAGGGACATTCCCTGCCCTTGGCTGCTTTCTGATAAGCTCATTTTATATTCTATACCATCAATTGAAACTCCTTCCAGAAAAATAAATCCAACTTGTCTCTTTTCCTCCTACTTTCACCTGAAATATTTGAAACAGACACTTATAAAATAAGTGATCGATCTTATTATTATTTAAATAGTACCCAAACATAAATCCCTCTATGAAAAGGAACTGAAACAAATTATCATAGAGTAAAACATTAGGTGGCATAAAATGATAGAGATCAAACACTTTGAATAAACTACTGTAAGAAATTGTAGAAACTTGAGAAATATTAATTTGAATATGCAAGGACATTCATTCATTCATTCAACAAACATTATTGAACACTTGCTATATATATACCAGGTACTTTCCTGGAGCTGTATAAACAATCTTGAATACAATAAACAAAACTCTCTACCCTTATGGAACTTGCAGACTAGTGGGAATAAGTATACAAATAGGCGTTTTTTTTAAAAAGCATGTGAACTTGTAATGAGTTAGATAAAGAATAAATGAAAATGGGAAGTAAGCAGGAAGATATTAAAATGATATATAGGATGGCCAGAAAAGGTCTTTCTGAAATGGTGTCATTTGTACAAAATCCCAGAGGTTGACAGTGAGCCCTGAGGAAATGTACTGAAAGGGTCATGTGCTTTGCCTTGAAAGAAAAGCAAAGAAGCTGGAGTCCAGAGGGGCTAGGGAAGGAATGGTAGGAAGGAAAGTTAGAAAAGGAAATAGAGGTGGAGACAAGATCAAGTCAAGCCTTGTAGGCTGTTGTAGGAGTTTGATTTTTTTCTCTGGGGAACCATTGGGTTTGGGGCAAAAATGTGATATGATCTGATTTACATTCTAAAAGGATTATTCTCTCTATGGTATTTAAAATAGACTAGGGTAGAGAGGTAAGGAGTAAGGACAGAGCAGGAGTGTGATGAGGAAGCTATTTTTAAAATCCAATGGGAAATACGGAATGGTGAACTGAAAAGGACAGTGACATGGAGGTAGTATGTAGCAGTCAGATTTTGGATTTGAATCACATTGTCAGCAGTTTGCTAATGGATTCTGTGTGAAGAGAAATAATCATGGACAGCTTCAAAGTTTTTGACCTAAGAAGCTGAAAGAATAGAGTCAACATTTACAAAAAACCAAAGAGGTACAGGAATAGCAATTTGGTAACATCAGGAGTAGAGTTTGGGATGTATTACAAGGTATAAGGTACAGTGAATGTTTAAAATGTTTTCATTTATTACAGTAAAGGACTGTTGCCATTAATCACCCCTCACTCTGAACACACTTATACTTTTGTTCTCACCACTTTGTGAAGTAGTTCTAGAAGTCCTCTTTCATGTCTTTTCATGGCTGCCTCAGTGTCCCAAAGCAATGTAAAACATTTACACCAATTCCTGTCAAATAAAAACATTACAGTGTGTCCAGGGCCCCTACCACTGAGTGCCATGTGTTACAAGGTGGTGCCCTAAGCCCTAAATCACTAATCACTTTGAATGTCTCATCTAGGGACTTTCACCCAGAATACTTGTTGGGGATTAACTGATGGGGGAAACAAGTTTTATGGCATGTGTGATTCTCAGGAAGTGGAACTAATGGTAATAGGGGATTAGCAGGGTTACTTGCCTTCCGCTGTTTGTAATAACTGCACATAGATATGAGGTGCCAACAAGAAGATATGGCCACCCTTTCTCTGCTGCAGTTGCCATCCTTCCCTGAGCTTGGATGCACTTGGATTTGATGTTTCTAGGTGTTTGTTGGACTCTGAACAAAGCATTCTAGAGAGCAGTTACACAAACTGATGGCAAAGGACCCAGTGACTTCTGTGGGGATGACACAGGATGTTGCTTCATCCTGTAGGGGACAGGTTCCATGCTTGAACTCCACACCAAGCCTCACAGCTCCAGGTATAAGCTCCATGACCACACGACCACCTGCCTCCCATTCACTATCCTTTTGCATCCCGACCTGAGTATCCTCTCCACTGCAGCCACAGCGAATCTCCCAGCTGACCCGCTTTCTCCTGTGATCTGCCAACATGTTCCAAGTTCAGTCAAGCAGTTTTCAGGAAAAGGAGTCAACTGGGTGATCCATCTGCCTTGTAAGTCCTCCCAAGTGGTGTAAGCAACATTCATTTCCAGATTTTGGTGTTTTCTCCAGTTTGTGAGCATGCTGTCTGGAATTGAACCTGTATGGAATGGTGGCCCTGTAAAAGTACATTGTTTTTCCAAGTTTGTTTACAAAAGAAAAACATCTTCCATAAAAAAGTTACCCACGTTCCTTTGCAACTCCCTTCCTTAAAGGCCCATCCAATCCTCCTTGGGCCAAGGACCTGAAGGCCACTTGTGTGAACAAACATTGAGACACTGATTCTTGGAGAACAAGATTTGATTTTAATGCTGATCCCCACTTCTCACTGTCAGAATACCTGGGGAAAGGCTAGAGCCTAAACCGATCTGTACATGTAAAAATAAAGTAAAAAAAAAAAAAATTACAGTGTGTCGTCATCCACCTTTTTCACCAGATCTGCCACCATGTGAGTTTTGGCTCTTCATCAAAGTCAAAACAACCATGAAAAGTAAATATTTTGAATTGATTCAGGACATCAATGCAACCACAACAGCACAACTAAAGACACTCACGAGACAGGACTTCCAGAACTTCTTCAGAAAGTGGAGAGAACAATGGTTCAAGAGTGTTCAAAGCAAGGGGAAGTATTTTGAGGGGAATTAATACCAATGTGTCTTTCAATTCTTAATTTAAATATTCACTATATTTTGTGATCACACCCTTTAAGTCTGAGATGCCCATTTGAGATCCAAGTGAGATGTAAGGAGGCAGGTGGGAATGGAAGTCTGATGCTGTGGGGAGAAGTCTGAACAAGGGATGTGAATCTGGAGTTTTCATTGCAGAAATGATATTTAAAGTCTCAAGATTGGATGAGATGACCAAAGGAGTAAGTGTAGACCAAGAAAACAACACACCCAAGAGCTAAGCCCTAGGCAATACAGCATTTGAAGTTGGGAGATATAGCAGCAAAACATTCTGAAAAGTGGCCAATAAGATAGGAAAACCACGAGGGCAGAGTCTCAGAAGTGACATGACAAAAGCATGTGGAGGAAGGAGTGATCCACCATGTCCAACACTGTTGGGAGGTCGAGTAATATAAATATAAATGTATCTATGGATTTAGCAATGTGGAGGTCACTGGTGACCTTGACATGAGATGTATCGGAGGAGGGATGGAAATGAACACCTGCCTGGGATGGGAGGAAAATTAAAAACAGTGTATAAAGATAAATCAAGGATTTGGGCAACAAAGTTAAGCAGAAACACAGGGGTTGCTAGAGAAGAATATGGGGCAATGAAAGGATTTCATTCAAGATACATGTAAGCTAATGGAACTAATCCAATAGAGAAGGAAATGTTGATGATGCAGGAAAGAAAAAGGATTGGAGCAATAAGTCCTTGGGGAAGCAAGAGAAGACAGGACCTAGTGCATGGTGAAAGGCTGGCCTCAGACAGGAGCCTGAAATCCCATTCATAGTAATGACAGAAAGCAGAGCGTATGGCCACCAAGGCAGTAAGGCTGGCAGATGCAGCCTGTAGCACTGTGCCTCTCACATTAGATTGCTCACCAGTTTGCCCATCTGCGGCCCTAAGACCATATTGATCAGTGTTATACCATCAGTGCCTAGATTAAAGCCTGGCACACTGTAAGTCCTCAACAAATATGGTGACTCGCTCAATGCAAAATAAGTAAGTGTCAATTTAATGTTTAGACATTTTTTTAAAAAAAGCTGTAAAGCTAGATATGTTAATGCAATGTGGAAATGGTATAAGACAAAACAAATCAACCAAACAGAGCAAAAAATCAAAAACAAACCCAAGTATGAGTGTATGTGTGTGTACATCGAGATACACAAAAAATATGAAAAGTAGCATTGCCAATTAGTAGTACATACTAGCATAAAATACTTAATAAATACTATTACCACAATACGTTAAATATTCAAAAGAAAATTTTTGTTGTTTTTTGAGTTGGGGGAGTGAGACAGGGTCTCACTCTGTAGTTCAAGCTGCCCTTGAACTTACTGTGTAGTCCATGCTGCCCTCAAACTCATGGCGATACTCCTGCCTCAGCCTCCTGTGTGCTGAGATTACAAGCATGTGCCACCATACCCGGCCCTAAAAGAAAATGTTTTCTATGTCACACTACATGCAAAAATGAACTCCAGGAGGATTAGAGATACAAAGTCATGAGTTATGCAATTTGACTCTTAAATGGTCATGGAAAGAATACTAAAAATATAGAGTCTTGATCATAAAGAAAAATAGGCAATATGTTAATAATATATATATGTATAATGAAATAAATAGGACAGACATGTGTAAATACTGAATAGTTTCTCTGGTGTGAGAAACTGAAAGTGTAAATAAGGATCAAAAGGTATAATAGATAATGTGAAATAGGAAGAAAAGGTCCAAAGGGCAAGGGGAAGTGGGAGGGATGGGAGAAAGGAAAGAAGGGAATGGAATTAATATAAGAAATGGAAACAAAGTCGTTGTAAATAGGGAGGAGTGGAGGGATTGAAGGGAGGGTGGGGAATGGGGAAAAAATAAGAACCAAGATATATCATGTAAAGGTACAAATTTCCAATGATGAATGTCATCATATTGTATACCTAAAATGTACCAATAAAATTAAGTTTTAAAATAATAATATATATGTACAAAGGTGTTTTGTGCGAGATCTAAATTTGCAACTTTTCAGTAAGTGTGAAATTATTTCCAAATGAAAAAAGTTATATAATAAAAAATAGCATCCCAATCAGAAAACAGGCAGAAGACATGAACAGATAATACTTGTAAGAATAAACATACAACAAATATTTTTCTGTAGCAATAAAATTACAAATTAAAATATTTGTCCCTTGACTCAAGTCTTGTAATGTCCTCTTCTCAATGAGGCTTACCTTGACTTCTTTAATTAAAACTGCAACCCTTTTCATTCTCTACTCCTTTAACTTACTCTGGTTTTCTTTCTGTTGCACTTACTCTTTCTAAAATACTCATTTACTTATTTATTATTTATGTACACGTCCTCCACTAGAATATAAGTTTCATGAGGTCAGGGATGGTTTTTTACACAAATCTATCCCAAGCATTAGGAATAGTACCTGGTACATAGTTAGCAATATATGGATAGAGATCGAGGTAAAAAATGGCGGCTCTCTTTCCCAGTGGTCTAACTTCACCCTGCGCAGCGAGTTTATTTTCCTGCCTTTAATGGATGTGGAGCCTAGCTGTCTTCTGTGCTTGTCCCGACCAATTCATTGTTCAGGACAGAAGGAACTTAGAGAACACGTCAGAAGGAAACCCCCCAAACCCCAGAACCCTGGTAAAGGCCTCCTCAGGCACTGTGCCAGCGATCAGGACCGAGGTCTCCCCAGCGCAGCAGCAAAACCTTTTGTCGCACCCGTCAGGATCCAGGTTAGCGAGACAAAAGGCTCTGCAGCAGACAGGACCAGGCTGCTCTTAAAAGACAAAATCCCAGGGTTTCACCAAGTCACTAAGACGTCCAGGTTGGGCTCAAACTTGAGATCCTCCTGTCTCAGCCTCCCAAAATGCTGAGATTATAAGCATGTGCCAACACACCTCCAGGAGCTACTTTTGTTCCTTCAATTTTCTTAGACACATTTAAAAGTATTCTTTTGGAGTCGCACAGAACACGCCGAATCAGCCCGCTAGAGACAGGCAGGTCTGCCCACGCCCTACCGAGGTCCCAAGTCTCCCAGAAGACGCCGAATCACCTTGCTGCAGACAGGCAGCCACCTGGTTCCACACTACAAAGACGCAGAGGACACCAGACC
>NW_004624794.1:9103077-9128599 GCF_000247695.1 Heterocephalus glaber | reverse complement strand
ATATTCTATTGATTCTGTCCCTCTGGAAAACCCTAACCAATATAAGTACTTTGCCAGAATGATCTCACCTAATCACCTCAAACTGCATAAGGCAAATATATCCCAATTTACAGATGAGGAAGATTACACATAAGAGTTAGGTAATAGAACACCACCCGGAAGTAGGAAGTGCCATTAAAACCCAGGGATTCTGAATCTAGAAGCCATGTTCTTAACTTTCTGTTGTACTGATCACTAGAAAAGAGTGTATTTGTACAAACTGATTGCCCATATTTGGATACAATGTAAAATGAACTAATTATCTACACTAATGACATATATAACCAAAGAGCAATACTTCTAAGTTATAAAGAACTCCTACGAATAAGAAAACAATCCAACAGAAAAATCTGGGGGAGAGGGTACAATTACCACATTTGTGTCACCTGTCCTGAGGTATCTTCTAAGTTCCAAGAGTCTGCCCCCTTGCCTACTTATTTTCTCCACTCAAATGTCTTTGAACATACAACCAAAAACTTAGGTGAGGTGGCTACATTAGGTTCCTAAGGCTGCCTTAACAAAGTAGCACAGTGTTAGTTGCTTTATTTTCTCATAATCTTGGGGGCTGTGAATTCAACTTCAAAGTGTCAGTAGGTGTTCCCATGAAAGGTCTAGAGGAGAATGTTTCCTTACATTTTCTAGCTCCTGACAGGGGCTGGCACTCCTTGGTGCTCCTTGGCTTGAGGCAGCACCACTTCAATCTCTGCTTCTATCTTCCACCTGCTGTCTTTCTTCTGTTCCTGTTCCTCTGTGTCCAAATCTCCCTTTTATAACAATACCCATCATTAGATGAGGGCCCATGTTTCATCTAAGCTTAATGAAATATGCAAAGAGCCTATTTTCAAATAAGGCCACATTCACATACCAGAGGTTAGAACTTGGACATATCTTTGTGGGAACAAAATTAAGCTCAGGATTGTGGCCTTTCCAGTTCTTGAGAGTTTCTAACTCCTACCAATGGGTTACATGTGTGCTTTAAACATACAGATTTATACACATGTGCATATATATACAACACATAGATATACACCTATAAACACACACATATATATCAGCCAAATCCTCATATAAAACTAATATAATATGAGATTAAAGTAGGACTTAAGGCAAAAAGCATTACCCATATTAAAGATATAGTCATTGCTTAACAAAAATGAGTGACTTAGTGAGACCCTGGCTCAAAATTTTTAAAAAAATTTTAAAGGGCTGAGGGTATAGCTCAGCGTTAAAGGTCCTGGGTTCAATCCCCAGTATCAAAAATATATATATATATTCACATTATATATATATATATATTCACATTATATATATATTCACATTTTATATATATATACATATTCATATTCACACAAGCACAAATCATCTGATAAGCACGTATCAACATAGCCCAAAATATATGACTTGGATACTGTTATTTCCCAAAAAGCTTTCATTTTGAAATAGGCTCCAAAGCAAAGTCCATAATGTTCTCTTTTTGTATTTTGTTGCTTACTTATTATCCTAAACTACACCATAACATTCCAGAAAATATTCCAAGTTTTACTTCACATAACTCTAAATAAAATTATGAAACTGTAGTCATTCCATTGGCAGACAAAAAATATCTTAAAGGCAATTCACCTGAAGAATTATCAAAAATATTCTATGTTTAGATCTGAACTCTTGAGTTTTTAATTTAGCATTAGCCTGAAGTAAAAACTCCTAACTCAGTGGTTTACTTGCTTACAATTTCCTCCCTGTGCAGACTCAAAGAACGAATTAGACTCCCATTTTATCAGGAGATGCACACCACACAGTGCCTAAGGGCTCTCAGAAAACCTCCTGGCACCTGCAAGTGCAACAGAGACAGAGCACAAGAGAGTGGCCACACATCAGTGCCTGGAGAAGTCACCCACAGAACGAAGCTAAGAAACAAAGAAGCACAAAACAGAGGGGAATTTTTAAGAAGACTAACAAAAGTAAAAAGGAACACAGGTGAACTGATTAACAAGTAAACGTGTATACAAGTATTCTCAGAATTTATCAGGAATGTGTCACATTAACTTTACATGGATTTTTAAAGGAAGGGTAAGCATGGTAATGTAGACAGACAAAATGGTGATGAAGGTAGGAAAAGATGCCAAGGACACAGAACCAAATGCCCTCCCTCCCTAGGCAGCAAAGAAATGTAAAAAACCCAAAACCTGCAACATCAGCCCTTCAAGATTTACCCTGGGCTACCATTATACTCAATGATGGATCCACAGGGAGGCCTGCAGAAGTTTCCTAGAATGCTAAACCCCACACCTTGCGTTCCCAAAGCCTATGATGTCTGAAATTAAAAGGACACAAATTTTTCTTTCACAGATTAACAAATATTGGCTGGATTGATCCATGTCTTACAGTATATTTATGCAATAATCAGAACCTCAACATATATTTGGGGAAACAAATACAGTCTTCCCTTGATACTGGCAAAGATAGGTTCTAAGACATACACCCATTTTTTTTCCAGTACTGGCTATTGAACCCAGGGCCTTTGCACTGAGCTGCATCCCCACCCCTTTTTATTCCTTATTTTGAGACAGGGTCTCACTAAGTCACTAAGTTGCCCGGGATAGATCAAATTTGTGATCTTCCTGCCTCACCCTTCCAGAGTGCTAGGATCACAGGTTTGCATCACCACTTTCAGCTCTCAATTTTTTAAAAAAATCCATTGAACAAAACAGAGAGCTACAATATTCTGTGTTCATTTCATACTAGAAATAAATATGCCCTTACAGGACAATGCCAAGTGATACATCCTAACATATCTCAGACTTCCAGCTCTGCACACTGCAGTGTGCCAAGATTCCAAAGCTGCTCTTCTCAGCTTGTTCTCTCAAATGATTTCAGTGTGTCAGAGTAAAAAATGTCTGATACTTAGGGGACAAATCACATAAGATAAAGTAAAATTTTCCTTAAATCAAGTACTCTTTTTAGAAACCATAAGTTATTTGGGAGGGGAAAAAAGGCTTAGCTACTGTCACAAACTTGTAGAAAATATCGACAGAGACAAAAGGTGGTGACATCAAAAACAGTGCATGAAACTGGGCATGGTGGCACATGCCTGTGATTCCAGCACTCTGGGGAGGCTGAAACAGGAGGATCACCAAGTTCAGGTGAAGCCCTGGCAACTTAGTCACTTAGACCCTGGGCTGGGGTTCAACCCTCAGTGGTGGTGGGGCTGTGCAGGCCAGATGTGGTAGTGCACATCTGTAATCCCAGCTACTCAGGAAGTTGAGACAGGAGGATTATAGGGTTGAAGCCAACTGGGCAACTTAGTGAGGCCTTGTCTCAAAATGAAAAAAAGTTTTAAAGGACTGGGGCTGTAACTTAGCACTCTCTGGGTTAAAGCCCCAGTACTGCCAAAAAAAAAAAAAAGTGAAGGAAAAATTAACAAAACCCCAAACAAATGTTAATTCAATAATATCCTAAAAGCATTTTCCAAAGATTCTAAAATAATGATAGATAACACTCACATTTATGTTGCCAAGAACTAAAAGCTGGTGAGTTTCTGCAATCTGTAAATTAGGTAGATTCAAGAGCCCGATCCCAAATTTTCTGCCTGCAACTTCTCACCAAACTTCAGGTGTCCAACTTCGCACAGCAATAGTCTTCTGGACCTCTGACAGATGTGTGTCACGGTCTCCTCCTGTGTCACACTCACCTACCAGCCAAAGGCACAAAGGACTCTTGTTATTTTAAATGGGCAATAAAATGAAATAATACTTTTTTAAAAAACAAAAATCATCAAACATGAAAAGGGTAAGATTTCAAAAAATTGAAACTACTATAAGAGAAAACTAACTCATGAGCAAAATATTAAACTAGAATACAGAACATATAAAGACAGGAAGAAAATGAGGGTTCAACTAGTGAGAAATTTTTCTACTCAAATCACCAAGTAAGCTGGACATGGTGACATATGCCTGTCATCCCAGCATTCTAGTAGGCTGAGGCAAGAGATAACAAGCTGAAAATGTTTATGGATACAGTGTGACATTTCAATAAATGCATGCATTGGGCCGGGGATTTAGCTCAGTAGTTCAGTCGCAAGCCTCACAAGAACAAGGTCCCAAGTTCGATCCCCAGTACCAAAAAAAAAAATCAAATAAAATCAGCCAACTATATAATAAATGCATGCATTATGTAATGATCAAATCAGGGCAATTAGCATATCCATCATTTCCAACATTTATCATTTCTTTGTGGTGAGAACATTTTAAATCCTCTCTTATAGCTATTTTGAAATATGTAATGCATTATTGTTTTATTGCCCTACTGTGCCATAGAACACCAGAGCATTTTCTTCCTGTCTAACTGTAGCTTTGTAATCACTGACCAGCTTCTTAAGAGGAAGAGTGAACTTCCAGGAAGATGGAGGAGTGGAGAACAGCAGAGAAACAGCCTCTCCAAGACTTGGTATACAGACAGTGGAATATAGGAACATGAGGAAGACAAGAGGGAAGTGGGTCCCTGGGACCCAGCAAGGATCTGAAGCAAGAATTGAAGCCTACAGGAAGAGCAAAGAGAGAGACTTAAATGCAGAAGAAGGAGGTGGCAAACAGCAATTTCTCCATGAGCCCTGACTCACTGCATGAGAGGGATGGCTTGAACCTGCAGATGCATGGTAACTACTGGTGACCTGAGAGGCTTCCAATGAGAAACACATCTGTGAAACAGAGCAGTGGACACAGTGGACTATAATGGCTGGTAGTTATTCTGGTTCAGATATCACCCAGGAGAGGGCAGATGGCCAGTCACCATCTTGGAGAGTGGCCAACTGAGCTCAGAACTTAGGGCAGCTACAGGCTAGATCCATTTAGCAGCTCCCAGTGAGGCAGACTGAGTTCAAGTTGACAGGAGCCACACAGAGTGTTTTAGGCAGAGCAAATCAGGATCCAGAATCATAGCCAGAAAGGCGCAGTCTTGCTGGAATTCTCCACTACCCCACTGTATGCATATGCCTGGCTTCCTGGGATTAATCAACATGGATATGGGCTCTGTCTGCCCACTCTGTCTACCAGTGACAGCAGAGACACACCCTAAAGTGGACTTTTTTTTCTTCTTTCCTGTTATTTTGTTTTCCTTTTTTTTAAATTCTTTATTCTAGTTTTTATATGAGTACAAACATTGTCACTAGGTTTTTTGTTGCTGTTGTTCTGTTCTGCTCTTGTTTTTATTTCTTCCTTCTCTCTTCTCCTCCTGTCTTCTTCATCACTTTCCCAAAGTTCATTTAATCTGTCTTCACCCTCCAGCCAAGCTTCTAATTTGTTCCTTTTTCCACTTCTTTATTTTTTTCCCCATTCCCTTTTCAATTTTCTCCCCTGAGGGTAAAATCATTATATTGAGGACAGGTTTACTGTATACAATTTTCTGGTTTGTTTTAGATTTTGCTATATAATCACAAATATAATTTATACAGTTAAAGGTGGCAAATTGAAAGTTATCAAGTTTGTCATTCTCTAGGCTGTGTTTGACACTATTGTTATTGCTGATTGTACTACTTTAGCCAAGGTGACATAATTGTTCTAATCAGTTTTTTTCTTGGTATGCCAAGACTGAGATTGTGTAATGGTCAGAAATAATACTATAGGCTGATGCCACAGAACCAGAGGCTAGGCCAAATAGGCAGCAAATTCTCATCCTGAATAAATTGAAGAGGTAGGATCTTGCAGCAAACTCAAAATCCAAAAGCCAGCTAAATCTGGAAGACATCCCTAAAAAGTAGTCATTTCCTAATGGTTCTTAATACTAGCAATAAAGCTACCTGCCATAAGCAATTTACAAGGATCAACCCAAGAATTAAATTAAAATTTTTTTAAAAAAAGAAAAGTGCTGCAATGCCTGCCTCGCAAGTTCAAGGTCCTGAGTTCAATCTCTGGTACAAAAAAGAAAGAAAGAAAGTAAGAAAGAAAGAAAGAAAGAAAGAGAGAGAGAAAGAAAGAAAGAGAAAGAAAGAAAAGAAAGAAAGAAAGGGAGAGAGAGAGAGAGAAAAGAAAGAAAGAAAGAAAAGAAAGAAAGGAAGGAAGGAAGAAAGAAAGAAAGAAAGAAAGAAAGAAAGAAAGAAAGAAAGAAAGAAAGAAAGAAAAGAAAGAAAGAAAAGTAAGGAGGCACTTAAGTAAGATACAACCCCAGATTTCACAGAAGTAATGGAAGACAACTTCCCAAGCAGGGAAAAAGAATCTGACATAGAGATACTAAAGGCATATAGAATGGCAATTAGCCATGACTAAAGAAAATCTACACCAAAGCATATAATAGTCAAGATTCCAGAAATACAGCACAAGAACAGAAAATTAAAAGCTGTTAGAGAAAAAAACCAAATCACTTATAAAGAAAAGCCCATCAGAATCACAGCAGACTTCTCAACACAAACCTTCAAGTCAAGGAGAGCTTGGAGTGAAATAATTCAAGCTCTAAAAGAAAACAACCTCTGGCCCCCCAGACTAATGTATCCTGAAAAACTGTCTTTCAAAATTTATGGAGAAATAAGACTTCCATGACAAGGAACGTGTGAAGAAATTCATGACCACCAAATCGGCACTCCAAAATGTTCTAAAGGACATTCTAGAAGGAGATAACAAGGACTACAACTCCATGAACCCCAACAGAATAAATCCACCCAGCAAGGCAAGAAACTAAACAGAGTGCGTTAAAAAAAAAAAAAAAGGAAACCAACAACAGGAAAATAACATCACAAAGATAAGTCAATATATATCAGTTATAACTATCATTGTAAATGATCTCAATTTACCAATCAAAAGAAATAGACTAGCAGAATGGATCAAGAAGCAAAATCCAAAAATATGCTGCATGCAAGAAACACATTGAATTTAAAAAGAAATTCATATAGTAAAACAAAGGATGGAAAACAATACTTCATGCAACAGGAACCCAGAAAAAACCAGGAGTAGCTATTCTATTTACAGACAAAATGGATTTCAAGCCAAGACTGATCAAGAGAGACAAAGAAAGTCACTACATCCTTGTAAAGGGAACAATCCAAGAGGAAGAGATAATAATCATAAATATATACACACCAAATACCAGCACATCCATAAAATAAATAGCACATCCATATGGAACACACATTAACAGACATAAAAAATCAAATAAGCACTAATACAATTGTAATGAGGGACCTCAATACCCCACTGTCACAAATAGATCAAATACACAAAAAAATTAACAAAGAAATATCAGAACTGAACAAAACTTTTGAACAAATGGGCTTCATAGATGTCTACAGTATTCCACCCACAACACCAGAATACACATTCTTCTCAGCTGCACACCAAGACACTCTCCAAAATAGACCACGGGGGGCGGGGATTTAGCTCAGTGGTTTCACTGCCTGCTGCACAAGCGCAAGGACCCGAGTTCAATCCCAGCACCAAAAAAAAAAACAACATAGACCACAGGGGCCAGGGATTTAGCTCAGTGTTTCTGCCACCTGCCTCACAAGCGCAAGGTCCTGAGTTTGATCCCTGGTACCAAAAAAAAATGCAAAATAGACCACATACTAGCTTATAGAGCATCCTTATGTAAATGCAAAGGAATTGAAATTATGCCATGCATACTATCAGTCCACAGTGCAATGAAATTGTAAACCAATGGCAAAAGAAACCACAAAAACTTCATAAATACATGGAAATTAAATAATACCTTCCTGAAAAACCAATGGATCACAGGTGAAATTAAAGAAGAAATCAGACAGTTTCTGCAATTAAATGACAATGCCAATACAACATACTGGAATTTATGGGACTCTATGAAAGCAGTCCTACAAGGGAAATTTCTAGCAGTAAATTCCTATACCAGATAAACAGAGACAGCTCAAATAAACAACCTAATGTTGAACCTCAAGCTTCTAGAAAAAGAAGAACAAGTCAAGTCCAAAGCTCATATGAGGGCAGAAATTAGAAAGATCGAACAGAAATTAATGTAAGTGAACTAAGAAAACAACACAAAGAATCAATGAATCAAAGAGTTGGTTGTTTGAAAGATTAAATAAAATTGACAAGCCCTTTGCCAACCTTATCAAAAAAGGAAGAAAAGGACTCAACTCCATGAAATTAGAAATTAAAAGGGTCAAATCACAACAGATCTTGCAGAAAGATCATCAATACCTACTTCAAGAACTTATACTCTAATTAGATGGAAAACTCAGAGGAAATGGACAGATTTCTAGATATATATTAATTACCAAAGCTGAATCAAGAAGATGTAAAATTCTAGATAAAACAATATCAGTCAATTAAGTTGAAGATATAATTAAAAACCTACCAACAGGCCAGGGATTTAGCTCAGTGGTTCTGCCGCCTGCCTCACAAGCACAAGGTCCCGAGTTCAATCCCTGGTACCAAAAAACCCAAAAAACTTACCAACAAAGAAAAGCCCAGGTCCTGACGGATTCACTGATGAATTCCACAAGAAATTTAAAGACCTAATGGCACTACTTCTCAACTCTTTAATGAAATTGAAAGGGAAGCAATACTTCCAAATTCATTCCTGGAAGCAAGCATTACCCTAATACCAAAACCAGAGAAAGATTTACCAAAAAAGAGAACTATAGGCCAATCTTCCTAATGAACATGGACACAAAAATCCTTCATAAAATACTGGCAAACAAAATGCAACAAATCATCAAGAAGATTATACAGCATGACTAAGTAGGATTCATCCCAGGAATGCAGAGATGGTTCGACATATGCAAGTCAATAAATGTAATACACCATATTAACAGAGCCAAGGACAAAAATCATGATCATCTCAATAGATGTGGAAAAAGTGATTGATAAAGTCCAACATCCATTCATGATTAAAACTTTACAGAAAATTGCAATAGAGCATCTTATCTTAATCTGATAAAAAGCCATTATGGCAAACCAATAGCCAACAACATACTAAATGGTCAAAAACTGAAAGCTTTCACTGTAAAATCAGGAACAAGACAAGGATGTCCACCATCACCACTCTTATTCAATATAATTCTGGAAACATTAGCCAGAGCAATTAGACAAGAGAAAGAAATAAAATGAATAAAGATAGGAAAGGAAGAAGCTAAATTATCATTATTTGCAGATGACATGATACTCTACATACAAGACCCCAAAAACTCCACCAAACACTTCTAGATTTAATAACCAAATTCAATAGCATAGCTGGATACAAAGTCAATGCTCAAACATCAATAGCATTCCTGTACACAAATAACAAACTCGCTTAGAGAGAAATTAGGGAAACTGAGTCTTTCACAATAGCATCCAAAAAAATAAGTACCTAGGAATCAATCTAATGAAGGAAGTAAAAGACCTTTACATTGAAAACTACATACTTTTTAAAAAAGAGATCCAAGAAGAGCATCAGAAAATGGAAAGATATCCCTTCTTCTTGGGTAGAAAGAACCAATATAGTGAGGATGGTCATACTTCCAAAATTGTTATACAGATTTAATGCATTCCCATCAAAATTCCAACAGTGTATCTCACAGAATTAGAGAAAACAATCCTAAAATTCATTTGGAACCAAAAAAGATCTAGAATAACAAAAGAAATTCTGGGCAACAAAGGTAAGGCAGGAGGCATAATAATCGCTGCCTTGAAACTATACTACAAAGCTACTGTGATAAAAACAGCATGGTATGGGCAAACAAAGACCCAGATCTGAGGATCAATGGAATAGATCAGAAGATGCAGAAACAACTCCAAACACATTCAGCCACCTTATCTTTGACAAAGGAGCCAAACACCTTCACTGGAAGAAAAATAGCCTCTTTAATAAATGGTGCTGGAAAAACCTGCTTTCTATATACCAAAGATTTAAACTAGACCCATATTTTTCTCCATGCACTAAACTCAAATCAAATTGGATCAAAGATCTAAATATTAAAACAGAAACACTAAATCTGCTGGAAGATAGAATTAAATGGAATTCTTGAAGACATTAGTGTAGCCAAAGACTTTATGAACAAAACCCTGATCACACAGGAAATATCACAAAGAAAAAAAACTAAGATCTCATCTTATTAAAAAGCTTTGGCACAGCAAAAGAAACCACCAACAGCGTGAAGATACAACCCACAGAGTGGGAACAAAGTTGTGACAGCTGTTCCTCAAACAATTAATGTCTAGAATATATTTAGAATTCAAAAAAAATCAGACCCCCAAATTTAAAGACCCAATCCAAAAATGGGCATCTGATGTGAATAGACACTTCTCAGATAAAGAAGTAGAAATGGCAAATAAATATACAAAAAAATGTTCCACATCGGTCATTCGAGAGATGCAAATTGAAACAACGCTAAGATTCCATCTCACTCCAGAAAGAATGGCTGTTGTCAAGAAATCAACCAATAACAAATGTGAGTGGGGCTGTGGGGGAAAAGGAACCCTTCGCCTTGTTGGTTGGAGTATAGACTGATGCAACCACTGTGGAAATCAGTGTACAGATTCCTCAAAAAACTCAAACTAGAGATTCCATTTGACCTAGCTATTCCCCTTCTTAATATTTTCCCAAAAGAATTAAAAGTGTCATATCACAGTGATATATGGACACCCATGTTTATAGAGGCACAGTTTGTAATAGCTAAATCTTGGAAACAGCCCAAATGCCCATCAACTGATGAACGGATAAAGAAGATGTGGGGTTTTTTATACAAAGGACTTCTACTCTGCTGTAAAGAAGGATAAGCTTGAGATATTTCTAGCTAAATGGATGCACCTTGAGACCATGCTCTTAAGTGAAATAAATTGAACACATGTATTTAAACACTGTATTGTTTCTCTGGTGTGACAAACCAAAAGTGTAAATAAAGACCAAAATGTATAATAGATTCTGGGAAATTAGAAGAAAATCTTCAGATGGGGAGGGAAAAAAGGAAGGAGTAGGAGGAAAGGAAGGAAGGGACAAGAAAAAAAGAGAATATAAGAAAATAAATGGAAACACCGCTTTTGTAAATAAAGAGGGGAAGAGAGGTTGAAGGGAAGGGACCAGAATGGGGAAAAAAGAGAAGACTCAGGAATGTACAAATTCCCTGTGATGAATGTTATCATTATGTATACTTAAAGTGTACCAATAAAATAAAAATAGAAAAAAAAAATAGTATCTCTGGGTGCTGTGGGACATCTTTCTTTTGGGGTTATTTTATTGCAATTTAAATTTTTGAGTCTGAAGGTGCAGCTTGGTGGTAGAGCAGGTGCTTAGCATACACAATCTCCAATGCAAAAGAAATTTTAGAAACAGTGTAGAAAATATCTTGTCAAAAAAAAGAAAATATCTTGTCTTTCTTGTCTAATAGATAAAATGAAGTCAAAGTCTGATCACCCCAGCTCAACCCACAACGCTGCTGAGATTCCCCACCTTCCCTTCATGTTGGTGAGGCATATGGAGGACCACCCACTCAGTCCACCAATCAGAGCCCTGAACTCAATGGCCTGCCCTCCTGGTCTCCTCTGCGGACTTCTGATGCCCACCACAAATCCTACCCAGGATCTGTTCTTCTCACTCCACATTCTTTCTTTCTTGTTTTTTTTTTTTTTTTTTTGGTACCAGGGATCGAACTCGGGACCTTGGGCTTTCAAGGCAGGTGGCAGAACCACTGAGCTAAATCCCCAGCCCTCACATTCTTTCTTAGAAAAGATGATGCAGGTCATCTGCCCAGATCCCCTCAGATTCCTTTTGCTGTTGCTTTTCACACCTGCAACTGTAATGTGCTTTCACTCTCAGTAGCAACACATGCACCTCTTCTGTGGCAGACTACCTTTAGTTTGCCAGAGTCATGCTGTGCATGACAGAGAACCAGAAGTGCCTGTTTACATCCACTGTGGGTTCCTTACTAATCAGTGATACAGGAGAAGGAAGCTCCCCTACTGTCTCTCGAAAGGCTGGCACAACTCTGAGGCACAAGTGACATGCACAGATCCCTTTATCAGATCAGACTGAAACCTGACCACTGTGGGACTCTAGCCTACTACTACACCCATGCTTGGCTTCCTCCTTTTCTGAGATCTGCTTCTCCTGACTTCTTACTAGTCTCCCCTGGGAACAGTTCATAATAGCATCCCTGTCTCAAGCTCTGCTTCTAAGGAACTCGCTTAGGACCAGGAATGGGGTACTAGTAAGTAGATTCCAAAGAGGATTCTAGAGTTAAATCACTCCCCAGCCAAACGGCAATGGAGACCTCATTGTTGGTGCTAACTGGATTAATGATAACACTTGCCAAGCTGTACATTTCTTAGCTTATGATCACCCAGTACTGTCATCTGTGATGAATGGTATAGGACACAGGTGAAAGGGATCCAGTGGCTCATGAGCTATATTTCTTGCATGGAAAGATAGTTACCCAAACTAAGGAATTTGACAGCTTCTTGCCTGGCATTGCTGAAACACTGAAAAAAGCAAATGACAGGTCAGGGCACCCAATTATCAACTCACAGTGCAGTGTGAAAGCCAAGAGGCCTCCACGGCATCATTTTCTGTTCACTTTTATTGATGCATGTTAATATTGCACGATGATGGGGTTTATTTGGGGAAGGCGATACATATGTTTAGTATATCTTTTTTTTTTTTTGGTAACGGGAATTGAACTTGGGTTCTTGCACTTGCACAGCAAGCAGAGAAACCACTGAGCTAAATTCCCAGCCCCTGTTTAGTATATCTTAATCAGTTTCAATCATGTTACACTCTCTCTCCTTTCTCCCCACTTGTGCTCTTCCTCATCTATAAAAATTTACCTCCAGGTTTCCTGTTCTCTCTCCTCTATTTTATTTTATTTTTTAAAATCTCTTCTATTTTAAACATTTATTAATTTAAGCATTTTTTTGGTTTTTCATGTAAAAGAAATCCTATATTTAACTTTTTGAGTCTGGCTAATTTAACTTAACATGATGATTTCTATTCCATTCATTTTCCTGCAAATGACATGATTTCACTATTCTTTGTGGCTGAATAGTACTCCATTGTGTATATATACCACATTTTCTTTATCCATTTACCTTTTGATGGGCATCTAAGTTTCCATAGCTTAGCTGTCATGAACCTAACTGTTATAAACACTAGTAAGCATGTATCACTATAGTATGCAGTCCTTAATTCTTTCACGAATATACCTGAGTGATATAGCGGAGTCAAATGCTATTTCTATGTTTAGTATTTTGAACAATCTCCATACTGATTTCTATAGTGGTTGTACTAGCTTACACTTCCACCAACATTTTAGGAGGATCCCTTTTTCCCTGCTTCCTTGCCAGCATTCATTGTTTTTTGTATTCTTGATAATAGCTATTCTGACTGGGATGAGATAGAAGCTCAATATACTTTTAATTTGCATTTCTCTGATGTCTAGAGATGTTGAATATTTTCCTTATACTTTTTCAATGCTTGAACCTCTACTTTCAAGAAGTATTTATTCAGCTTATTTGCCTGCTTTTTTAATTGGTTCATTAGTTTACTGGGGTTAATATTTTAGCATTATTTAAATATTCTAGATATTAGTCCTCTATCAAAAGAGTAACTAACAGATTTTCTCCCATTCGGTGGGTTGTCTCTTTGTTCCATTGCCATGTGGAAACTTTTAAATTTGACACAGTTCCATTTGTTGATCCTTGATATTATTTCCTGTGTTTTTGAAGTCCTTTCCAGTAAGTCTTTGTCTGTGGCTATACCTTCAATTACATCCCCGTGTTGCCTTCCAGCAGTTTCAATGTTTCTGGTTTCATTGCAATATCTAATATAGCAATTTTAACTTCCTTCAGATAGGTATTACAGAATATATCCTTTTATATCACTTCAATTTTCACCTAAATTTGTATCCTCATATTTAAAATGTGTTTCTTGTAGGTAATATCTAGTTGCGTTTTACTTTTTACTTAACCTGACAATCTCTCTTTTAATTTGGGTGTGTATAGTATTTACATTCAATGTGATTATAATATGGCTAGAATCTAAATTTATCTTGTTGCTATATGTTCTGTCACATCAGTTCTTTGTTCCCTTTATCTTTTCTGTCTTATATTAGATTGTTTGTGTTAGTCAGCTTCCCATCACTATAATGAAATACCTGAGGCAATCAACCAATAGAGAAAAGGTTTATTTGGGGTCACAGTTTGGAGGTTCCAGTCCATGACTAATTAATCTCATTGTGTTTGGGCCTGTGGCTGGGCAACACATTATGGTGGGAGCCTGTGGAGGAGCAAAACCACTCACATCTTGGCCAAGAATGAGAACAGACCATGTCCCACACTCCCCTTCAGGTGCATGTCCCCAGTGACCTCAAGACCTCCCACTAAGCCCTGCCTCTTAAAAGTTCCACCATCTCCCAGTAACACCACCTTGGGAACAAAACCTTTAAACACATGGGTTTGGGAAACATTCAGGGTCCAAACTATGGCAGTATTTTTATGAATCCATTTTACTTTCTTTGTTGACATATTAGCCATAAGTTTTTGTTTTGTTGTTTTAGTGATTGCTTTAGTGTTACCTAACCTGTGGAATGAATAACTTGTGGTTTCTGGGGCTAAGGAGAAGTCCCAAAAACCACACACCCTTTGGAATAAATTATAAATAAAACTCTTTCCCATGAGAATGACTTCTAGATGGCAGAGTGAGGAGCTCCATGGACTCTCTTCAGTGAAATAACCAAAACTAGTGAAAATTATTTTTCAAAGCATCAATTATTTAAAATGTCTGGAAATTGTCTTGGGGGAATACAGTAAATAAAGGAGCATTTAAGAAAATCTATTAAGTCTTATTAAGAACACTCAGATTCTTTTGCATATGAGCCCTACCTACTCCAGTGATGGCAAATCTTTTAGAGCTTTCAATGATACAAACAGCCCATTGCAGCACTGTGCCATAAACTCGCCATCACTGACCTACTCTCCTCCCAAAACCTCAACTCAGTACAGTGAAAGTCTTACTCCAGGAGGGGGAAGCCAAGGATGCAGGGTTCCTTCTCCTACCAGCTCCCAGTCTAGCCCGATGGTCTCTCCCAGGAGGAACAAGCTGCCAGCATTTCTCCTCTCCGACCACCCCTACCACACACACACACACACACCAGCTCCATGTTGAAGAAGCTCTGCTTTAAGCAAGAGTGATTAAAGAAGCCTTGGACTCCCTTCCTTCACCCAGCCCCCACTCACAGGGAAGGAGCTCTACTTCAGGTATGGCTAGTCATCCTTGCCCAAATCATCCTTGCCCCAGCTTGCTCATAGGGAAGATACTCCATGCCAAAAGACAGTTAAGAAGAGAATATCAGAAATTTCCAGCCCCCTAATACCCTACTCATAAACGCAGTAATGTGATTCAAAAGAAGTGGATCACTGTCTAAACCTCCAGTCTCAGGGCAATGGTAAGAGGTTATGCCTCGGGAGAGGAGACATAGAATCAGAGACATTCAGAGCCTCCCCCAGGAAACTGACTTTATTTGGAACAGCAGTGAACTGAGTGTCAGGAAGCTCAAGCCCAGGGTTGCTGCTGAAAAAGGTGGAGATTTGAATGTTAGGCAATTAAGAGGAGGCCAGTACCCATGAGAGCAACAAGCCAACTTGTAGACCAGCAGGATTTTTAAGAGAGAGAACCAGGGGAACGGGCAGCTGAGAGCTCTCCAGAGGCCTGACCAAAGCACAAAGACTGGCCTCAAAGATTACTCTGAAAAGAGGCTTTCCTTTAATTGGATCAGAATGTACAGGATAGCAACTTATGTCCCGAGGGCATTGCTGAAAATAACAGAGCAATCATATGGCAATTAGTGGAGACTAACAGCTAGCTGTGAGACCCACAGAGGCAGAGAGCTTAACAGAAAGATGAGTGAAGACAGTCAAAAGAAGCCCTGACAACCACAGTCAGCCCAGAAGGATCATACTCCCGCCCAAGGCTGAATCCTCTGAGGATAAACATCAGAAACTCTATACAAGGGAAACAGCAAAATCACTAAACAAATGAGCAAACAACAACAGCAAACCACAGGGTGGATCAGAATCAAGTTATTATGTTTTCTAAAATTTCCAATTTTTGACAACAACAACAAAAAATGAAACACACAAAGAAACAGGAAAACATGACCTCATATTCAGGGGGAAGAACAAGCAACAGAAGCTGACTTTGAGTATGATCAGATGTCAAATTTTATAGACAAAGATCTCAGCCAGGCATGGTTGCACACCTACCCCCGCCCCAGCACTCTGGGAGGCTGAGGCAGGAGGATCAGAAGTTCAAGCCCAGCCTAGGCAACTTAGGGGCTTAGCATGGCCCCATCTCAAATTTTTTTTAAAAAGGCTGGTGGGAGGATGTAGCTCAATACAAATCCCCTGGGTTTGATCTCCAGTAGCAGGCTGGGAAAAGGTCTTCATGATGAAAAGCATGTGACCTCAGAACAGTAATTTGACCCCACATTAAAAGTAAAAAGCACCCATAAAAGTAATTACATAGGCAATTATAAGACCATATAGTTGTACATTCCTTTAACTTTCTTCTCTTAAATTGTTTTAATTAACTGCATAAAATAATGTGCATATTCTTTTGATTTGTCCCACAAGATATAGAAATGTAATATATTTGACAGTACTAATGCAGAATAAGTGTGTGGGAGCAAAGCTGCACACAGGAGTAAGGAAATGATACCAGATAGTAACCCAAACCCACAGTAACATAAAGAACCAGAAGGTTCATATAACAAATTCTGCAGACTCTTGTTCTCCCTTTTTTATTCAGCTGCATTAAAAGATATAAAATTATACAGAGTACCAATTATAGACAATGTATTGTTGGACTTGTTAAATACAGATGTAATATGTGTAACAATAACAGTATCAAAAATAATATAGGGCCAGGGATTTAGCTCAGTGGTTCCATAGCCTGCCCCACAGGCACAAGGACCCAAGTTCGATCCCCAGTACCAAAAATAAATGAATAAATAAATAAATGAAAAAAGAGAATATAAGTATAGAGTAGATTTATATGTTTCACTGGAATTAAGTTTCCATGAATCTGAAGTAGATTCTGACAAGTTTAGATGTGTATTTTAAGCCCCAGGGTAACTACTAAGAAAATAATTCAAAGAATAGTAAAATTTTAGTAAGGAGGTTAAAATTTTGCTTTAGAATATATTCACTTAATGGGAAAGAAGGTAGTAAAGGAGAAATAGAGAAAGCAAAAATACATGAGACATATAGAAAAATAAAAACTACAAGAATAATATGAATAAATAATAACATTAACTATGAATGGATTAAACAATCCAATCAAAAGGCAGCAACCGGCAGCCTATCCCACCCCCTAAAAAATCCAAATATAAGTTTTCCACAAAAGACACTTTAGAATCAAAGATAAAATAGATGTTAAAATATGGCAAAAGGTAGAGCATCAAAACACTGTACCCATAAGAAAGCTGGAGTGGCTAGCCTGATAACAGACAAAACACTGTAAATCAGCTTGACCTAAAAGCATCTATACAACATTTGATCCAAAAACTACAGGTTACATATTACACACAGATTACACAAGAATTAATAATTTTTGAACTTCCAACAAACAAGTAAACATGGAACACCTCTCAGGACAGATCAGATTTTCTGTTAAAAAATAAGCCTCAATAAATTGAATAACAATAAGTGTAAAATCAGTAAGATTGAAATCATATAGTATATTCTCTGATCATAATGAAAATTTAATTAGAAATTAATAACAGAAATATATTTGAGGGATTTACAAATGTGTGCAAATTAAACACTCCTAAGTAACCAATGGATCATAGAAAAATCAAAGAGAAATCAAGAAATACCTTGATTTGAATGAAAATGAAAGCACAACATATCAAAATGTACGAGATGATGCTAAAGCCATATTTAGAGGAAAATTTATAGCGATAAATGCCTATAATTAAAAAGAAGATCTCCAATCAATAATCTCATCTTCTATGTTCTACAATAAAGGAAAAGCAAACTAAATCTAAACCAAGTTCAAGAAGAAAAAAATCAATAGGGCAGAAGTAACAGATAATAAAAAAGAGTCAGTGAAACCAAAAGTTGGTTCTTTTAAAATTTTTTTTTTTTTAAATTGACAGGGACCGGGGATTTAGCTCAGTGGTTCCGTCGCCTGCCTCGCAAGCTCAAGGACCTGAGTTTGATCCCCGGTACCAAAAAAAAAAAAGGGCTGCAATATAGCTCAGTGAAAAAGCCTGGGTTCAATTCTCCACACTGAAAAGAGGAGAAGCGGGGGAGAGAGAAAGAGGAGAAAGGGGAGAGAAGCATTAATACCAATTCTTCACAAATCTTCCAAAAAATGAAAATGAAGAAAAGAGAGAGGAAAGCATTTTTCCAGCTGATTGTATGAAGCCATAGAGGCAAAATCAGGCAGACATTACAAGGAAAGAGAAAACAATAAATCTCTTATAAATGTAACACAAAAATCCTCAATAAGATAATAGAAAATGTCCCTGGTACCAAAAAAAAAAAAAAGATACTAGAAAACTAAATCCAACAGTATATCCAACTAGACATACACCATAACCATGTGAGATGTATCCCAGGAATGCAAGGTTGGGTTAACATCCAAAAGTAAATGACATCACAATACAATAAAAAACATACACATGATTATCCCAGTAAGTACATAAAGCTTTCTTAACAAAATCGAACACCTTTTCATGATTACAAACATCACAAAACTAAGAATAGAAAGCAGTTTCCTCTAACCAATAAAGCTTTTTATAAATACCCAACAACTAAGAGAGCATGAGCAAAACAAAGATGTCTGCTCTCACCTTTCCCACTCAACATAGCACTCGAGGGGCTAACCAGGGCAATGAGAGAAGAAAAAGAAATAAAATGCAATCAGGTTGGCCTGAAAGAAGTAAAACTATTTCAATTTGCAGATAACATGATATTACATATTGAAAATCTTAAGAAATATACCAAAAATATATTAAAGCTAATAATTTAGCAAGGTTGTAAAATGATATAAAAAACTCAATTATACTACTCTACACTACCAATCACCCAAAATTGAAATTAAAAATACAATTACACAATTCCATCAAAAAGAAAAAAATATTCAAGTAAATTTAACAAAAGAAGTGCAATTTTTTTACTCTGAAAATATTTTAAAATATATAAATCTAAAACATGAGCTAATCACATGACAAGATGCTCAACCTCCTTAGTGATCATGGAAATGCAAATCAAAATCATGAAATACTCACTAGGACAACTTTAATCAAAAAGCCTGAAATCCCAGCACTTTGGGAGTCTAGGGCAGGAGAAGCACAAGTTTGAGCCCAGCCTGGGAAATTTGGTGACTTAGTGAGACCCTGTCTAAAAAAATTTAAAAAAGATTGGGGATGTAACTCAATGCAAAGGCCCTGGGTTCGATTCTCAGTACCAAGGTGGGTTAAAAGACAGTTAATAACAAGTGTTTGTGAAGATGTAGAGAGGGTGAAATCCTTATACATTGCTGTTGGGAATATGAAATGGTGTATCCACTTTGG
Source organism: Heterocephalus glaber (assembly GCF_000247695.1). The sequence continues at coordinate 9,109,053 of NW_004624794.1, read as the reverse complement.
AAAACGGTTTGGTAGTTTGTCAAGCCATTTAACATAAAGCCACTGTGGTGGCATGTCCCTTGTGTTCCCAGCTACTCTGAAGGCTGAGGCAGGAAGATCACTTGAATTCATGAGCTCAAGATCAGCCTGGAAAAGAATGAGACCTTTAAAAAAAGAAAAAAGGAGGGGAGGAGAAGAAGACCAAATGACCTAGCAATATCCTAAGTGTATACTCCAGAGAAATGAAAATATAGAAAGCAAAAAAAAATTTGAATCACTCAGCGTTATAGTGAGAATGGATTGAGGAGGTGTTAAATACACGCCAGAGCCAAAGAAGGCCTCTAAGTATTGGTCCCTATGTTGTTCATTTCTCCCCTGTACACTGACATGTTAGTGCAAAAGCCCACTAGCACCAAACTCAAATTTTTACACATCCAATCATTTGTAAAACCACCCGTACAAGCATTTTCGTGGCCATTTAGGGTCGGCCTGCCTTGCATATTCCGCAAAATTACATCCAGAGTCCTTGAGCTGTTGCTAAAATCGAGGTGTGTTTCGAAGGCTTCAAGCTGCTACCGCCTTTTCCAGGCCTCTGAGTGAAAGTCCCCGCTGTGCTTTAGGTAACACCACCTAGAAGCCTCACCCCTCATCCCTCTCGGCCCGGGAGTTCCCGACCTTCCTCCCTTCAGAGTAGAGCTCCCCAAGCTCTACCTTGTCAGACTCCCGGGAGAGGCGGTTCCTCCCCAGCCACGGTCTAGTCATCTAGCGAGGCTTGGGTACGCTACTGCTACCTTGTGGTCATACTTTCTTCTTTGTTCAGCCCCCAGTCCCCAGCATCCGAGGGGGGGCAGTCATGCCAATGAGCAATGACAGTGGCTTGCCTCGGGGGCGGGGGGCGCTTGGCATTCTAGAAATAATGTTAGGAAAAGATGTGTCTCTCCCAACGCACAATGTCAGTCAAACCTACAGAGAATAGTAAGTGTGGCTTCCACCATGAATGTAGAAGTCTCTCCTCAGAGGGGAGGGCTTGCCACATGCCCCAGGAAGCTCTCACCTTTTAAGCCAGTCTGCTCCTCAGACTTCTTTCAAGATAACCCCCGGTGAGAGATACATTCGTGTCATGTCCACGTGTGGGTGCACATGTCTGCATGTGTGTGCGTGCATGTGTGTGCATGTGTGTGGCCTCCATTACCTGCAGATCTCAGGAGCCTGAAACCATGGACAGAACTCTATATGCTTTCTTATACATATCTACCTGTGATAAAGTTTAATTTATCAGTGAGGCAAAGAAAGTGAGTAACAGCGACTGATAACAAAATAGCACAGTTATGACATGTTGTAAGAAAATAGCCAGCATCACTACTCTTGCACTTTGGGACCATTACTGAGTAAATAACACAAGCGCCGCAACACAGCGACAGTAGATATCCTAACCCAGGTGGCTGCTAAGTGACTGCCGGATGGGTAGTGTACACAGCAAAGACACCAGACAAAGGACACGTGTCCCCAGCGGGACGAAGCAAGACCTCCCCAGATTTCATCAAACTACTCAGAAACACACACCATTTAAAACTTATGAATCATTTATTTCTGGAGTTTTCCATTTAATATTTTCAGACCACGGTTGGCCATGACTAAGTGAAACCATGGAAAGTAAAACTGAACATAGGGGAGGTTGCTATATAAAGATTCATGAAACAGTACTTATCTTCATCTTGCCATGTATTTTTATTTATATTTTTATTTGCTTCTTTTAAAAAATATCTGTTCCATGACTTCATGATCCACTAACAGGTGACAACATGCCATTTGAAAAACACTGCATTTAGTGACCATTATATTTTTTCTCCTCTTGGGCTATTTCCTTGGATTTTTAATGGAAATAGAAAAAGCAAAGATTTTTTTTTTTTTTTAGAAGTTACCTCTTTGGGTCGGATATTTAGCTCAATGGCACCACGCCTCCCTCACAAGTGCAAGGTCCTGAGTTCGATCTCTGGTATCAAAAAAAAAAAAAAAGGAAGTTACCTCTCTTTGCTCCATGTTTCTGCTCAGCTCCAGTTATTCTGGGAAGCTCACGCTTTGATTTGCTGGGGTCTCCAAATGCTGAGTTGAAGGACAGGCTAAAACGACTGGTCTGAACAGGGAAGAAAGAGAGCTCTGCAACAGCAGCCATTTGTTCTCTCCTGGCAATCAAAAGTGCTCACAGCAGCCTGCTGACCTACAGGTAAAGAAAGCCACCTGTGGAACCCAACCCTCTCCCACTTATCACCCTCTCTCTCTGTGATTCATCAAAGAATGTGTGCACCCCCTCTGTCGACTCCATTGCAAATGGGATTTAGGAACAAGAGGAATTCCCAGAAAGCAAGAAAGAAAATGAAAGGAATTTGAGATCCATATAGTCTTGTATATACGAAATGTCATGTACAAGGAAATATATATAAGAACTTCATAAAAGTTCTTTACTGAATAAAGAAGAGAATTTCAGGGCTGTTCTATTTTGTTATCAGTTGCTGTTAATACTGTTATTGTGCCTCACTTATAAATTAAACTTTCTCACAGGTAGATATGTATAAGAAAACAGTGACAGCAATTGCCCAGCATGAGACCCTGGGTTTTATCCCTGGAACAGTACGGCGGGGGGTGGGGGGTGGGGGTCTTCACTATGAAACGAAGTTACCCAAGACAGAATAAACAAGAGTCCAGGTCCTCAAAAATGTCCCTTTACTTTAATTTAAAATAAAAATATTAGATAAAAAATGATATTCTGTAAATAAATATTATAGAACAAGTGACCTGCAGTTTCACTCCTCCGCAGCTTAGAGTAACCAGGGTCATTTTTTTAAACACAATGTATTTTACGAATAAACCTCCACACTTTTAAAATTGAGTTTTCTCTTTTTGAAGTACAGCTTCAAGCACCTACAAGTTTCCATCCTGCTAACCCCAGGCAGCAGTTGCTTTTAACTTCTATCTTTTATTTAAAAAACTTAATTGGAAGTTTTTGTAGCCAGAAGGAGCACTTCAAAGAAAGAAAAAAAATACCAAAAATTAATACTTTATGTCAGAGGTTAGTAGGGAAAGAAACAAAGATTACAGAAACGAGGGGTTAATAGTATATAAGAAAGCAAAGGAAGAAGGGAAGAAGGTGAGAAATGGAATCAAGAAAGAAAGGAGAAGGCCAGTGGCTCCACTGCCTGCCTTGTAAGCTCAAGGTCCCGAGTTTGATCCCTGGTACAAAAAAAAAAAGAAAGGAAATCCATAACATTAAAAAACAAAATGGGGAAATAACATTTTCCTTACTGTGAACGGGGCAGGCACAGCACGAGGCTTACAGCAGTATCTCTATATCTATAATCTATAATTTCCCAACTAACTCGAAGGACCAGTGCACCACTCCCCTCCCCCTGCTCAAGTCGGTTACCCCTGTCTACACATACACATCAGGGGCCCACAATTCTTCCTACACTCTCATCTCTAAGCATTCCAGTCACCAGAGATTCTAAACCAACTCGGGGGAAAAAAAAGTACTAAAACTACAAGTATGATTTAGTGCTCCCCTTTGCAGGCAGTGTGATGGGATGAAAGGTCTCGGGCTGCAAGGGTCAAGACCAGAGTTCTTCTTGTCCCAGCTCTGCTATAGCTTACATGAGACTTTGAGCAAACCCCTTGCCCTCTATGGAGCTCATTATGTCATTGTAAAACTCTGATAAACCATCACTCCATGATTTAAGAGTAGTGAATCGCCCATAACCCTCACCAAGGATACTAAGGTACAGGTAAATATACAAGATTTGCACCCAGAAGCTCTTAAACAATAGATCCTACTATTTGAAATGGGAACCATTTCCCACACTGGGGTGGTGATAAGCAAATTAAAAACAAGTTCTCAAGATCAGAACAACCATGAAATAAAACCAAGTACTCCCTAGTCCCAGACAGACAACACTCATGTTCCATAAAAAATTATAGGATCCTTTTTCTCATGCTCTGCTTTAAAAGACTTTGCCCAGCTGCCATTTCAGAAGCATTTTCCAACAAGACCTCATAGACTCCATTTATGATAAAAGGAGCTTTGGGACAGGTGATTCAAGAGACAGAAGGAAAAACCTGATAATTAACACCGAGCTGGGGTGAGAGGAGAGGGTGCTGATGCTTTCTAAGCATGAATCTATCCCTTCCTCAGAGCCTTAAGAAAGAGCTTAGATTCCAGGCCCAGGAAAAGCTATGAGGTTTTGCAAAGGCAGTGAGGCACCACACCGCAGCAAGGCACCAGATCCACACCAGCTGAGGCAGGAGGATCTCAAGGTCAAAGCCACCCTGGGCAACTTAACAAGACCCTGTCTCAGAATAAAATTTTAAAATAATGCTTAAAAGGGCTGTGCATGGAGTTCAGTGATATAGTGCTTGCCCAGCATGTGTGAGGTCCTGGGTTTTATCCTCAGTACTGAAAAAGAAAAAGATAGATGAGCCAAATGGGCTGGTTTATCACCCCACAGCTCTCTGCAGGTGCAACTGCCTGTCACACAGACCCAGTGAGATGGGAGGCCTGCACCTGTTCACAAGGCAGGTAACTCACAGGCAGACCAGGTCTTCAATGTTGGGACATAGAGTAAAATTATAAGGTAGGCTGATGAGGGTCCCTTCTTAGGGAATCTGAATGGGGACATGAAAATAAAGCAATTAGTGGTAAGAGAAGAAGGTTAAAGGTCATGATGAAGGAGAAGCTCTGATGGGCTACAGAACCAGAGTGCACAGACCTGAAGCAGGTGGAACCCCAGCACTGCCCTCCTCAAGGTACATACAGATACTGCAAATACACTGATGTATAAGACAAAATTGGCAGATGGAGGCTTAATATATAATAGGGTTTGGCAGAAAGAAGAAAAATTCTTATATACAAGAGATACAGTAGTAACTCAAAGTCAGAAACACCGAGGAACCAAAAGTTAAAGGCAAAAAAAAAAATACCACATAAACTGCCTGGCATGCATGAAGCCCCAGGTTTGACCCTAGCACAGAAGGGCAGGAGGAGATGGACTATATGACATAAAGTGGCTTCCCATATAATAATAAAGGGAGCAATTTTAAACATGTGACATCTAATTATGTGGCCAGGGATTTAGCTCAGTGGTTTTGCCACCTGCTGCGCAAGCACAAGGACCTGAGTTCGATCCCCGGTACCAAAAAAAATAAAAAATAAAAAGTGAGGACATCTAATTATGTGGCTTACAACATATAAGGCAAAATCAAAAAATTAGAAGGAGGAAGGAGAGCTACAAGAGACCCTCTCTGAGACACCTGTGAGGGAATTCTACACCTGTGGAACAAGAAAAAAAATGTCTAGAATATAGGTACTAGAGAAAAAAAGAAAGAGTCAAAATAGAAATGTAAAAAAATAATGTCTGAAATTTTCCCAAATTTCATAAAAGAGATAAATTCAGGAGAGAAACTTCAATGAAGAAGGAGGTTGCAAGCAGCACTTTCTCCCTCAGCACTGACTTACTGTGTGGCTCAAACCTGCAGATGCAGTGACTACTGACAACTCAAGAGGTCTTTGTATTTCATACAAAAAAAAAAAATCACCAAAAAATTGTAAGGTAAAAAATAATAAAAAGGTTTAAAAATCACAGGAAGGAAAACAATTGAAGCTGGAGAAGATTTCAAGGAAGACAGAAGATGAATTTGAATTAACCACTGGAAAACGAGTGAAGTTTATAAAAGCACAAAGAATGAAAAAAGTCATGAAAATTCAAATAAACTAGTTTTGCCAAAAAGACTACAGTTTAGTGAATGATCAGAAAGAAGGGGAAGCTCCCTGCCTCCATCCCAGGCTCCTAGGGCAGTGAAGCTCAGCTGGTCCCAGCACCTGGAAGGAAGCTCCCTGCCTCCATCCCAGGCTCCTAGGGCAGTGAAGCTCAGCCAGTCCCAGCACCCAGAAGGAAGCTCCCCTGCTGCCATCCCAGGCTCCTAGAGCAGAGAAGGTGAGCTGGTCCCAGC
>NW_004624794.1:9089266-9102240 GCF_000247695.1 Heterocephalus glaber | reverse complement strand
AGAAATAAGATACTTTCATGATAAAGAGCACCTCAGGGGCTGGGGATTTAGCTCAGTGGTTCTGCCACCTGCCTCGCAACCGCAAGGTCCCGAGCTCGATCCCTGGTACCAAAAAAAAAAAAGAGCACCTCAGGAACTTAGGGTTAAAATAATAAGTAAATAAAATAATGAGTAAGATAAATCATGTACAGGTAGAAGCACCCAGTGATAAATGTAAATGTATTGTATGCCTAAAGTGTACTAATAAAAGAATTTTTTTTAAAAAAAGGGAACAGGATGTAGTGGAAAAAATACAAAAACTGTGGTGAAAATACCTGAGTTGAAGTCTCAGCTTCATCACTTAATGACTATTTTTAATGCGTTTGTTTATAAAAACAAAGGAATACTCCCCTTCAAAAAAAACTAAAACCAGTGGGTCCATTTGAGCCAGCTACTCCCCTTCTTGGTATTTTCCCAAAAGAATTAAAAGTATCATATCACAGCAATATATGCACACCCACGTTTATAACACCACAGTTCGTAATAGCTAAATCTTGGAAACAACCCAAATGCCCATCAACTGACAAATGAATAAAGAAGATGTGGGGTTTTTTATACAATGGAGTACTACTCTGCCATAAAGAGGGATAAGCTTCAGGCATTTATAGCTAAATGGATGCACCTTGAGACCATACTCTTAAGTAAAATAAGTCAGACACGCATGTTTAAATACCACATTGTTTCTCTAGTGTGAGAAACCAAAAGTGGAAATAAGAACTAAAATGTATAATAGATATTGGGAAGTGGGAAGAAAATGTTCAAATGGGAAGGGGAAGAAGGCAAGAGAGAGGTAGAAAGGAAGAAAGGGACAAGAAAACTGGAGAAAATAGAAGGAAAAAATGGAAAATTGGAAGCTTTTGTACATAGGGAGAGGAGGGGGCTTGAGGGGAGGAAGGGAACGGGAAAAAAGAGGCAGTATGGGGCCGGGGATTTAGCTCAGTGGTTTCGCCACCTGCTGCGCAAGCACAAGGACCCAAGATCGATCCCCGGTACCAAAAAAAAAAAAGAGGCTGGATGTATCATGTACGGGTGCAAATTCCCTACGATGAGTGTTATCATTCTGTATGCTTAAAATGTACAAATAAATGTTTTGCTATTAAAAAAAGAAAGAACAACAACAAAGAAAAAACAACAACAACAACATGGTACAATGAGACAGTCCCATCCTTACACATAGTTTGCCTTTACCCCAAATAATTACCAATAAAACTCAGTGGCCTGGACTGACCAGGACCTTTGCTGATTGCTCAGCACTGGCTGTCCTGGCTCCCCACTTTTTTCTTTAATTCTGTCTTTGAGTCTTTCTTCAGCCCTGTATCATACACTAGGCAGGAGACTGTAACCTACCGCCCAGGTCTCCAGTATATAAGCCAGGCCTGGTGGTGCAGGCCTCTAATACCAGCACTCTGGGAGGCCAAAGCACATAGATGCACATTCAAGCCCAGTCTGGGCAATTCAGCAATTTAGTGAGACCTTGTCTCAAAATAAAAACTGAAAAAGGGTCTCTGGATATAACTCAGTGCAAAGGTCCTTGGTTCAATCCCAAATACGAAAGTCACCTATGGTGACAAAAGAAGCCACAGTAGTGGTTGATGATGGAGAGGGCAGATTGGGCAGGAAGGGCAGGAAGGAACTCCCCAGTTTCATGAAACCATCCTCTAACTTGATAAGGGTATAACCATATGAATTAGGCAGGCACAGTGGCACAGGAGACGGAGGCAAGAGGATTGCTTGAGCCTGAGAGTTCAAGACCAGCATGGGCAACATGGCAAAACTTCATCTCAAAGAAAAAAGGAAGGAAGGAAGGGAAAGAGAGGGAGGGAGGGAGGAAGGGGAAAGGGAAAGAAGACAGAAAAGGAAGGAGAGAGGGAAGAAAGAAAGAAAATATGAACTCAAAAAAACTGATCAAACTGTCTATTTAAGGAGTGTGCATTTCACTGTAGGTAAAAATACCACCACTTTAAAAACATGTGATGTGCCCAGGTCTGTAATCCCAGCACTCAGGAGGCAGAGGCAGGAGGATTGAATAGAGTTTGAGGCCAGCCTGGACTACATCATAAGACCCTGTCTCAAAAAATAAATAAATAACATGCAAGGTGCAGATAAGTTGTACTTATGAAAAACTTTTTTTTTTTTTGGTATCAGGGATCGACTCAGGACCTTGCACCTGTGAGGCAGGCGGCAGCACCACTGAGCTAAATCCCTGGCCCTATGAAAAACTTTTATCCTTAAAAGTCTTACAGCAGGAAGAAAAGATTGAAAGTTCACAAGCCAATTTTCCAATCTAAGTTAGAAAAAGAATATCAGAATAAAATTTTAAATAGAAAGAAAAACGCAAATTTTAGTTTTATTATGCAAATTTTAAAACATACACAAAAACAGAGTAATTAATCTCTAACCATTCTCCTGGCCCTACACACACAATTTTAAAGCAATTGTAGAATTTATATTATTTAGTCCAAAGATCCTTTTTTAAACATAAAATTTTCCTTGGTATGGTGGCACACACCTGTAATCCTAGGACTTGGGAGACTGAGGCAGGAAAATCACAAGTTCTCAGCCAGCCTGAGGTTTATTACAAGTTCAAGGCCAGCCTAGACTACAGAGTGAGACCCTGTTCAAGCAAATAAAATATATATACATAAGTGTAATACCATTACACCCAAAATTATAAATAATAATAAATATTATATGTAGCAACATTTAACATAGATACTTAAACTTGTGATAACAAGTTTAGATACAAAAAACTTGCGATAACATTAAGAAATAATATTAGAAAAAATAAAGCAGAGCATCAAAACCCTCATCCAGACTATTATCTACAGTGAAATGCAAATATATCAGGAAATTAGGGAAAATAGACAATTTCACAAGGAAGTATTCACCCACGTAGAAAAAGAAAATTTATACATTCCTACAACTATCAAACAAGTTTAATTAGTCACTAAAATAAAACTCAGCCTGGCATGGTGGTGCACAACTGTAATCCCAGGACTTGGGAGGCTGAGGCAGGAAGAACACCATGAGTTCGAGGCCAGCTTGGGCTACATAATGAGTTCAAGACCAGCCTGAGCTACATAATGAGACCTTATCTCAAAAAGCCAATACTAATAATACTAATACTGCTACTAATAATAATAATAAATGAAAGTTTTAAAAAATAAAACCCATAGGCCAGACATGGTGGTACATGCCTATAATCTCAACACTCTGGGAAATTAAGGCAGGAGGATCAAATTATCAACTTTGCAAGGTCCTGTCTCAAACTAGAAAAATAAAAAAGGACTGGGGATGCAGACTAATGTGATTATCCTGAGTTCAATTCCCAGTGTCACCAAAAAAAAAAAAAAAAGGTGGAGGGAGAGAAAGGTTCAAAATAGTTTCACATTCGTTAGCTTTAAATCATTTTTTCTTTAGTCTTTCTAAAGGAAAATTTTTTTTTAATTTTTAAAAATTAAAAAATTAAAAAAACAGTTTCACAGATAAATTCTACCAGTCACCCATTAGATTATTCTAATCTTATAAACCACTTGTGTTAAGAAGAAGCTGACCCTTTTTTCTTTCATTCACCCTTGTTTCTGATCTTCAATAAATATAGCTACTTACTACCTACAAAAAGAAAAGAACCAGCTGGAGAAGGAGGAGGAGAGGAGAGGAAAGAATTTGGTGATAGTGGTGGGATAGAGGGGTGGGAAGGAGAGGAGGAGAAGAGGAAGAAAATGAAAAAACAATAACCATACTTACCCCATTTTGAGGTTTGTATAACTCCTGACCACAAGAAGCCTGCTGGCCCAAGCAAGTAGAAGAATGGAACTGCAGTTTGCAGATTCAAGGAAGATGGTAGGAAAAGCTACTTTAGGACTAAAATAAAGACATCATTTGAGACATGTTATTTTTGACATATCTATTAAACACCCAAAACAGGTATGTAGAAAAGGCACTTAGATACATGAATTTGAGGATTAGAGGAGAAATCCGAAAAGAGGGGGGTAGCCATGTAATAAAGAGCTTCCTACCTGGCATTTCTCTGCATCTAAATGGGTTGCAGATGAGCCAAGATGTGACAGTCCGGGGCTACAAAACCTCTACAGTGGCCACCTTGAGCCATGGACAGTGTTACTGACCTCAGCATGCTTTGGCGAAGCAAGTGGTCATTTTCTGTGTGGACCATGGTGTGGAAAAATTGGGGCAGCGCAAGTATAGGGAATGAGGATACAGAGAAGAGGCTCCAAGTGCCGAACTGGGATATCCCACACTTAAAGCCCAGGAAGATAAGCAATACCAGCTAAGGAGACTGCAATTGCTGAGCAGTGAGGATGGAGGTGAGCCAGGACAGGGCTGCCCCTTTGAGTGCTATCCCAAAACCGAGGTGTTGTAATCACTTTGGAGAAGGAAAGGATGACCGTGTCAGATGCAACAGGCAAGATAAGGTCCAAGAAATGACCTGTGGGGGATGAAAACCTACCTATGTGCATGCAAGAAAGAATGTGACAACTTTCCCACGGAGTTTCACTATAAAGCAGAGGAGAAAAATTAAATCATCACTAAGAAGGATACAGGATAATATTTTTTAAACCTTAAAATGGGTGATCTGATAACAAATACACATGCTGATGGGAATGATCTGGTGGACAGGGAAAACTTTATATAAAAAAGAGATTTGCTGAGGTAATGTTCTTATGGAGGTAAAAGAGCTGGATGTGGTGGGGCACACCTGTAATGCCAGCTACTGAGGAGGCTGAGGCAATAGGGTCACAAGTTCAAGGCCAGCCAGGCAACTTAGCAAGATCCTATCTTAAAACAACAACAAAAAAATTAAGGCTGGAGATGTAGTTCAATGATAGAGTGCTTGCCAGGCATGTTCAAGGTTATGGGTTCAAATATGAGGAGGAGAGGGAGGTGGATGCAATGCACAAACAGAAGCGTTTGCCTTAGAACAGAAGTGCATCCAAAGTAACAGAAGAACTTCTAGGCAAAGTACACACGGAGGGATGGCGAGATGTATAAATCATTCTATAGATGTAGTGATGAGAAACACACAAGTTCTCTTCAGCTGTTGAAAGTAAGAATGAGAGAAATGGGCCAGGGATTCAGCCCAGTGATGCTGCCGCCTGCCTCGCAAGCGCAAGGTCCTGAGTTTGATCCCCGGTACCAAAAAAGAAAAAGAATGAAAGAAAAGGCCTTTGAAGTACCAGAAAAAGTTTTTGAGCCATCTAAAAGAAAGTCATGGCTTTCTTCCATCAATTCTGAATCCAGAAAAACTTAGGTGTTTTAAGAACCCACTGATTTCAGTACACTAATGAAAAGCATTCTCATGGGATTGCACATTATACTTAATGTATACATTTAATCATGACCATCAGAAACAGAAGTGATAAACATTCCCTATACAAAGTAGTTACTCTGTACTCCCCACTGCCTCTGCTCTCAAATCCAGAGGTCACTTAGTTACTTGCACTAAAATTATCCTTATGCACATTAGACCCATGACTTGAAGGAGCTAGTCTCTTTTAAGGAGATAAATGTAATAATTAAACCATAAAATCATGTCCCAACTTCCCTGTAAAGTAGGTGAGGTGCAGTACTACAGTTTGATGCCAAGTAATTTTTTGAAGTTACATTTTCAAATGCATCATATTTACATGGACAACTATATAATGGCCTGGAAATTCAGGAGCAGACAACACAGCTTTCAGAATCCATCATGAAGGTTCATTTCCTCCACACCATCCTAGTCTTACACCCCACTCATGTACAATGTATGAAGAGCTTCCAGAAATAGGGTGTTTCTTGAGTGGATTTTTTCCACCCTTGTTTGTCTTAGGGCTGGGGCTAGGGGACCTAGACACTCTCAAGAGCTTCCTCCTTCCCATCATATACACGTAATAAGTCAATACTCCTGAAGACATTATGGTCCAGCAGAAACTGCACTAAATCAAGAAGCAAGAACCCAGAAATCCATGTGTCCTGTCTCCCACCCCTACTACACACTAGGATTGTGTTGCAGACACCTGGAAATGTTGTCATTCAGCACAACCTTACTGGACCGAGAGGTGGCACGTCCATGTTCTCTCCCAGCTCTTACAGCAAGAAGCAGTGAGCTTAATAAACTATGATAGAAATCTAGTCTAGTCCAGGCTGTTACATGAACTTTAGCACTGTTTTTTACCAGCTCACTTAGGTCAGTCCCTTCAGCATTTGGGGATTAATGACATTAATTTCTACTCTGCAAGAATACCAGAACACAATAGAGACTCAGTTAATGTACTTCTGTTATTACTTCACTTCTCTAAGTCTGTTTCCTAATCTTTAAAAATGCGGCACCCGCATGGTAACACATGCTTGTAATTTCAGCACTCTGGGAGGCTGAGGCAGAAGGATTGCAAGTTTGAGCCCAACCTGGGCAATTTAGCAACTTAAAGACTCAAAATAAAAACTGGTTGAGATGTACCTCAGAGCAAGGATTCTGGGTGCAATCCCCAGTACTGAAAAAAATGTTTCCTATAGACCCCTCATACTAGCTCCCCTTTACCTTGAAAGGCTGGTGAGATCCAGTGCAGTCACATACATGAAGTGATACAGTGTATATACTGGGGTATACTGGGCACACCACACAACGGCCAGCAACAGCAAGAGATTGTCACTGAGACTGGAGGAGAGACAAAATCGTGGGGGAATGTACTGGTCCAGTATTTTTGTTACTACAACAAAATACCTGGGGCTAGATATCTTTACAAAGAAAAGAAAAAGTAGGGGAGGGCATCCCCAGCAGGCCTTGTCCAACCGTGAATATTGTGCAATGTCACCCTCCTCTCACTGAGCAAGGCAGTGTCGCATGGCCCGAGTCCCTTTGACTGTCAAATGAGGACATTGCACTGCAGTCTGGATTGCTGCAGCCACTTTGCTCATCAGTGTGACGAAGACTGGCAGCCAGGTCACAGATGCAACTCCACACCTGTCTGCTCCCCTCGAAACCTAAGGTTGTCCTTCCCCCAGCTGTCACTCAGACACCACTTGCTTCCGACTCAGGAGGATTCAGTGTCATAAAGCAAACTCTCATGAACCATAATGGCTACACAGACAGAAGTACAGACTGCTACTAAGAGGGCAGAATGCAAATGGTTACAGAGTTAAAACAGACCAAGACTCAAACTGTTTGGACCAGATGCAGAAGGAGTGAGCCTCCTCCTGTGGAGTCTCAGACCCGGACACAGGCGGACAAGCAGCCCATTTATAGGCACCCTGTTTCCATCATCAGCTTTGTTTTTTGAGAAATGCAAACACTCCACACAAGGCTCTAAAGGCATGAGTTTTTCTACCAGTTTGGACGTGGACGTTGAGAACTTTGTCAGGAAGCAAGAGAAGGAAGAACTCTTTTGTGAAGACTCGGAAACTGACAACTTAATGGTGGAAGTAATCCAGGTGTGCATTCATCTTCTTAAGGTAGAAAAAATTACAGAACTCAGCAGATTCCTGCAGTCGGTACACTGCCTGCCTGAAGACAGAAATGCACAGTGAGACCCAGCTGAGCAGGGAGCCTGAGGCTTCTACTGCCCCTTGCAGTCCCAGCATATTCCAGGTGCAGCACAGACCCACTCAGCCCAAAGGGATTGGGGTGCCAGCATTTGCCCTGCAACAGGAAAGTGTAACCATGGCAACAGTGGGAGGTGTGCAGTATACCAGCCCCTCATGGTCCTCACTCAGCAAATCAAGTGGTCACTCAGGCATTATCGTCCAGAGTCAGTCAGGATTCAGAACTCCCAGCTCCAGCTGCACTTGAACCAGGACCCCAGCCTCTTGCACCAGGCCTTGGCTCAGCCAAGAACAAGGGGGCCCCCTACCCAAGCTCGCCGTCAGCGTGACGCGGTGCTGGCTCTTTCAGCACACAAGGCTTTTCCACAGAGGTCGAGGAAAAGCAGATTGCCGCTCAAATGTGGCTCTACCCTAAATCAACAACTGGCTCATCAGTGCTAGAAGATGAATCCTGCGGCCATGTTGGATTCCGGTTGTTCAGAGATCCTGAAAACAAAGAAAAGAACTGCTCCGAACAGACTGATCCAGAAGTCTTAACAGCCAAGACAGGTCATCGCGTCAGAAGGCGCGGTTGTGACCACACCACACAGTGACTGTGCCTGCGGACGACCTGCAGCCCCTGGGCTCGAACCGGGCCACCCTAGCTGCTCAGCAGGTCGCTCTGTGGGCGAAGCGAAGACGGGGCCCTGGGCAGCGCAGACTCAGCATCTTTGCAGGGTGCAGCGACTAATTTCAAATGTGCTCGTGTGTGGGTTTTTAAAGAAATCCTTTAAGAGTTTAACGCTAGAAGCTGGGCGTAGTGGTTATCATAGCCCTCAGGAAGCTGAGACAGGAGGATCGCGGCGAGTTTGGGGACAGCCTGGGTTACAAAGTGAATTCAAGGCCAGCATGAACTACATAGTGAGACCCTGTTTCAGAAAAAGGAAAACAAAGAGTTTAACGCTAGAACTGAGATGAATGACCACCCTGACACACAACTTGAGTCCCTAATTTGATTAAGGAATAGTGCTGTCATTTTCTTAAAAATAAATAAATAAACAAATAAATATGCTGTTTTAATTGAGTTGTGTAGTTTCCAGCAGATGTGGATGGGCCACTGCATCTGTGTAGCCCACAGATGGGAAGGAAGCTGTACCCGGGTGAGGTGGCAGTGACCACAGAAGGCTGCGTGTGCCGCAGTTCTCTCATGGCCAGTGAGCTGTTTCATCTGCTATGTATAAAAAGAAACTATTTTGACCTTGCTGGAATTATTGGATAAAAAGCTATTTTGGGGGCCAGGGATTTAGCTCAGTGGTTTCACTGCCTGCTGTGCAAGCACAAGGACCCAAGTTCGATCCCCAGTACCAAAAAAAAAAAAAGCTATTTTTTATAAATTCACTGTGAATTGGATTATGACTGTATTGAGGATAAAATTCCTAGAGAAGAAACAATTTTTAAAAAAAAAAGAAGTTTTAATCACAGTCCTGAAGCTTCAAGTTTGAGGGGCTGCAACTGGTGATTGCTGCCTTGAGGGCAGAGTTCCAAGGCACCATGGGGGGCGTGCATGGCCAAGACAGGAAGCATCTGTGTGGGTGTCTGTCTCTCTGGTCTCTCTCTCCTTCTATAGCCACCAGTATTCGATCATGGGGTTCCATCCTGATGATCGCATCTAATCCTGATCCCTTCCTAAAGGTCCTACCTCTAAACACCATAGTTGAATGAAGTTTCCATCTTCTTAATATCTCACAGTGCGTGGGGACTGAACTTCAACACACTAACCCCTGGGGGGCACACTCAAACAATATCCAAGCCATTGTGTTAGACACGATTGTTTCTTTGATACAAAAAAAAAAAGTGTTTCTATTTTGTGCAGTTTCTCCAAAAGAGCCTGGACAGAAGAAATGGGAGGGGAGGAAGAGAAAGAAAGAAAGAGGGGAAGAAGGAAGGAGAAGGAGGAAGAAGAAGGAAAAGAAGGAAGAAAGGGAGGGGAGAAGGGAAGAACTAAAAAGTAGGTAATTATAGGAGAAAGGCTAGAGAAAATGTGTGTTAGTGCATGATGAAATAAAGGCATAAATGTACACGCCTAGTTTATTCCTCCTCGAGATTTGGAAAAATAATCTCTGAAGGTTGCTTATAGCCCAAAATGGTCTTTCTCAAAAGATGGCCCACTGACAACTTTCTTTTGACACCTCTGAAGAAATTGTTAAAAACATAGATTTTGCCATGCCTATAATCCCAGCACTTGGGAGGCTGAGGCAGAAGGACTGCTACAAGCTCAAGGCCAGCCTGAACGACATAGTGAGACCCTGTCTTAAAAAAAAAAAGACACCCCCAATGATTCTGATCCTTGGATCTGAACTTGAATCCAGAAATCCGTATTTTAATAATAAGGTGATTGTGATGCCACCAAATACTGAGGCTACCAGACTAGCCCAGTGCAGATGGCTGCTCGCTGAGCGTGGCTCACACCTGCTGTCACAGAACTGCTGATGTAACCAACTTCAGACCCAGCTGAGCCTCCCACTCGCACCCATCAACAGTGCGGTATCTGTAGTAACCTGTGTCTCTGCTCACAGTCACTGGTCCTAAAAATAGAGATGGCTCTGTGGGAATCAAATTATTATTAAATGATTACACCATGAGCAATAATGCTGAAAATCCTGATATAAAAACCTGCTAGAAATAAGATAAATAAGAGTAACTGCCACATGTCTGCATTTTTGGCCAGAGAAGGAGAAGTTTACAATGTGTGTCAAATGATTTCAAAATGTGCAAACCTTTTGAGCCAACAATTTGACATCAAGAAAATTATCCTCAGGAGATACAGAGATGTGTGCAAAGATGTGTGTACAAAGATAGTCACTGAACCCCGATATATAATAGAAAATAATTTCAGCCAATCATCCAAAAAATTGTAAACTGGGTAGAAAATAATGAAACCATAAAATGAAATGCTATCTACCTTTTACCACTGACTACATTTAGAACTCATCTTCTAAAACATATATATTGATAAGGAAAAAATGCTCACAATACATTGTTGGTTACAAAACAGCATATGGGGTATGTGCATATAATTTTAGAGAGAGATAGTGTACATGGAACTTTATATATAAAGTATTTTATGTTATATATTTATATATAGCATTGTGATATGTGTATAAATACATGCATCTATATGTTATATAAACACATAGTCACCTCACAAATATGGGAAGGGAGTAAGAGGGCATTGACTATTATTATTGCCCCCATCCTTCCTGCCCCTCCCTCCCCCTAGTTTCACATTAACTAGGTGATGAAGAGTCTTTCATCCTCTTTCTTTTTTTTTTTTTTTTTTTGGTACTGGGGATCAAACTCGGGTCCTTGAGCTTGCAAGGCAAGCGGCAGAACCACTGAGCCAAAGCCCCGGCCCTCATCCTCTTTCTTGTTGCAGACAAGATCCACCAATGGATGCTAAGATTAGTGGGCAAAAGTTTAAAGAGAAACAGAATTTGCTTAATACCAAATATATTTATTAATACAAAAGAATAGATAGCAACTTTACAGTGTAGAAACCCAGAACATATATTTATTAATACAAAGGAATGGGTAGTAACTTAACAGTGTAGAAACCCAGCAAACACCATTTTGATGAGGTGACCAAGACTAATAATGTTAGTAATAAGATATACAAAAATCATGAGCTCATTGATATAAGGCACTGAGAAAAACATCATTTCTGCAATATTCTTTCCAATGGTACACTATTTTATTGCAATCACCTAAGAATATCTAACAAAGAAAAATCAAGTTATTTCTACAAAATAACTGATCGGTACTCTTCCAAAGTTTCAAGGTTATGAAAGACTGAAGAAATGTCATAAATTGAAAAAGACTAAATTAACATGATAATTTAAAATATGCCATGGTATGGTAGATCAAATCCTGGAACAGAAAAAAGACATTAGTAGACACTGGTGAAATTCAAATAAAGCCAGTAGTTTAGACAGTAACATTAGGAAAAGGGGGGACATAGGTGAGAGTTGTCACCAGTTTTCTGTTGCTTCATGACAAATTACCACAAATGTAGCCACTACACACTCTTCTCAGTGTATCCAGTAAACTCAGGATAATCACCAGGGCTGGAGTTCTTACCTAGGACTCAGGATCTTCTCCCAAGCCCATCAAGGTTATTAGCAGAACCCGTTTCTGCAGTTATAGTAAAGGTGTCCCATTTCCCTGGGGGCTTTCAGCTGTAGGCCACCCTCATCTGCAAAAAGCCTCTCTCCACTCCCTGCTCATGTCCCCTGCATCTCACAGCCAGCAGAAGTGTATTGAGTCCCCCTCATGCTTTGAATCCCTCTGACTTCTGCCAGAGAAAGTTCCTTGCTTTTAAGAGCTCCCATAATCTCAGCACTCTGGGAAGCTGAGACAGGAGAATGGAAAATTAGAGCCCAGACTGCACAACTTGGTGACTTAGCAAGACCTGTCTCAAAACGTTTTTAAAAAATTAAAATAAAAGGGGGGCCGGGGATTTAGGTCAGTGGTTCCAGCTCCTGCCTTGCAAGCTCAAGGTCCTGAGTTTGATCCCCAGTACCAAAAAAAACAAAAAAAACAAAAAAAAAATAAATAAAAGGGCCGGGGATTTAGCTCAGTGGTTTCGCCACCTGCTGTGCAAGCTAAAGGACCTGAGTTCAATCCCCAGTACCAAAAAAAAAAAATTAGAATAAAGAAAGAACTCCTGTGATTATATTAAGCCCACCTGGGTAACTTGGAGTAATTTCCCTATTTTAAGAGCCCTAAATATAACTGTAAATTTTCTTTTGCCATCTAACATAATACATTCAGAGTTTTCTGAAATTCAGGCATGGATATTTTGGAGGACCGTTTTCCTACTGCAACTGTACTTGCAGCTTTTCTCAAAGTCTGAAATTAGTTCAAAATAAGAAGCTAAAAAGAGTTGATACTTCATTGATACTTGGAGGATTTGTTATTTACTCTTTTCTAATAATTTTTCATTGAGTATATATCATTTCCATGGCCATAAAATGGGGTATCTGTTGTCTTGAGAAAAAAGTATATATACATATATATTTTTTAATAATGCTATGCAAGAAAAATTGCATAGGAAAACCTTGCTAGCCAGTCATGATGGTTTGCACCTGTGGTCCCCCCAATCTGAAGGCTGAGGTAGAAGAATAGCTTGAGCCCATAGGTGAGACCCTTAAAAAAATAAAGCCTATACTGGTTCAAGGACACCAAATAGGAATACTGCCAGCCTGTTACTTCCCAAACTGTCCCTTAATTCTCAGGAAAATGCTACTTAGAATTCATACAGAAGGGAGAGAAGCTCAGCCAGTCCCAGCACCCGGAAGGAAGCTCCCCTGCTGCCATCCCAGGCTCCTAGGGCAGAGAAGCTCAGCCAGTCCCAGCACCCG
>NW_004624794.1:9075856-9086206 GCF_000247695.1 Heterocephalus glaber | reverse complement strand
AAATATGAGAAGAGGAAAAAAATGGAAACAAGGTCTTTGCAAATAGGGAAGGGTGGAGGGGATGAAGGGAGGGCAAGGGAAGGGGGAAAAAAATAAGAACCAAGAGACTCATGTAAGGTACAAGATCCCAATGATGAATGTAACTGTATTGTATACCGAAAATGTACCAATAAACTTAATGGAGAAAAAAAAAAAAGAATTCAAACAGAAGGGCTGAAAATGTAGCTCAGTTGGCAAGCACTAGTCCCTGAGTTTGATTCCCTGTACCAGAGAGAGAGAGAGAGAAAGAAAGAGAGAGGGAGAGGGAGGGAGGGAGAGAGAGAGAGAGAATTCAAACGGAATTATCAACTAACTTTCCCTGTTAGAATAAATCACTCTATGACAAGATCTTATCTGTCGCAGAGATTTCCCCCAATACATTTTCTAAAGATAACTTGTAGTTTAGGAATTTAGTTGAAGACACTTACATTGTTTTTAGTTAATAAACTGATCTGGGCATGTTGGCACATACCTATAATCCCTGCGCTCTGGAAGGGGGAGGCAAGATAATCTAAAATTCAAACACAGTTTGGGAAATTTAGCAATCTAGTAAGACCCTATCTCAAAATTTCAAAACAATGTAAATAAGAGCTAGGAATGTAGCTCAATGTGAAGGCACTGGGTTTAATCACCAGTGCTGCAATAAATAAGTAAATACATTTTTAAATTTTAAAAATCAAAATGGTTGCACAGATTGTTACAAACAGGCCTAGAAATGTCATTTTCATGGAGCATTGGGTCAATTGAGATGTTGTTATTCACTACATAATAACAGAATCACAATAGCTTCCTAAAATTCCAGCATAGTATAATGACACCAATTACCAAGTAAGCTCAGCCCCAAGGGGGCCAAGAAAGCAGATATATGGGGAGGCTGCTGGCAATGCAGGACTCAACCAGGAGGCTCAAAGCCTGAGGAATATGCTAGAAAGAAGGTCAGATTTTCACTTTTTTCAAAAAAGAAATGACAAGTCATAGATATAAAGGATTTGCCATATACAAAGCAATTGCAAATCCTTCAGTAATTCTGCAAGGTATTGACTCATGTTCAATATGTATTGAACATTGTTTTAGCACTAGAGATACTGTGGTATAGAGCTTGTAGCTGAGTGGGAGAAATAATCAATAATCACTCGAATAATTACAAAACCATGCCAGAACCAAAGAAGAAGTTCAGAGTCCAACAAAAATGTTATTCTATAGAGTCAGGAAGAGAAGGACTGAAGAATTTTTGAGAGAATTGTACTTTTACATGGAATTATGAAAAATAATAGAGATGCCATGTACCCTGATTCCCCTAATGATAACACGTTGCAAATGTCACAAATGGTAACATTGCAATGTCACAACTAGGGTACTGATGTTGACGGAATCAATATATAGAACAGCTCTGTCACCACAAGATACTTTGGTGATCTTATGCAACATACTTTTGGTGATACTCATGTTGCTTTATATAAGGCATACTCGTTATACCGGTGCTATGCTCCTGTACCTGTATGCTTGTACTCCACTCCTGATGCCTGCAAGCACTAATCTAGTTTCCATTTCTGATTTTTGTCATCACAAAAGCACAGTGGAATCATATATCAGGTGACCTTTTGGAATTGGATTTTTTTTTTTTTTTTGAGACAGAGTCTTGCTATGTAGTTCAGGCTGGCCTCAAACTCACTATGTAGCCCAGCCTGGCCTCGATCCTCCTGCCTCAGCCTCCCGAGTTCTAGGATTACAGGTATGTGCCACCACAACAGGCTGGATTTTTTCACTTAGCGTAATTCCCTGAAGATATATCTAAATTCTTGTATTAATAGTGTGTTCCTTTGTATTGCTGAGTAAAATTACATAGTATGGACAATACCAGTTTGCTTAATCATTCAACTGCTGAAAGACATTTAGGTTCTTTCCAATGTTTAGCTATTATTAATAAAGATGGTATAAGGATTTGTGTACAAGTTTTTGTGTGAACATAAGTTTTCATTTCTCTGGGATAAATGCACCCATATGCAATTGCTGGGTCACAGAGTGGCTGCATATTTAATTTTCTAAGAAACTGCTAAACTGTTTTCAACAACAATCACAATTATAGGGACAACTTATAGGAAGCTGGCAGATATGAGATTCAGATAAAGACAAAGAGTCTAAGAATGAATGGTATTCTTGACATGAAAAACTCAAAAACTGGAACAGACATTTTCAAAAATAAATCATGAGAAAATTTTCCTGAACTAGGGGAGGAAACAGGTCTGCATATTGAAAAGTCAAGTCACATAACCGGAAATTTGATGTAAGAAGCTCAATGTCCTACTGAAGCCAGTGAACTTCAATCCTAAAGACTTCTTCCGATACCAGGCAGGAAAAACAATTTCCCCACAGCAGCATTCAAGCCAGAAGACAACACAGAAATGTCTGCACAGATTATATGTGTGTGTGCACACACATGCATGTGTGTATCTGATACAATGATCATTTAGTGCTCATGGTGGTTATTTCTTAGTGTTCATAGTGGTAGAATTTGGAAATAGTTATACATACTTTCTTTTCTTTCTCTTTGTCTTTCTTTTTTCATTTCTTTCTTTCCAGGGCTGGGGATAGAACCCAGGGTCTCATACATGCTAGGCAAGTGCCCTACCACTAAGCTACACCCCCAAGGAGGATCATCTATTTTCTATTTTATCATTGCTGTTTTCTTCACTCTGTGAGCTCACTAAATTTCATTTTGTTTTATTTTATGCAGGGCCTCAAACATACTCTATCACTTAGATGTATTTTTTAGTCAGTATATAAAAACATTAAAATTGAACATCTGGGGTACCATGTGATGTTTTGATGCACGTATGCATCTATTCTCTTCAAAGACTGTCATTTCTTTATGGTAAAACCATTCAAACTTCCTTCTAGTTTTTTAAATATATACACAGTACGTTATTATTATTAAGAGTCGCCCTCCTATGTGATCCACTCCAGAGCTCCTCACTCTTCTCTTACTGTAGTGCCCGTTGACCAGCCTCTCCCCGCCCCACGCTGTCCCCCTATTCTCCCAGCCTTCAGTAACCACCATTCTCTTCCCCAGTCCTTTTTTTTTTTTTCCAGTGCTGGAGAGTGAATCCAGGACCTTTGCACTGAACTATGTCCTTCACCCTTTTTTTACTTTTTTATTTGAAGACAGGGTCTTACCAATTTGCTAAGTCTCCTAGGCTGGGCTCAAACTTGTGAACCTCCTGCCTCAGCCTCCCAGGAATGCTATGATTACAAGCATGCACCACCACATCCAACTTACTCTCTACTTCTATGAGATCGGTTTTTTTATGTTTCACAGATAAGTGAGAGCATGCAGTCTTTCTGTACCTGGCTTACTGCATTTCGTAAAACCATCTCAGGTTCCATCCGTATTGTTGCAAATGACAGGATCCCATTCTTTTCTATGGGTGAATAGCATTAACCTGTGTCTATACACCACATTTTATCCATTCGGTAGTTGATGAATGCTCAGGTAATTCCATATTTTGATTATTGTGAATATTGTTATAATACACACAGGAGTTCAAAGGTCTTGTGAGCATTCTAATTTCATTTTGAGGGTAGTGGGATTGCTGGATCATACAGTAGTTCGATTTTTTAATTTTTGAGGGACCTCCATACTGTTCTCCATAATGGTTGTATTAATTTACATTCTGACCAACAATGTGCACCACGTCCTTGCCAACACTCGCCGTCTTTTGTGTTTCCAGTAATAGCCATTCTTACTGGAGTATGTGTGAGCTCCTTTAAATGAACAAAATAAAAAATTTAATGTTATTATCCAGCCAACAGTCATTTTTCTCTTAAAAAAAATTTGAAACAAATATCCAAAGACATGAGCAGTGATTGGTCCTAAGTGGTAGGGGTGCAGGTGATTGTTGTTTTCTTCTTGAACACTGCTGTGCATTCTTCTTAATCTTAAAAAGTTAATAAACAAGAGCAGAGGGAAACTGTTACAAAAGAAACAGATGTCTGCAGAATTTAGGGAAAGAGGAAGTTGGTATAACCTAGGAACTAAAAGGACAGCAAGGAAAACAAAGCAATCTGTGAAGAGAGAAAAAAACTACCACTAGAGCTTGCAACTCCATGGATACCTGAGATGTCATACAAACACTTTCTCTCCTCAAGCCACTTTTTTACCCTAAACCACAGCTGAAAGTATTCCTTTTTTTTTTTTTTTCCTTCTTTTTCTGGTAGGACTGAGGATTGAACTCAGCACTTTCACACTGAGGTACATCTCTACATCTCTAGTCCTTTTCAGTTTTAGTTTTTATTTTGAGACAAGATTTCACTAAGTCGTGCAGGCTGAGCTCAAACTTGCAATCTTCCAGCCTCAGCCTCCCAGAGTGCTGGGATTACAAGTGTGCATCACCACACCCAGTTCTTTTTTTTTTTTTTCTGTTCCAGGCATTGAACTTTGTGCTTGCCAGGCAGGCGTGGCACTGCTGAGCTACATCCCCGGCCCCAACCCAGTTTTTAAACTATACTTTAAATACATAACAATTGACAATGTTCAGAATCATCTGAACATGCCCCTGGCCACAGCACTCAAGGACAACCCTGTAGTTGAGTCCACTATACTACCACTCTGCTAGCATGGCCTTTCTTATATTTTAGAACTGTCTGAATAAAAAAAGGTTACACTGAAGAGATTAAACAAGTCACATAATTCAAATAATGTTATATCACCTCCATCAAGCTGAAAATGAAATTTTTTCTACTCATATTTCAACCTCTGTTTAGTGTTTCAGAAAGTTTCTGCAGAAATCCCATGCCAAATATCAACAAAGAAAACAAGAGTCAAACATAAAACTAGGTGGCAGCACTTCCCTGCTGTTCTAGGCTACAAATGAAGCCACCACTATCAACTTTCCAAAAGTCAAAAATAATCAGTAAGCAAAAGAGAAAACTCTATGAAATGATATGATTTAATTTTTTCTTAAATTCTAAATAATGTGAATATTAGCACATATTTTTTAAAAGCTATTTAGTTTGCCTAAATCAAGTACAAATGTTCAAGCTCTTAATAGCCATATTTGTTTGGATAGTGAAGGAAAATATCCAACAGGGTGACAGAATTTTTATTCAAATTGTTTTGGACCCTTTAAGGACTCAGGGTGGAATGTGGACACTAACTGAAGATTCAGTAACTATCTTGCTCCGAACCCTCAAAGTCCCCCTAGCCCAACTGCCCTCTGACCCAGAGCTGCTGCCCACTGGACTCTGTCTCCCTGCAGCCAGGCAATCAGCCACCTCCTCAGCAACAAACTTTCAGATGTCTCCAGAAAAGCCCAGTGGTCCAGATGCTCTAATGGCCCAGTTCTCTGCTCCAAGGTCCTTCTGGAGGGGTCTCATTTATACTCATCAATACTGCATTAAATCCAAGCAGTTACATGACAAACAGAGTAACATCATCTTTCTTAGCTCTTTTCAGTTAACGAATATCTGTTTCTGTAGGCATTGTCTCATTTCATTTTCACAACAAAATATGGGGCAATTAACAATATCCTCTGTTGATGTGGTGTATTACATTTATTGATTTCCATATGTTGAACCACCCCTGCATCCCTGGGATGAATCCTACTTGGTTATGGTGTATCACCTTCTTGATGATTTGCTGCATTCTGTTTGCCAGTATCTTATTAAGGATTTTTGCATCTATGTTCATTAGGGAGATTGTCCTGTATTTTTCTTTTTTGGTTGGGTCCTTCTGCGGTTTTGGTATCAGGTTAACACTTGCTTCCAGGAATGATTTTGGGAGTATTGCTTCCCTTTCAATTTCATTAAAGAGTTTGAAGAAAATTGGCAGTAGATCTTTTCTAAATTTCTTGTAGAGTTCAACAGTGAAGGCCTTAGGACCAAGGTTTTTCTGTATTGGTAAGTTTTTAATTACATTTTCAATTTCATTGACTGATATTGGGTTGTTTAGAATTTTTATATCTTCTTGATTCAGCTTTGGTAATTCTTATGTATCTAGGAATCTGTCCATTTCTTCTGTATTTTCCATCTTATTAGAGTATAGGTTCTCAAAGCAGGTATTGATGATCATCTGGATTTCCACAGGATCTGTTGTGATTTCACCCTTTTCATTCCTAATTGCATGAATTTGAGTTTTTTTCTTTCCTCTTTTGGTAAGGTTGGCTAAGGGTTTATCAATTTTTTTAATCTTTTGAAGTACCAACTCTTTGATTCATTGATTCCTTGTATTATTTCATTCTTTTTTTTCGGTACTGGAGATTGCACTCAGGACCTTCCACTTTCAAAACAGGCAAGGCACCACCGAGCAAAATGCCTAGCCATGTATTGTTTTCTCAGTCTCAATTGCATTAATTTCTGCTCTGATTTTTATAATTTCTTCTCTTGTGTGAGCTTTGGGGTTGACTTGTTCTTCTTTTTCTAGAAGTTTGAGGTTCAACATTAGGTTATTTGAACTCCCTTTGTTTTTCTGATGTGAGAGATCAGTTATATTTATATTATATATATTTATATTATATTATTTTATTTTTCCTCCTTAGGACTGATTTCATTGCATCCTATAAGTTATGGTATGTTATGACGGGATTGTCATTTAATTGTAAATACTATTTAATTTCTTCTGTAATTTCATCTCTGACCCATTGGTTGTTCAGAAGGGTGTTATTTAATTTCTGTGTGTTTATGGAGTGTTTGTGATTTCTTTTGCAGTTGATTTCTATTTTCATTGCACTACGGTCAGATAATATGCATGGGATTATTTCAATTCCTTTGCATTTGCTTAAGCATGTTCAATGAGCTAGTATGTAGTCTATTTTGGAGAATGTTCCATGTCCAACTGAGAAGAATGTGTATTCTGATGTTTTGGGATGGAATACTCTGTAGACATCTACTAAGTCCATTTGTTTACAAGTTTGGTTGAGTTCTAATATTTCTTTGTTGATTTTTTTCTCTAGATGATTTGTCTATTTTTGACAGTGGGGTACTAAGGTCCCCTATTACAACTGTGTTCATGGTTAGTAGATTTCTCATGTTAGCTAATATTTACTTTATATAGTTGGGTACACTGATTTTTGGTGCTTATATAATTGTTATCTCTTCTTCTATTTTTCTTTAATAAGTATGTAGTGACCTTCTTTGTCTCTTTTGATCAGACTTGCCTTGAAGTTCACATTGTCTGTAAATAGAATAATTACCCCTGCTTTGTTCTGGGTTCCTGCCACTCCTATTCAATATAGTTCTGAAAACATTTGCCAGAGCAATTAGAGAAGAAAAAGAAATAAAACAAATAAAGATAGGAAAGGGAGAAGTTAAATTATCATTATTTGCAGATGACATGATACTCTACACAGAAGACCCCAAAAACTCCACCAAAAGACTTCTAGATTTAATAACCAAACTCAGTAGCTTAGCTAGATACAAAGTCAACACTCAAAAATCAATAGAATTCCTGTACACAAATAACAAACTCACTGAGAGAGAAATTAGGAAACAATACCTTTTATAATAGCATCCAAAATAATGAAATACTTAGGAATCAATCTAACAAAGGAAGTAAAAGACCTGTACATGGAAAACTACAATACTCTGAAAGAAGAGATTGAAGAGGAGATCAGAAAATGAAAAGATATCCCTTGTTCTTGGGTAGGAAGCACCAATATAGTGAAAATGGCCATACTTCCAAAATTGTTACATAGCTTTAATGCAATCCTGATCAAAATAGCAATAGCTTATCTCACAGAATTAGAGAAAACAATCCTAAAATTCATTTGGAAACAGAAGAGATCTAGAATAGCAAAAGCAATTTTGGGTAACAAAGGCTAGGCAGGAGGCATCACAATTCCTGACTTGAAACTATACTACAAAGCTACTATGATATAAAACAGCATGTACTAGCAAAAAAACAAAACCCAGACCTAAGGACCAATGGAACAGATTAGAAGATTCAGAAACAACTCCAAACACAACCAACTTATCTTTGACAAAGGAGACTCTTTAATAAGCGGTGGTGGAAAAACTGGCTTTCTACATGCCAAAGATTTAAACTAGACCCATATCTTTTGCCATGAACTAAATTAAAATCAAAATGGATCAAAGATCTAAATATTAAAACAGAAACACTAAATCTGCTGGAAGATAGGATAGGTAGAACTTTGAAGACATTGCTTTAGACTTTATGAACAAAACCCCACTTGCACAGGAAATATAGTTTTAGAAAGCTATATTATGACATATTACATCCTTTAGAATGTTTTACAAAACAAACCCAAATCTGAAACTCAAGTGCTAGTGTTGTGGTCTCCTAGTCTTCTGCCAGGTGCAGAATGGGAGTGGGTGTGTTGTAAACTTCTTTCTCAAGGTAATATTTTGTGGCAGGTTTTGGTGAGGAGCTGAAGAGCCTGAACAGACTCGCCTCCATGTTTATAGTTCTTTGAAAAGTAGAAACAATTTATTGTCATTAAATAGCAATGGCATTTCAGCGGTCTTCTTGCTGTGGCATCTGCCTTAGCAATTGAAGCCTTAAAAGGTAAAGGGTGTAGTTCAAGAC
Organism: Heterocephalus glaber; assembly: GCF_000247695.1. The sequence continues at coordinate 9,077,628 of NW_004624794.1, read as the reverse complement.
GCACATAATTGATTTTTGTCTCAGCTGTAAAGAGATGATCGCAGCTGTCACAGCCAAAGAAATGCAAAGCAAAAGAGTTAGAAACCCCCAAATACAAGGACAATAGTTTCTAAAGGATGTTATAGGTCATAATAGAGCTTCATGCTTAAATGTTATTAATAGCTCTTGGACTGGGGATTTAGCTCAGTGGTTTTGCCGCCTGCTTCGCAAGCGCAAAGACCCGAGTTCGATCCCCAGTATCAAAAAAAAAGTGTAATCAAATGTTATTAATAGCTCCTATTATTTCCAAAGATAATCCTTTGGGAGAAAAGAAACTAACATTTGGGGAGATATCTTATATACTGGGCTTTCTTCCAAGCAATTTTCATACATTATTCATTTAGTGTTCAGAACAACCCTTTAAGGTGAGTAGTATCCTCGCTTATATATAAGGAAACTATGACCCAGCTATTCTACTCCTACATAAAAATCCAATGAAAATATGTACACATGTTCACTAAAAAGCCGATTTGAGGGCATCCTAATCTACACAGTGAATTCAAGGCCATCCTGAACTACAGAGTAAGGCCCTGTCTCAAAAAACCAACAGGGCTGGGGATTTAGCTCAATGGCACTATGCCTACCTCAAAAGCACAAGGTCCTGAGTTCAATCCCTGGTACCAAAACAAGCAAAAAAACAAACAGCAGATACAGCCAGGTGTGGTGGCGCATGCCAGTAATCCCAGCACTTGGGAGGCTGAGGCAGGAGAATTGTCATGTGTTCAATCCCCAGCAGTACCAAAAAAACTAATAATAATAGATAACAAAATTAATATTGAGTCTTAATTCCTTCATGTGGCAGATGGGGCCTAGTGAGAGGTGTTTGAGTCATAGGGATAAGACCTCATGAATAGATTAATGCCATGGGTTGTTATAAAGTAAGTTACTTCTTATGGTTTGTCTCTTCCACATGCACCTGCTTGCCCTTATGCTTTCCGCCATGAGTTGAAGCCACAAGAAGATTTCATCAAAAATCAAAAAGATTCCAGTGCCATGCTCTGGGTCTTCCCATCCTCCAGAACCAAAGGCCAAAATAAATCTCTTTTCTTTACAAACTATCCAGTCACAGGTGTTCTGCTATAGCAACAGAAAACAGACTAAGACAAGATGGAATATATGAATAGCAATGAGAATGAATATACTCCAACTACACACAATTTTTTAATGAATTTCACAAAGATAATGTTGAGTGAAAGTGGACACAAAATGTATATATACTCTATGATTCCAGTTACATGAAGTTACTTAGCAATCATAGGCAGAAATCACAGTATTAGAAGGAAGGACAGAGCTGATGGGGGGATGTGAGTGGGAGGTAGCTGATGACACAGCATAAGCCAGAGAGGTCACACTGTACTAGAGTTGTACTCTTCACTGTCTTCACATTGAAAAAAGAAATGTTTTTTAAAAGCCAGTTTCACTTTTTAAAAAATGTTCTTGGAAACTCTGCCAAAAGACTTCTAGACTTAATTGACAGATTTAGTAGAGGAGCTGGATACAAGGTCAACACTCAAAAATCAATAGCCTTCTTGTACACGAATAACAAGCTCACTGAGAGAGAAATTAGGGAAACAATTCCTTTCACAATAGCATCCAAACAAATGAAATATCTAGGAATCAACTTAACGAAAGAAATCAAAGATCTCTTCTCTGAAAACTATAGCACTCTGAAAAGAGAGATTGAAGATGATATCAGAAAATGGACAGACATCCCCTGCTCCTGGGTAGGAAGG
>NW_004624794.1:9044729-9060276 GCF_000247695.1 Heterocephalus glaber | reverse complement strand
AAAAAAAAAAATTTCATGCACATATATGTTTGCAGGTGAATTTTAGCATAAAATCTTCAAATTCCTTTGAAAACTTTCACTGAGATTTTTACTGAGATTATGTGATATTTTTAGTTCGTTGCGGAGCACTGACATCTCCATGATATTGACTCTTCTTTGAAGTCACTATGTAGCCCAAGTTGGTCTCAAACTCATGGTGATCCTCCTGCCTCAGCCTCCCAACTCCTGAGACTACAGGTGTGCGCCTCCACATCCAGCTCTTCTCATCTGATTAACATGGTTCAAGTGCCAGGCATAGTGGTGCACACCTGTACTCCCAGCACTCAGAAGTCACCCTGTAGGATCACTGCAGTTCAAGGCCAACCTGGGCTACATAGTAAGTTCAGGACAAGCCTGAACTACATAGCAAGACCCTGTCTCAAAATAACCCCCAAAATCCAAAATAATAATAATAGTAATAATTAACATGGTTGATTTAGGAATTTCAAATCAAGTTTTTAGGTATTCTTCATATAGGGTTTGAAGTTTTTTGCTATATTATGTACATTAAGTATATTATGACTTCCATTATTATTATGAAAGACAGAATCATCCAATTATATTCTCTAATTATTGCTGGCATATAAAAGGCCTTTAAAAAAACACTTGGCCACTTTGCTGACTTCTTCAATCATGTAATTGGTTTTCACTTGACTCTTTTAACTTCTAGGTGTCTGTGTAAAATATCAAAACCTTTGATATTTCATGAGGGTCTGGCTTTTATTTTTCTACATTTTCCTGGAAGCAGATAGATGGTGTCTATCAATTACATCACTAGACAACATTGCTTAAAATGAAAATGACCCCAAGTGGGTAACATTTATCCAGGCTGGGAGTCCCCATAGCTTCTAATCTACTAGTCCCTTGTGTAGAGCCGAAAGTGATGCCTCACAGAGTTGTTCCTGAAGTTACTGTTTGCCAGGGGCTATGAAGCTTTTAAACCAGAACAATTCGCACAACTTGCAAATGTAGATCTAGTCTCTCTTGTCTCTGAACCGTGTGCTGAGTGACACTTCCCACTACTAGGAATATAGGGTATTTGATGCTGCCTTGCTGGCCTGTGTGTGGTGCCTGTCCTAGGTCCTTCTCAGAAATAGACAAGTGGAGTCGAGGTTTAGTGAAATGTAAGAAGACATCCCCCCTCTTCACCACACCATGGGCAGGGCAAAGTGGTAGCAGCAGTAAGCTAGGCTTGCAGACCCTCAATTCAATTTGGCTAATGGACTATGAGATAAAAGGGGTAGGGGAAATGCTGACAAGGCCCTGAAAGCCCTGGTATTCATGGGAGAGTCCATCTACCCATCCTCTAATGTGGAAAACACTGCGGCACGTGATAGAGTAAATCATCGCTGTTGTGGGAGGTAGATGAGGGTTGGTGTGAAGCCAAATTCATGTTGAGATACTCCCTGTCGGTAAAAGAGACCTGGCCAGGAGTCCAGCTGCAGGTGGGCTGCAGGGACAGTTTAATGTCTGGCGGAGGTGGGTGTTCAGGAGGGTGGTGAAGAGAATAAACCCATAGACCCAGTGCTTGTGACAGGACGATCACCTGCAAGAGCGGGTGGAACTGCTACACTGAGTCCAACTCCACTCAAACTCCAATCTTCATGGAGAAGTGTTTGGGAGCACCCAAGGAGCAGAGGGCAAAAGCAGACAGGCAGAGCTAGGACACCAATAAGTTAATAGAATGTGTGATCACTGATCACTGATGAAAGGTTGAAGAACGTTCTCCATGTGGAAAGGTTAAACTAAGCACCATCGCCCAGTCTGACTAAAGCTAAGGGCTGAGAGTGCGCCAGTGACTCGGACCAGTGTCCTCTGCTGCCATCTAGTGACAATCAACGGGAATGCAGACATGAAAGCAGAAATTTTCTAGTTAAAATTTGCTGGGGGGTGGGGTGGGGGGGGAGTTACTAGGGATAGAATCCGGGGCGCTTTACCACTGAATTACACCCCTAGCTCTTTTTATTTTTTACTTTTTTGGTACCGGGAATCGAACTCGGGTCCTTGCGCTTGCCACATGGGCAGCGGGACCACTGAGCTAAATCCCCAGCCCCTTTATTTTTTATTTTGCAACAAAGTCTAAATTGCCCCCACTGGCCTCAGACTTAGGATCCTCCTGCTTCACCCTCCCAGGTAACTAACTGGATTAAAGGTGTGCACCACTGAGCTCAGCTGACAGACAAGATTTTTTAAAATGGCAATAATTGGCTACTTTGAAGGTCTAAACTTTCCTTTAAGATTACTAAAATTCGGGCTGGGGATTTAGCTCAGTGGTGCCAATGCCTGCTTCACAAGCCCAAGGTCCTGAGTTTGATCCCTGGTATCAAAAAAAAAAAAGATTACTAAAATTCTTCATATGTATATAGAGAAAATATACTTTTATATAAATGTCAACTTTCACTGTAGTAAGTTAGTTACGTTAAAAAACTGAAACAAAAAGAAACTATCATTTAATACTGCTTGATGTGAAATGTTGAGAATTCCCAGACTAAAGGGGCTTATAAACACTGATGACCAAAGACTATTCCAGTTGCAGAGGGTGGGGAGGGGACATCCACTTGTGTAAACAAACCCTGGTGATCACAAAATGTATTAACTTGTCCTATTCTTCTAAAGGTGTTAACCAAAGTCATGGGGCAAAACTTGAACAAAATGCTATGCATGAGACTCTAACCTCAGGGCTCTTTCCCCAGGAGTATGTGTCAACTATACTGCTAAGCAAGCTTGCTTACAGTAAAAATGACCATTGACAAAGTCTACTGATTGACCCTGTAACCACCTGGTGAGGTAATTCTTGTATATGTGGTAGTTAGACCTCAGATTGTTTGTTTATTGGGGGGCATCCTGGGAACCAAACCCAGGGCCTGGTGCATGTTGACCAAGTGATCATGTACCACTTAGCTACACCCCCTGCCCATACCTCAGTGCTGATTTCCAGAATGCGGAACTCTGGTCCCTGGACATGTGCCTTGCAGAGCCCTGGAAAGCTATGCCTGTGGAACTGTGGGGCTGACTCCCGTGGGGCTTGGGGCTTTAAATCAGAGCAGTTCTGGTAAAGAGCTGATGGAGATCACACCCTCCTCGAGCCCTGTAGCGAGGACTCTAACTCCCAGGAACAGCTGAAGGAAGTGGCCCGGCTGACAGCTTCGGCATCTGACCTAAATATTCTGAGTGCGGCCTCTGACACCTTGTGAGTTTAACTAAGCCCAAGAAGATGGCTGCCAGTCATTGTATAAGTTACATCAGCTACCAAACATGACTCCCCCCAACCTTACCTTTCCATAATTATGCGCACTTTTTTTTAAATTTGCGGTGCTGGGTTGACCCTAGGGCCTCACCCATGCTAGGCAAGTCCTCTACTGCTGAGCCACATTTTCTTTTTGTCCTCCATATTTTTTTTCACTTTTTTTTCTGTGTGTGTGGTACCAGGGATCGAACTCAGGTCCTTGCACTTGCAAGGCAGGCGGCGGCACCACTGAGCTAAATCCCCAGACCCTTCTTTTCACTTTTTATTATGAAATAACTTCAAATGTATAGAAAAGTTGCAAATAGAATCTAAAGAACACCTATAGAGTTTACAGTAGTTCACCAATTGTTACTATTTTGCCACATTTGCTTTATTTTATTTTTATTTTCTCTGTGAACATATTTTATTATTAATATTATTACAGTTGTCCCTCAGTATCAGAGGGTGATTGATTCCAGGACCCCTGAAGGTACCAAAATCCAAGGATGTTCTAGTCCCTTTTACACAATGGCATAGCACTTGCATGTAACCTGTGCAAACCCTCCAATACATTTTAAGCCATCTCTAAATTACTTATAACAACTAATGCAATCCATTGTGATGATCTTGTAAATAGCTGTTATATTATATGGGTGAGGAAATAATGACAAGAAAAGAAAGTCTGTATATTTTCAGTACAGACTCAACCATATTCAGCCTAACTGCATACTACCACATGTCAGCAACAATGTAACACTTTTTTTAGTACTAAGGATTGAATGTAGGACCCAGCACATGCTAAGCAAGCACTCTGCTAATGAACTACATCCCCAGCCCTTCTTCCTTTGGAGGCAGGTTCTTGCTAAATTTCCCGGGCTGCCTTCAAACTTTCAATATTCCTGCCTCAGCCTCCTGAGTAGCTGGGATTACAGGCATGTGCCCTGAAGTCTGGCAGCAACATAACTGGTTTTGCTTTGGGGGGTTTTTTTGGTACCAGGGATAGAACTCGGAACCATGTGCTTGCGAAGCAGGCGGTGGAACGAATGACCTAAATCCCTGGCCCAACATAACTGTTTTGAGACTCAATTGGCCGGATAGTCTGCTATATTACTTGAGAGTAATTGTAGCCATCATATATTTTTACCCTTAAATATTTTACTGGGTAGTTCCTAAAAGTAAGATGCCCTCTTATATAATCACAGTATAATCAACAATTTGGGAATTAACATTAATACAGTGCTTTTCCCTAATTAACAAACCTGTTAACATTTCCCTAGTTGTTCCAATATTGTTCTTTTCTTTTCTTTTTTGTACTGGGGATCGAACTCAGGACCTTGCACTTGTGAGGCAGGCGGTGACACTGAGCTAAATCCCCACCCCTCCAATATCCTTCTTGAGAGCATTTTTTCCTCATTCAGATCCAATCTTTTAGTCGTGTCCTTGCTTTTAGCCACAGCTCTTTAGTCTTCTTTAATTTCCAATGGTTCGTTAGCCTGTTGTTGTTGTCGCTGTTGTAATTGTTGGTGTTCATGACTTGGACATTTGGAAGAGTGAAGCCCTGTTCTTTTAGTAGAATGTCCTTCAGTTTGGATTTGCGTGATGTTGCCTCATGTTCAAATTCCAGTTTGGGGCCCCACATTTTAGGGACCCACACTCTGGTCTCCTGTAGACTCCCAAGTCTGGAACCATGGGGACAAACCCATGGCAGTGTGCCCTCTTCCACCTTCTAGACCGGAAGTCACAAAGTTTTCCATCACAACTGCTCAGCTCTGCCACTGCAGTATGAAAATAGCCACTAATAATAGGTAAAGAAGTGAGCATGGCTAGCACAATGGTTTGAAATCCCACCGAAACTCATGTTGAAATTTAATCCCCATTGTGAAGTATTGAGAGATGGTACCAAGTGGGACCTTTAAAAAGTAATTAGGTAAAAAAAAAAAAAAAAGTAATTAGGTGATGAGAGTTCTGCTTCATAAATGGATTATTCATTTGTGGATTAAGGAATTAATAGTTTAATGGGTTATCTCAAGAGTGGATTTGTTAGAAAAGTCAGTTTGGTTCTCCCAATGGCACAAGAAATAATACCAAGAATCAACAAATCATGTCAACATATAAATCTTCACATCAAAGGAAACAACCAATAGAGTGAAGAGACAACCTACAAAATGGGGAAAAAAATTGCCAACTATTCTTTAGACAGAGGACTACTATCTAGAATATAAAGAACTCAAAAATATTACACCCCTCCCAACATAAAAGAACAAATAAAAAATGGGCAACTAAAACGACAAATGGCCAACAAATACATGAAAAAATGCTCAACAGGGGCTGGGGATTTAGCTCAGTGTTCGGGCACCTGCCTTGCAAGTGCAAGGTCCTGAGTTCAATCCCTCGTACCAAAAAAAAAAAATGCTCAACAACGCTGGCCATTAGAGAAATCCAAATTGCCGGGAATTTAGCTCAGTGGTTTTGCCACCTGCTGTGCAAGTGCAAGGACCCAAGTTCTATTCCCGGTACCAAAAAAAAAAAAAATAGGGCCAGGGATTTAGCTCAGTGGTTCTGCCGCCTGCCTCGCAAGCATAAGGTCCTGAGTTCGATCCCTGGTACCAAAAAAACCAAAAAACCAAAAAAACCAACCAAAAAAAAAAAAAATCTGATCTGCAGCTGGATAGCATAGAGAAATCCAAATTAAAACAACACTGAAATACCATTTTACTCCAGAAAGAATGGTTATCATCAAAAAAATCAAGTAATAACAAATGCTGACAAGGCTGTGGGAAAAAAAGGAATTCTTCTACATTTTTGGTGGGAATGTAAACTTATACAATCACTGTAAAGATCAGTGTGGAGATTCCTCAAAAAACTAAAAATAAGGATCCCATTTGACCCAGCTATTCCCCTTCTAGGAATCTTCACAAAAGATTTCACTTCATCATATTACAGTAGTACATGCATACCCATGTTTATAGCAGCACAATTTACAATAGCTAAACCTTGGAAACAGCCCATATCCCCATCAACAGATGAATGGATAAAGAAAATGCAGTATTTACACACAGTGAAATACTACTCTGCCATAAAGAAGGATAAACTTGAAGGATTTGTAGGTAAATGGATGTACCACAAGACCATAATGAAATAAATCAGATACACAAGTTTAAATATTGCATAGTTTCTCTCATATGAGAAACCCAAAATATAAGTGAAGAGCAAAATAAAGGATACATAACAGGAAGGAAGGAGATCTTTTTCAAATGGTAAGGGGATCAAGAATTGGAGGGAGCAGGGAGGAATAAGAGGGGAAAGGGACAAAAAGGAATTAGGATGTATTATGTACATGTACAAACTCCCCATGACAAATGTAGTAACTATATACTACAAACATGTACTAATGAAAAAATAATTGTACATTAAAAAATAAAATGGGAAAAAATCAATTTGGTTCTGTCTCTTGGATACACCCAGCCCGCCATGAGATGCCCTCTGCCATGCTGTGACCCAGCAAAAAAGCCCTCACCAGAGGTGAGTAGATGCCAAAACCATGATGCTCTTTGCCTTTCCAGCCCCCAGAACTGTGAGCTAAAGAAATTCCTCTTCTTTATGAATTACCCAGTCCATGATACTCGGTTATACCAACAGAAAATAGACTAAACAGTTATATGCCAATAAAACTTTATTTACAAAAGGAGGTGGGGGCCGGAGATTTAGCTCAGTGGTGCTGCTGCCTGCCTCACAAATGCAAGGTCCTGAGTTCGATCTCCAGTACAAAAAAAAAAAGAAAGAAAAAGGTTTTAACATTTTATTTAACAACTTATTGCTTGAATTTAAAATGTCAGGCATTTAGACCTAGGGTGTATAGTTTCCACTTGTGCTTTGCCCCTGCCCTAGTACAACAAGGGCAGCCTGGATCAGAGCACAAACGCTTCTTCCATCAGCCTCAGGCAGGCTGCCCTTGTTCCACAGGTGTTCCTGGGAAGAGAGTCTGCAAGCTGGCTCCTTGCTCCTCATTGCCCCTGGGAGCATCAGAAGCAATTGGTGGCAAGGCCTCCCAGCCTCCCCTAGCCTGCAGCCACCCACTTTGTCACCAGAGCTCAGTCTTGGTGCCCAGCTTTTCATCCCCAGAAAGAGAAGATCTCAAACTGGCTAGTCCCTCCATTTGTCCATGCTGTACCTGTAGAACCTGTTCTTTGTAGTCTATCTAATTTCACTGAACCTCTTGATATTTGTACAACAAATTCCCTTGTGGCAGAATTAAGACCTTTGAAGGTTTTCCTGGTCTCCCCAGTCTCACTCATTTAACACAACCAGCACAACCACCAGCACTGTGACTACCACTACAATACCTCTGCCATCTGATCAGCACCAGGGCTTGAAACACATTTGCCTCACCCAGAACACTCTAAAATTAGAGGATTTTTAGAAGGTTGCCATCCTACCAACACTAGCGCATGCTCAGTTCCAAGACACTTTGGATTCCAGCATGGATTTGAATATGGTACCCAGATGTTTGTTTGTTTGTTTGTTGAGACAGGGTCTCGCTTTGTAGTGCAGGCTGGTCTTGAACTCACGGTGATCCTCTTGCCTCAACCTCCCAAGTGCTGGGATTACAGGCAACCATCACTACACCTGGCTCCAGATCTTATAGTTGAGTGTATCCAAAAAGACAAGCAACTCTAAAATGCTGTCCCAGCCAGGTATGGTGGCAAGAAATCCCCACTCTGAAGGGCTGCGGCAGGAAGATCACAAGTTCAAGGCCAGCCTGAGCAACTCACTGACTTAACAAGGCCCTGTCTATAAATAAATAGCTATCCCATGATGTGTTTCTAACTCTTCATATTTTTTCAAGGTAAGTGATGTGTATCACTCTAAATATCACTTCCAATGATATAATACGGTCCACCCTTGAATTATAAACTTGATTGGTTCCCAAGGGCTGGTTTTAACTCAAGTTGGTTGTAAATCAATACACCTGAGATCTAGATATTTACCTGGGTACACACTATAGATAACAAGAGGCAGATGAATCTTCCATTAACCTTATCAACCCAAGTTGTTTGTATGTCAGGCCAGTTGTAACTTCAGGGTCCACTGTACTTATAGCAAGGTATTTTATAATTGTAAGAATTATTATTATGTAATTTACAAAATTATTATGACTATTATTATGATAATTTATTGTTCTTTTCATTATTTTTCAATTTTTTACCTTTGTTTTAAAATTATTTTCAATAAATGTATGCCCTCAAAAGTTGCTCCAGTGTAATTTTCCTCTTTTCTGATACTTCAAATCTCTAGAAAAAAATAATTTTTATGAAAATCTTTTCAATAATATACTGATTACTCTAACATTTTATTTGATGATAGTTATGTCTATTTGTTAATTTACTATTTATATTTTCAGCAACTCACTTTCCTGACCCCATCATGACATTGCCTTCCTCTGACAGATCCTGAAGGTTTGCTTAGGTGTCAACTGAGATAAGAGAAGCTCAAATAGCTGGTAAGCATTATACAGTGGTCATAACCCTCAAGTTATGACCAGCCTGACATATGAACAACATGGGTTAATAAGGTTAATGGAAGAATTATCTTCCTCTTGTTATCTATAATGTGTACCTAGGTAAGCATCCAAATCTCAGCTGTATTGATATACAAACAACTTGAGTTAAAACCAGCCCTGGGGGGGGCGGGGGGCTGGGGATTTAGCTCAGATGTTTCCCCACCTGCCTGAGTTCCATCCTGGTACCAAACCAGCCCTCGGGAACCAACTGAGTTCATAAATCAATGGTCTACTGTAATTGAGTTTGGGTTGTTTGTTTTTAAGAGATTAGCATTTGAATCAGTAGACTAAAAAATATCTCTTCCCCAGAGGGTGATGGTGCATGCCTATAATTCCAGCACTTGGGAGGCTGAGGCAGGAGGAACACAGTGAGTTCAAGGCCAACCTGAACTACACAGTGAGAGCCTGTCTGAAAAAAAACAGGGCCGGGGATTTAGCTCAGTGGTGCCGCTGCCTGCCTTGCAAGCACAAGTTCCTGAGTTCGATCCCCAGTACCAAAAAAAACCCCAAACAAAAGAATATCCCTTTCATCAAAGTAAGCAGGCATTATCTAACCCATTGAAGCCCTGAATAAAACAAAAAGGCAAGTGTCAGAGTTTGGACTTTAAGCACCCCACAAAGATTCATACGGTAAAGAGGGGTTCACCAGGGAGGCATCACTGGGAGGATAAGGCCTTGTGAGTGGCTTTTAGATAACAGGGGTCATGCCCTTGAAGGGATAGTCTCTCTCTCTCTCTCTCTCTCTCTCTCTCTCTCTCTCTCTCTCTTCCTGGCAACAAAGTGATTGGTTTTGTGCCACCTAGCACTATGATGCTATGTGTGCTATGATATGCTGCCTGCCAAAGGCTCAAAGCCAATTAAACTGTGAACCCAAATAAACATTTTCTCTTTATAAGTTCATTTGTCTCTCAAGTATTTGCTATAGTGAGAGAAAGTCAACTAAAACAGAAAGGAAGGAGGAATTCCCTCTCCTCTTTCTCCTTGTTGGGAATACACCCTCAAACTCCATTTGTCAGTGCAAATAAAGCACTCAGGCACCAAGAAATCTTGACAAGGCTTTTTAGTTCTGCAAAAGGGCATGAGAGTCAGGCCTAGTGGCTAATACCTGTGATCCCCACACTTGGGAGGCTGAGGCAGGAGGATCATTATGAGTTCGAGACCAACCTGGGCTACATAGTGACTTGAAGGCTAGCCTGAACTACAAAGTGAGACCTTATCACAAAAAAAAAAAAAAAAAGGAAAAAGAAATAACCAAGAATTAAGAAATTTCAATAAAATTATTGAAAATGCAGAGGATAGACACAAGAGGACAAATATTGCATGCATGATTCTACTTACAGGAAGTCCTGGAGTGGTTAAATTCAGAGATAGAAAGTAGAAGCTGGGTGTGGTGATACACACCTGAAATCCCAGCATTCTGGGAGACTACAACATGAGATTTGCAAGTTCCAGCCCAGCCTGGGCAATTTAGCAAGATCTTATTTCAAAATAATAAATAAAAAAGGCTGGGGATATAACTCAGTGGGAAAGTCCTGGGCTCAGTGGGAAAGCCCTGGGTCCAATACAAGAAAGAAAGAGGAGAGAGGGAGAGAAAGACAGAGAGACAAAGACAGACAGGAAGAGAGAAAGGAAGAAAAAATGGAAAAATGGCTGGGTATAGAGCTCACTACGAAGTCCCCCCTTCCTCTGCAAAAAGAGAAAATAGAATAGTGATAGCCAGGGTCTAGTGAGAAGGGAAAATAGGAAAGTAGTGTTTAATGGGTAGAGTTTTTGATTGGTAACACGAAAAAAGTTCAGGAGATGGATATTGGAGATGGTTACACAATAATGTGAAGGAACTTACTGTCAATAAACTATGCACTGAAAAATTACTAAACTGGTAAATTTTGTTATATATAGTTTACAGAACACTCACATAAGTAGAGGTTAGCAATAACTGATGAGAGGGAGAGAGAACCTTCATGCTATATAACTGTCAGGACAGGCAAGCCTTACATAAGCAGGACGGACACCACCAAGCCAGGACAGGCCCACCTTGCCATGCATAGAGCCTGGACCTCAGGCCTATGAGGAGCAAGTAAGTCACACATGGAAAAGAATTTCCAAATATCTCTAAGTACTTGGTGTGTGAGATCGATCTTCATTTATCAGAGCTGGAAATGAATGGACAATATCTAAAAGAGGTGCATCAAGAACCGGTGATGTAAGCATATTGTTTAGAGACAATAACAACTGAGCAGAAACAGCTGAAAGAGTTAACCATGTTTGCCTCGGCAGGCTGGGCACCATGGCCATGCATCATGAGCTCTTCTGTGTGATTTGATGGTTTCACCTCATGCATGTGCTGGTGGTATTTTGATTTTTTTTTTAATTATTTTCAGGGCCATGGATGTAGCTCAGTGTCACTGCACCTGCCTGGAAAGCGCAAGGTCCTGAGTTCAATCCCTGGTACGGGGAAGAAAAAAAAAATTGTTTTCAAAGAAAATGACTGGAAAGTTTTTCCTTATGTAGCATTGTTTCATTCTGGAATTCTCCAATTAAGCTTTTGGCTAAACACATAAATATGATAATGATAATTATTCAGGAATTGGGAGCTTTGTGAAACAGTGTGTGCCATTAGAGTAATCAAGCTCAGTTCTAACATATCCTGGCTTTTCGGGGTAATTAGACCACACTGGAGGCCCAGATGGGGTGAATGAGAAAGCCAGGGGTATCTGCCACATGGTAACAAGAAAACATCACACAGAACTACTCAACTGGCAATTGAAATTTGCATGTTAACTTAGTACACAACAAGAACCAAATAAAAATGCTTGCATTTGGGGCAAAACATTCCACTTTAAAAACCAAACATCAAACATAGGTAGTTAATATCCTACACAACTCATTTTAAGCCCTCGTGTGTTAAAGTCTTTGAAGCTAGAAGTAGTTCCTCCTTTTATGGCCCTGAGGATTGAATCTGGGGCCTTCAGAGTGAGCTACATCCCCAACCCTTTTTTATTTTTTATTTTGATACAGGGTCTCATGAAATCACTAAGTTGCTCAGGCTAGGCTCAAACTTGCAATCTTCCTGCCTCAGCCTCCCAGAGTAATGTGATTATCGACATGTATTACAATGCCCAGCTTATTTCTTCTTTAAAAAAAAAAGTTCACCTTTTATCATGATCATAATGCACAAAAATCACTTACTGTATTAATTCACCTGACAAAGATTTACTGTATCCCTACTCTATGTGAGTTGGTGCTAAAGTCATAGTGGTGAAAACACACACACAGTCCCTGTCCTTGGCACAATTTAAGACCAATGTAAGCCAGGCATGGTGGCACATGCCTTTAATCCCAGCTCTCAAGAGGCCAAGGCAGGAGGATTGCTGGGAATGTGAGGCCAGATTGAGCTCCATAGTGAGTTCAAGGCTAGCCTAAACTGCATAGTGAGATCCTGTCTCAAAAAAAAAGAAAAAAAAAAAAAAAAGACCAATGTATAAATTGAATAAGTAAACAATGTCACCACAATGTGCAGTGATGCACTTAGTGTGCACTACAGTTTGAATATGGTTTGAGTGTGTCCTTCAAAAGTTCACATGCTGGAAGCTTGTTCCCCAGTGTGGTCCCCAGCATGGCAGTGTTGAGGTAGTGAGACTTCTAAGAGGTAGAGAATAGTGCAAGGAAATTAGGTTGGGGGACATCACCCTTGGAAGAGATTCACGCTGGTCTCACAGAGTAAGTTAGTCCTTATGACACAAGTTGTTATAAGCAAGGCCACCTTTGCCCTTGGCCTTTTCTGTACACAGCCAGTTTCCATTCTGTTTCTCTACCACGTTGCAATGTAGGTGAAGGGCCCTTTACCAGAGGATAAACTAATGGGGCTGTCCAACCTTGGACTTTCAACCTCCCAGATAGATAGATAGATAGATAGATAGATAGATAGATAGATAGATTTTTTTAATACATTATCTAGCCTCTGATGTTTTTATAACAGAAAACAGCCCAAGACAGTACATGAGAGAGCTGCACTGCCAAGTTTCAAAGGGGAGGACCTCAGAAAAGTGCAAGATGCTTCTGAAATGAAGGACAAAGGCTGAGGGATGGCAGGAATGGAGCATGGTAAAGAGGGAAAACAAGAAGAGAGTCCAGAGAATTAAGCAAGAGCCAATCCATATGGGATTTTGCAAACATCATACCCCAGGTTAGAGTTTCCTCTAAGAACTCAGATCAGTGAGAAGCCATTGAAACCACTGCAAGTTTTGTGTATGTGCAATGCAGGGGGTGGGATGAGCCGAATGCTTATGTCCCACCCAAATTCACATGTTGAAATATCACCCCCAAGGAGATGACTTTAGGAAGAGGAAATTTTGGGAGGTGATAAAGTCAAGAGGATGGAGACTTCATGGATTTTAATATCCTTATTTTTAAAAAAAACCTCAGAGAAGCTAGGGCCTGATGGTGCACACCTGTAATCCTAGCACTCTGGGAGGCTGAGGCAGGAGGATCACCAGTTCAAGCTCAGCCTGGGCAACTTTAAAAAAAAAAAAAACAAAGGCCTCAGAGAGATCCTGTGCCCAGGTAAAATTTTAGCAAAAAAGTCAGTCATAGGGCTGGGGATTTAGCTCAGTGGTTCCACCGTCTGCTTTGCATGCGCAAGGTCCCAAGTTCGATCCCCCCGTACAAAAAAAAAAAGTCAGTCATTTATGAACTAGGAAGTGAGTCCTCACCACACACTGAATTGGCCATAACCTTAATCCTAGACTTGTGAACTATGAAAAATAAATTTCTGTGGTTTATAAACCATTAGTTTATGGTATTTTGTTACAGCTGCCCAAATGCACTAAGACTTGGGGAAAGGGTCTTGAAGGGTCTGGCAGCATCAGTTTTGCATTTTAGGTTATTTTTTTCCTCAGAAAAAATCCTTATGGGCTGGGCATGGTGGCATATGCCTGTAATCTCAGCACTCAGGAGGGTGAGGCAGGAGGACTGCCATGAGTTTGAGTCCAGACTAGGGTACATAATTATTTCAAAGCTACCCTGAATGACAAAGTGAGACCCTGTCTCATAAAAACAAAACAAAACAAAAAAATCCTTATAGGTTAATTTCCATTATTGTGCGTACTTTCCAATCACACAAATGCATCTTACCCATTTCTAGTGTTTGTTTGTTAATGTAGTTCAGACAAATATTTGAATAATGGTAAGAATGAAAAAACTAGCCAGGTACGTTGGTACATGGTACTCAGAAGGCTGAGGCAGGAGGATTGCAAGTTTGAGGGCAGCCTCTGCAATTTAGAGACCTTGTCTTAAAACAAAATTAGTGCGAAACATAACACGGTTCCACAAACACATCCCTTAATTTTCTACTGTAAATTTTTACTTTCGCATAATAGTAGCCAGCTGTGCATCTCAGTATGTTTGCCTGAGGGATACAGGAACAATCTTTCTGTTTATCCACTGGGTACAATGAAAGGCAAGGTGTGTGCATGTGTGCAAGTGTCATACCGGGATTTACACCCACATGATGCTCCATAGAACAGGTTTTGCATATGTTTACCTGAGCATCACAGAGGGTATATTAAACCCACACCACTCCAGGATATTTTTTTCTTTTGATTTTTCTAGTAAAAGTAGCCCAATTCAGTACAATGGCACATAAAAAACCAGATTTGCAAGTTTTGGAGGAGGTCAAAAGTGAATCATCAGATTACTCATGCATGGATGATGATGATTCATTATGGTAAAATACACAATTCCATAACGGAAGAGTGATGCGGGTGGATGATGATGATGATGACGACGACGACAACTTTGATATTGGCCATGTGAGTCAAAGTTCCTGTGACAGTGAAATGGAGCAAGAATCAACTGATACACACACAGGGAATCCAGACCTCCTTGATTCAGATGACAAAGAACACAGCAGTGTGAGTACATATTTGACTAGTTGAAATGTTACAAAATGGTTATGCAATTAGGTCTGAAAATATAGTGGAGGTCTTGGCAGGGATAAAATGTATTGGACAGAATACTAGCAGTGCTATTCAATGTTGGAAATTGTAACAGACAAAATGCTATGGGATGATGTGAAATACACAAAGGCTAAAATCAAGTAAAATGCTCTGTATGCACCAATAGCCATATTCAAAATGTATTTATTATGACACCTCACTAGCTAAACTGAAAGCATTCATAAGTCTGCTAACTTAGCAGAGATTTCTCATGGTAATCGCAGGAATATAAAAGGCTTATGGAAAAGTGACGGGTCAAAATATGGCATAAAAATGTATACCCTTGTAAATGTGAAGACTTACTATGCTTTCAATTTAGAAATTTATCCTGGAACTCAGCCATCAGGTCCTTATTCGTATAGTAATAAATTGAATGATGTTGTGAACAGACTTGTTGCTCCCATCTCCCAAATTAATCGGAAGGTGACATTTGACAATTGTTTTACCAGTTTCCAATAGATGTTACATTTGCTAATACAGCACAAGTTGACCAGTGCAGGAACTGTATGCAGGAAAAAATTTTGGACCACACTGGTGATCCTACAAGTGAATAGGCAAGTGCAGCATCCCAAAGACCTACAACAACAACAAAACCAAAAATATGTCAACTGTGCTCTACAAGAAAGCAAAGGAAAGGGCCGGGGATTTAGGTCAGTGGTTTCACCCCAGGCTGCACAAGCGGAAGGACCGGAGTTTGATCCCCGGTACCAAAAAAAAAAAAAAAAA
>NW_004624794.1:9031861-9042522 GCF_000247695.1 Heterocephalus glaber | reverse complement strand
AAGTGATATTTGTGTACAAAACATGCAATTCTTATGTGTGAAGACTGCCTTGGGTGTGACAGTTGAAGCAAAGATTATTTTTGTTGTAGAGTGCTATTGGTATTTTCATTGTAGTTCACATAGGTTTTTATTTCTGATGTTATCTCTTAGGTTTGTAAACAAGTGAATAGCTGATATAAAAAATGTTGATGTCTGGGCCAGGGATTAAACTCAGTGGCTCCTCCGCCTGCTTCACAAGGGCAAGGTCCTGAGTTCAATCCCTGGTACCAAAAAAACATGTTAATGTCTATCCTAAGCACTCATTACACATTTGATGTTTTATTTTATTGATATCCGATTTCCCTGCTAAGTGCACATTGAACAACATAGTAGGAAGCTCCTGACAAAAAAAGAAGAGAAGACAGCTGAAAAGAATGGCCTGTTTGGCCGGGATTTAGCTCAGTGGTTTCGCCGCCTGCTGTGCAAGAGCAAGGACCCAAGTTTGATCCCCGGTACTAAAAAAAAAAAAAAAATATAAATGTATGATATACCTAAAATATAACAATAAAAGAAAAAAAAAAAAAAAAAGAATGGCCTGCCACATAGGAAAGGAAAGATAAGCACATGTGCCATCAGTGTAAGCAAGATATATGCATGAAAGGTGCAGTTGTCATGTGTGAAGTCTGCCTTGGGTGTGACAATTGAAGCAAATATTATTTTTGTTGTAGAGTGCTACTGGTATTTTCTTTTTCTTTTCTTTTTTTTTGCTACCAGGGATCGAACTCGGGTCCTTGTGCTTGCACAGCAGGCAGCGAAACCACTGAGCTAAATCCCCAGCCCTTGCTACTGGTATTTTCATTGTAGTTCACATAGGTTTTTATTTCTGATGTTATCTTTTAGGTTTTGTAAGCAATTACACAGCTGATGTGAAAATGTTGATGTTTATTCTAAATGCACAATACATGTTCATAATTTAATTTAATTTTTTTTTTTTTTGGTACTGGGGATCGAAATGAGGTCCTTGTGCTTGCGAGGCGAGTGGTGGAACCACTGAGCTAAATCCCTGGCCCTGTTCATAATTTAATACCTTATTTTATTGATATTTTATGTTCCTGTTAACTGCACATTGTATAATATAATAAGAACATCCTGAAAAAACAGTAAGAGCAAAGAGATGTCAAGTGTGTCCTACAAAAAGGCCAGGAAAACAAAACAAATGTGCTGTCAGTGTAAGCGATACATGTGTATGGAATTTGCCATTGTCATATGTGAAGACTGCCTTAGGTGTGATAACTGAAGTAAAGAATTTTTTGTACAGTGCTACTGGTATTTTCATTGTAATTCATACAGGAATGTATTTCTGTTGTTCTTTTTTAGACTTTGTACACCAAAAAAGTCAAGGTTGAAAATTTTGATGCTTTTTAAAAATTCAATACTTTATTTTTGTGATTTTTTTCCTGTCACATTGTTTAATATAATAAAACTCATAAAATTAAAATTAATAATTCATCAATAGAAATATTCTAAAGAATGAATATAGGTTTGACATACTCATGTTTCTGTGGCTTTATGACAAAAAAAATGTGTGATGCTTCACAGACAGAAGATCAGGATGTGGTGGTGCATGCCTGTAATCCCAGAAATCTGAAAGGCTGAGGAAAGAGGATGGCAAATTTGAGCCCAGGCTGGACAATTTAGCAACTTAGCAAGACCCTGTCACTCCAGAGGCTGAGGCAAGTGGATCACTACACGTTCAAAGGCCAGCCTGGACTGCATAGTGAGTTCAAGGCCAACTGAACTATGTAGCAAGACTCTGTCTCAAAAAAAAAAAGAAAAAGAAAGAAAGAAAAACATATAACACAGAAGGCTACCGCTAATTACATTAAAAAGGAGAAAACCGAGGATTTAGCTCAGTGGCACCACGCCTGCCTGGAAAGCACAAGGTCCTGAGTTCCATCCCTAGTACCAAAAAAAAAAAAAGGCAGAAAATGACATATTATCAGTCCCTTCGTGTGAGTCCCATGATCACACTCTGAAGAGTACACGAGAGAAATCAGTAGCAATTCTACACAATGCACATACACTTGCACCCAGAGCAAATGAAGGATAAGATGTGTTTTCAAAATAGAACCATTAGTTTCAGCTTTGGTATGTTTCTCACATAATGAGCATCTCATGCAATCAGAAGGGTTCTGTTGCCGGGTGTGGTAGTACATACCTGTAATCCCAGCACTCCTGGAAGGCTGAGGCAGAGCAATCGCAAGTTTAGCAATTTAATGAAACCCTGTCTCAAAATAAATTTTTTTAAAGGGCTGGGGATGTGGCTCAATGCAAAGGCCCTGGGTTCAATCCCCAGTCTATTTTCCTTCCAAAAAAAGACTGGTTCTATTGTTTGAAGGAATATATTTCCCAAAAACACATGGCTTCTAAATTCATGGCTTCTAAATTAAGTAACATCATATGTTACTTAATAAAGGACCAGCATTCCAACTCTGGAGGAAAAACCTGGATACAAGCCCCTCCCTGGGATGTAATAGACATATCACTACTGGATGTGAAAATGGTCAAGAATCTCCAATTCTACTTCCAATTAAATTATAAAAGATCACAACAGATCATGAGTTCTACTTTATGAAGAGGGGAAGAAATGGATAGATGTAATATTTATTTTCATAGATATCAGAAAATAACCTAAAGTAACAAAATTTTAGATAAGAGGACTAGATTTCATAAATGAAAAGAGATTAAAAGCTGTGACTATCAATTGGTTTATCTGTTTCACTGAGACAGGGTCTTTCTATGCCTCTCAGGCCTACTTTGAACTCACAATCCTCCTGCCTCAGCCTCCCCAGTGCTAGAACTGCAGGTGTGTGCCAGCTGTGACCATTAATCTTCATTGCCAATTTGATTGGCTTGGCAGCTGCCTAGGAATAAATGAAGCCCACTTCTGGTCTGTCTGTGTGGAGTCATGGAGGTGCGATCCTGGGACTATATCTGGTTCCTGGCTCCTTTGTCTCTGTCACTGTTACCTTGCTGTCTGTTTCCAGCTGCCAAGAAGTGAGCAGCATTCCTTCACCTCGCCCTTCCACCTTGATTTCTCTGCCTTAGAGCCAGTTTTCCATGTAATGAAACCTCTGAAACTGTAAGCCAAAAATAAAGCTCTCCTCCTTTAGGCTTTGAGTGTCAGTGACAGAAAATAGGGGGATGGGAGCATATTAACTTCTTTAACATATTTTTAATACACTTGTCTAGACTTTTTCTTTTTCTTTCTTTTTTTTTTTTTTTGGCAAAGCTATCTTGGACTCTACACCAAGCAAGCTGCCACCTAGTGACCCCAACTGATGTGACATTGAGAAGAACTGCTTGATTTAGCCTTGGTCAATTTCCTGACCTATAAGACTGTGAGAGCGGGCTGGGGATTTAGCTAAGTGGTTCTACCGCCTGCTTTGGAAGCACAAGGTCCCGAGTTTGATCCCCGGTACCAAGAAAAAAAAAAAAAGTTCAGACTCAAGACTGTGAGATATATGAGATGATAATTGTTTTAAATCACTGGATTTTTTTTTTTTTTTTTTGCAGTATGAAAGATTGAATCCAGGGTCTTCCAGCTGACTCCATCACCAGATCACCAGTCTTTTTTATTTTTCACTTTGAGACAAGTTCTCACTAAGTTGCTCAGGCTGGGCTCAAACTTGTGATCCTCCTGTCTCAGCCTCCCAGAGTACTAAGATTACAGGCATGCACTTGTATGCCTTGCTAAGTCACTGGATTTTTGTCAATGATGTGAGGGGGACTTTTAATCTCGCCTGCAAATGGAGATGGGATACAGAGCTTTTCAGATCATGTAGGAGATGAAGGGATAATTACAGAAGGGAGAGTAAGACATTTGTTCTGGATGGTAAGCAATTCAGTGTGGCCAAAGGCTAAGGTGCGCAGAGACAATTTATGAATTATGAACAGCAGCCGCCACATCAAGGCACACGTGAGGGGCACGTGTTTCGTACATCTTCTCCATCAGCCACTGCTCACGCCATCTTTTATAGGTTCCACCACCTCTCAATATTGCTGTAGCAGATGAATCATCGGAGGACACAAACTATATCCAAACTATAGTACACAGATGGGTGAGTCCTGGGGCCCTTGACAGGGCTAGCGGTCATGGATTAAAAAAATAGCTTATTTAGTGGCTGGGGATTTAGCTCAGTGGTTCCACCACCTGCCTCGAAAGCTGAGGACCGGAGTTCGATCCCTGGTACCAAAAACCAAACAAACAAACAAACAAGCAAAAGAACAGCTTATTTAGGAGGACAAGAGAAGTACTTGTAGATGCAGTAATTTTGCACATGTTGAGTTGGAAGTGCTTGCAGACACCCAAGCAATTCCATATACTATATAATCAGGGCTGGGAGCAGCAGAGCACTTGCCCAGCAGCAGAGCACTTGCCGGGCACATATGTGGGTCTAGCTTCAACTCTCCAATACCACAAAACAAACAAACAAAACACGAAGGTCAGTTCTGGTGGTACATGCCTGTAACCCCAGCATTCGGAAGGCTGAGGCAGGAGGATTACCATAAATTCAATGCTAGCCTCAGTAAATGGTGAGTTCAAGGCCAGCCTGAGCTACATAATGAAACTCAAAAACAAAAACAAAAAATACCCATACTACATAGTAAATGTGACTCTGATAATCAGAAGATGTGGAAAGGAGATGTAATTTTGGGAATGACCAGTTTACAGAAACTGATCATAGAAAATATTGAGCTCACTAAGGAAACACATGAAGGTAACTTGGGTCATAGGCCTAGGATAGTTAAGAAAAAACAAACAATTCAACTTGTTGGCAATGACTTTATACTGAACCAGGGATTTCCTAGCCTTCCTTTGAAGACACTGTGCACCAACTCCATCACAGCTTCTTCAGTTTTTCTCCTGCTTCCCCAGCTCTGTAACAGGCTTCTCACCATTTGTCCACTCAGCTCACCAGACATCCTGACTCTACAGTACTCTGCTTTCATACAACTATTCATTCATGCAGCAAATATTTGCTGAGCAGCTGCCCGTGCCAGGTGCTGAACAAGACCATGATGATACAGCAGTGACCAGCCCTACCTGGAAACACTTAAATGTCATCTCTGGAGGTAACATTTAACCAGAGACTGGAATGAAGTGTGAAATCTCTATCTGAAGAAAAGATGACTGCAACAGAATGGGGAAGGAAGGTAAAAAGAAGCCAAGTCATTACACAAAGAGTCTGTTTTTCACTTTGTGTAACATGGAGTTAGTGAGAAGAGTAGTGAACAGAGGAGGAACATGATCTGACTGAGATTGGAACAAGATCCCCTGACTACTTAAGAATAAAATAAGCCAGATGCACTCATCCACAACTGTAGTCCCAGCTACTTTGGAGGCAAAGGCAGAGGCAGGATTATCACAAGTTCAAGGCTAGCCTGGGTATACAGCAAGACCTTGTCTTGAATAAATAATATAAATAAAATTAAACAATAAACTATGGAGGTGGGGCAAGGGAAGAAGTAGAGGGAACTCTTAGAAGCCACTGCAATAATCCTAGACAGAATGTGGCTTCTTCTAGAGTTAGAGGGATAGAGATGGTGAGAAGCGGTCAGATTTGGGATATATTGCATAGGTGGAATAGACAGGATTTCCGTTCAGAACCGATGTGAGGGTAAACGAGAAGTCAAGGGTGACACCAAGGCTTTTGGTCTGAGCAGCTGAATAAATGCTACCAGTTACCTCAGTGGGGGAATGGCTGCAAGAGAACAAATTTAGACGGGAAATACAGACTATGGGTTTGGAAACAGTTTGAGATGACAATGTGACATCCAATAGGAGTGCTTGAAAAGGGTATGGTTTATATGAAACTGGAGTTCACAGAATTGACCAAAACTCCAATTACTTAGGATTGGTCAATGTACAATAATATGGAAATCCATGAGCTTGGATCAGGCTCCCTGAAAGTGCTGGACAGAGAACTAAAAATAGAAACCTAGGGAGGGAGTCCCAGCTCCTACCCCAAAAGCTTGGTATCAGAGGAAGGATCCTTGGGCGATGATCTATGTCACAACAAGGCCCTGAGAACTCTAAGAGGGGTGTGGCTGCCTCAGCAGGCAAAGGGCAGTCTTTTGTGTGTGTGTGATGGGGCTTGAACCCAGGGCTTTTGCATTGAGCCACAATCTATCTATTGATTATCTATCTATCCATCGATCCTTTGAGACAGGGTCTCGCTAAGTTACTGAATTGCCCAGACTGGGTTCGAACTTGCGATACCCCTGCCTCAACCTCCCAGAGAGGCTCTTAAAAGAATGATCATTAACTCCTTAGTGGGCTAGAGGGGGTTGCGTTAACTTTCCAGGTAGACAGACCTGAGCTTACACCAACACTGGGTGTGGCAAAAAGATGCTAAATTCAAGCCTAGCCTCGTAATTTAACGAGAATTGTTTGTCTCAATACATTTTCTTAAAATGTTTTTAAAGGGCTAGAGATGTACTTCAACGCTAAGCCCCAGGGTTCAACTTCCAGTACAGCAAGAAATTAAAAATAAAAAGACAAGGGTCATGACAAAAATACAACAAGTGTAGAAATGGCAGAAGCTGCAGACTGGGCCATAAGGAGGGACGGGAGCTTCTCCAGTCATCGCCACGATATTACCGGCCTTGAACCACCTACCCGATTCCGAAGCTCCGTTCGGGCGATAGCCCAGACAAGCGGCATAGCCGAGACTACTTGGACTAGACAGACAGTCGCAAATCGCGGTCCAAGTCTCGCGAGAGTGCGGCCTCGCCCGCCCAGCTTGCCCTGCGCTGCCGCCGCTACCGCCGCCGCCGCCGCGCCGCGCCGCGCCGCTGTTTGAGGGCGGGAGGCTGGGGGAGGGTAGCGGAGCCGGCAACGCCGCCATGTTGGGTCTGAGGCGGCTGCTGTAGGCGCCGACGGAGCGAGCGAGCGGACGTGCGGAGCGGCGACAGCGGCGTGGGATCTGCCTCTCTGCAAGCGGCCCGGAGTGGCGGCGGCGCCATGAGCGGGGGCACTCCTTACATCGGCAGCAAGATCAGTCTCATTTCTAAGGCGGAGATCCGCTACGAGGGCATCCTCTACACCATCGACACCGAGAACTCCACCGTAGCCCTCGCCAAAGGTAAGCCGAGGCTGGCCTCCGGGGCCGGTGACTGAGCCGAGCGCTCGCAGTGGGCTGCGTTGCGCTCCGGCCTGCCCCCTTTCCCTCGGGCGTCCTCCGGGGGGGGGGCGCTCCTTCTCTCCCTTTCGGTCCCGGCGTCGCGGGCCGGGCCGGGCCGCGGCCTCTCCGAGCTCCCTGGTTCCACCCTGAAGGTCCGCGCCTTCAATCCGGGCACTAGGGGACCGAGTGCGCCGCGGGCGGGTCGGCCCTGAAGTCTGAGAACGGCTGGAGAACACCAGGATCCGTGCCTTTCAACTCTGAAATTCGGTGGTTCCGCTGTCGAACCGCCAAACAAAGCCGGAGTGTTCAAAGAATTTTTCCTCCTGCCTTGAGTTTAGTGCTGATTTATTGACTTCATAGCCCCCATTTTTTCCAAGTTTTTAATTCCAGTTCGTTGCAGTATTCCTCAAGTGAACTATAAGTAATGAGCCAAAACTTTGGATTTCCTCCAGGACGTGGGATCTCGAAATGCCATTGGTACCTTGGAGCAAATCACATTCCCCTTGTCTCATCTGTGATAGTTACCTGTTAAACCGGAATCCTACTCAAAGCTTGTGCAGCCATCTGTTTAGGGTGCACTTTAAAAATGCTTGCTGTGGCCCCCACCACCACTACACCCCCCCAGACCTGTTTCGGGAAGCCTGGTTCAAACTTGATCCAGGATTCTTCACAGTTCAGATCTGCGTGGTCAGTGGGAGCTGACCGACCCCTGCAGAGTCTTTCTCGGAAAAAATAGAATTCTGTTGAGGTATGTCCTGTCCCTACACATATATTTACCATCGCTAGAGTCTGTGGGTTTTGTTT
The DNA here is from genome assembly GCF_000247695.1 of Heterocephalus glaber. The sequence goes on along the minus strand of NW_004624794.1, from coordinate 9,034,552 downwards.
CCGTTCACACGTGTTAGGCCTTTGCTCTGCCAGGAAATCAGAAAGAAAAGAAACTTAGCTCCAGATCTTAAAGGATATTTCACAGCTGTTTGTAATATTTGGGAGGAAAAAACAAGATAATCCAGCTAATTTTTCCAGCATATCTGGTAGAATTATTATGAACTGCATAGCGTGGTAGAGACAGAGGTCCAAGGGTAGGGGGAAAAATTTCTAAATCAGTAAAATGTTTTTCAGTCGTTGGCTGGTAGGCAGGTAGTTTCGTAGTAACCAAGCAAGTTTAATGACTTGTTTTTAATGCACTGGTAGGCCTTTTAATATCACGGAGGTTGGGACAAATCTTACACCTAGGTAAGGAATTAAACAGAACTGTGTACTGTAGGGAATGGAGGTGTGGCCTGGCGGTGAAGCGCTTGCCTAGCCCGGTGGCTAGGATCCCTAGCATTGCAAAAAAGCAAATATAACCTGTACGCTATACAAGAGTAGTATTAGAAGTTCGACAGTTGTATTGTGGTGATAGTTTTGCTCAGTGGTTCCGCCGCCTGCCTCGAAAGCACAAGGTCTTGAGTTCGATCCCCGGTACCCCCCCCAAAAAAAAAGTTTTTATGGCTTTATAGAATTTCAGAAAAGCATCTCTAAAGTTCTGGAGCTGCATACTTGTTGAGAACAGTATTTCTCATTAAAGTGATTTAATAACTTAAAAAAAAAGCAGGATTGTTTATCTGAATTTAAAGGAATCTTGTTGACTCAGTTACTTATAGGGGATTGGCTGTGCAAAATCTGTAGCATTTTTTTTTGCTCAGCACCAGGGATCAAACTCAGGACCTTGTGCTTTCGAGGGACGCCACTGAGCTGAATCCCGGCAAATCAGTAACATTTTTAAGATTTCTAAGATACTAATTTCAGTCTTTAAGAAAAAAAGCTATGAACATACCCTTTATACCTAAAAAACTATAAATTTATATGACATAAAACATAATTTGTTCCTTGTGTCATAACTTAATCATATAAATGCAGTAGTAAAACTTTTTAATCATTTAATTTGTATTTACAGCGTTGACATTTAATCCATACATCAGTATGAGTTAATGTGTAACAAGCTTTGGGAATTTAATCATGCCTGGAAACACTGGAGTTGTCAGGTCTTTTTTTTTTTTTTTTTTTTAACAGTGGAGGGCTTTCTGCAGAGCTACATCCCCAGCCCTTTTTTAAAATTTTGAGACACATCTTGCAAAGTCATCAGGATGCCCAGGCTGGGCTCAAGCTTTCCATCCTCCTGCCTCATCCTCCCAGAATGCTGAGACAACAAGTATGCGCCACCACACTGGGCATCAAATCTTAATATATTATTTGATAGGGTAATCTAATCTAAAACTACTTTTTAACTGCCCAGCCAATACTAGACTCTTATTTCAAATTTCAAAATTAGAAATGAGAAGTTTAGTCTTAAAATTTTAGAATTTCCATGACTTGTTGTGTAATTTGCCATCTGAAAACTCTACCTTTCGGAGCCAGGGATGGTGGTACACACCTGTAATCCCAGCCCTCAAGAAGCTGAGGCAGAGGGATCATCATGAGTTTGAGGCCAACCTGGGCTACACAGTGAATTCAGGGGCAATCTGGAATACATAGCGAGACTGTCTCAAATATCCCCCCCCAAGAAAAAAAATTGTGAATAGTAGTCTCACAAATTGAAGTTGAAAGATTTTTAATGGGATTTAGTTGCATATTCAGATGTTGAGATCCATGTTACTCTTTTTAAACTTTGAGTTAAAAGTTAATCTTTTTAAATAACATTCTTAGAATTACTTAAGTTTTTTGGGGTTTGTTTTTTTTTTTTACTTCTGGAGAGTTTTTCCTTTTTTATTGTGAAATAACCATATGTACTGAAAAGATACACATAAGATAAAAATAAAATATTCTTACAATACCATGCGGGACAAGACGGACATCAATTGACAGTATGCCAGAGGCCTTCCACTTCTTGCATCTCCCTATCTTACCATCTTACTCTAGGTATGTTATTTTGACAAAATATAGTTTCACTCATTTTTTGACCTTGCTTTAAGTGGATTTGCCTTGTATATGTTTTCTTTTGGGCTTTTGTTATATAATATGAATATAAGACTAAAATGAATGTTTTCTGCAGTTTTCAGTATTCTACAGTAGACTTTTGGGCTGTTCACAGTTTTTGTCTACTATAAACAATGATTTTATGAATGTTTGTTTTTAAATACACTAATGAATGTTTGGATAGTTTTCTCAAGGGTGTATACTTAGAATTTGAATTGTAGGAGCATAGGGAATATGTTAAGTAATGCCAAGCAATTTCCATAGTAGTGGTTTACTAGCTTTTATTTCTTTTATTAGTGTATAAGATTTCTAGTTCTATATCCTTTACCCCCAATAATGTTTGGTATCATATATTTTAATTCTAGCCAGTCTCATGGGCATATAGTTGAATCTCTCTTTCATCTCCATTTCATTGGCTATTAAAGAGGATAAATATCTTTTCATATCTTGGCCATTTGGATTTCATCTCTCGTGAAGTGCCTTTGGAACTTATTGCCCATTTTTCTGTTTAAATGCGTGTCTTTGGGTGTAGGAAAAGATTTTATGAACAAAACCTCAGTTGCCTGTGAACTAGCACAAACAATCAACAAGTGGGATCTCTTCTTATTAAAAGGCTTCTGC
>NW_004624794.1:9012020-9028671 GCF_000247695.1 Heterocephalus glaber | reverse complement strand
TTTTTTTTTTTGAGACAGGGTTGCTGTGTATCTCAGGCTGGCCTTGAACTCACTGGGTAGCCCAGGCTGGTCTCAAACTGGCAGCAATCCTCCTACCTCAGCCTCCCCCAAGTACTGGGATTATAGGAATGTGCCATCACTCCAGACTTACATATCCTTTTTAAAATGGAAATATCCAAATTCCCCAAAATAGGAACATTGGAGAATTTCAGTGAATAGTGATTGATGCAAGAGGTTGAATTTTTATGACAAAGTTGACATTATTGGGGAAAGGAACTTTTTGTGATTCAAGCTCAATTATCATTTAAAGAAGAATCAGTTGAGGATGTTAGAGGAAATTATAAAGTGGTAAGAACATGCATGAATAGTTTTAGGAATAGTTCCAATTATGGTCACACCTATGTTTGTAAATGAATATAATGCCTAAATAAATGGGCAAGAGTGAGTGAAATTCTTATCTGAAATGAAGACATTATTATAAATTTAGTTAGCTATACCTAGATAACTATTCAAGTGGAAACCAGGTTACCTCTGCATGGGGAAAAGCGAATTTGTGAAGAAAAATGATTATATAAATTGGTTTCTTTTAAATAATTTGCCCTTAAGAAATAATGGACTGGTGGAAGGATATAGTAATGGTAAATTATTAACAGATTATTTCTTTTCTCTGTGTGTATGTGTGTGTGTGTGTGGATGTGTTACTGAGGATTGACCTTTTCACACTGCGCTACGTCCCTTTTTCTATTTTTTTGAGACAGTGTCTCACTCGGTTCCCAGGCCGGGCTCCCACTTGTGATCCTTCTGCCTTACCTTCCTAGAGTGCTAGGATTACAGGTGTGCACCACCACTGACTGACAAATTATTTCTTTAATTATCTGCTAAATCTTGTCTAACGTCATTGTTTATCCACTTCTTGATTGTTAATTAACCACATAGTCATAAATCATGTCCCCAGTGGAGAGAGTGGAAGAACTTTATATGATGAATGAAAAACCTACGCAGTGTTTTATTGGTTTCTTGCATGACTGCGAGATCTGTCTTCAGTTCACAAAATCACCACCTAGACAACAGAGATCTAGAGAAACTTTAAGCCTTAGTTTCTTTTACTTCCCCTATTTAGTCAGGTTGCCAGAACTAGGAGCCTTGGAAATAGTTTATTGTTGCTATTGTCGTCTACAGAAATACTTAGTAATTCTGAGCTGGGGATGTAGCTCAGTGGCACCATGCCTGCCTGGAAAGCACAAGTTCCTGAGTTCAATTCCTGGTTCTGCCAAAAAAAAAAGAAAAGAAAGTCAGGCTGACTTAGTAATTCTGAGAGTCTAAAGTCAGGAGCCAAAAACTTAACTTTTCCTTTTCTCGTAGGGTGAGATAAGCCATGGCTTTCTATATCAGAAGTAGAGAAAACAAGAGGGAAAGAAATAAGAGTGAAGAAATCTAGTATCTGTGCATGATAACATAGCAACAGTTTTTATAGCCACAGTAATAATAGCTGTAACTGCAAATAGTTAACTTGAATTTAATTACTCTGTGCTGGAGCTAGAAGATGCCTTTAAAACATGGTATCACTAATGTAAATTTTTTTTTTTATACCAGGGATTGAACTCAGGTCCTTGTGCTTGCGCAGCAGGCGGCGAAACCACTGAGCTAAATCCCCGGCCCTAATGTAAATTTTTAAATGAATTAAGTACGAATTGGTCTGTAAAGTAATTTATTCACAAGAGTGTATTCTAGTTTTGTGGAAGTTTTGTTTGTTTCTGGAAGAAAATGTTGCCCAAAAGGCCAACTGGAGTACATAGTGCTCTTTGACTTTAAACAAGTTGTTAACTTTAGCTTTTACTTCATCTTCACAGTAGGAATAACAGTGCTCATTTTTCAGTCATTCTGATAATTAAATGAAATAATACTAAAGTAATAACTAATTTAGTATAAGAGCTTAGTAGAGAGTAGCAATCATGTTGTTACCAACTACTATCTCCATCTCTTCAGTGCTCAGTCTCTAGTGCCCTATCAACTATACAAACCATACAGTATCTTGGTCTTACCTTTCAGTGACCCTCATGACTTTACCTCTGTGTTTAATCTGCTTAAATTCCACGTGCAGCCATTGTACATACCCCTTCCCCTCTTTTGCTTTCTTGTATGTACAAGATTGCAGAAATCTCAGCTCTGATTATATCAACACAAATATGCTGCCCAGTCTTATTCTAAATTTATACTTACTAACCTTAGTAGACAGATCACTTCCCAGGATTCACACTGTATTCCCATTCCTTCTCTTTTCCTCACACCTTCAACACTTCCTCCTCCTCCATCTTTATCTTCTGCCTGTTAACCTTGCTTCCCTTCCCCCCCCCCCCCCAGTACTGGGGATCAAACTCAGGGCCTCGCAAATGCTAGGCAAGTTCCCTACCACTGAGCTACATCCCAGCCCACCCTTGCTTTCTTTTTACCTAAGACAAGAATAGCAAGTGCTGTTGCACAGTAGGCTATCTACAGTAAATAGTAGACAAAAGAGAATATTGATGCATATACCCAGTTACTTGCATTTGTGCCCCAAACCACTAACTTTTTCATGGTCAATGTAGATAATCTTTTTTTCCCCTCCATGCTGGGGATTGAATCCAGGGAATGTTGAGCCACATCCTCAGCCTTTTTTATTTTGAGACAGGGCCTCACTAAGTTGCCCTGGACATGTACATGTCAGCATTCTCTATGCACCCTGTGCCCATGATGTGACCCTCGTACTTCAGCCTTGAACTTCTGATCATCCTGCCTCAGTCTTCTAAGTAGCTGAAATCACCAGTGTATGCCACTGCGCCAGGCAGATGAACTACTTAATATTTGTGTAAAATCACCCTTCTACTCTTGTACTTTTCATTCCCCCCCCCCACTGTTTTTTGAGACAAGGTCTCATTGTGTAGTTCAGGCTGGCCTTGAATTCACTGTGTAGCCCAGGCTGCCCTCGAACTTGGGCAGTCCTCCTGCCTCAGCTTCCCAAGTGCTGGTATTACAGGCATGTACCACCTCACCTGGCTTATCCCCTCTTCAAGATTCAAAGACATTACTCCTACACTTTAGTCCTTAGTTTTTTTTTAAATGGATTTTTCATTTGCTTGCAGATATGCTGTTATTTCTCCCCTCTTAAAGACAAAGACAAAACACAATGCTATAACTATTTCTCTACCTGTTGTCCCATTTCTGTCCTTCCCTTTACAGCAAATCTACTTAAAAGATGTCTATACCACATGTATCCAGTTTTAAAAACCTGCTTCATTTAAGTTCTGATTTCCGTGATAAGAAACTGTTCTTATCAAGGTTACCAAAGACTTATGTTGCTAAATCCAGTGATTTTTTTTTTCAGTGATTAGTTTTTAATCTCCGTTGTACTTGCCTAGTCGGCATAATACGGCACAGTCTGTTCTCTATGAGGCATTTTTTTCACTTGACCTTATCCAAATGTTGGAGTGCTCAGGCTCCTCACCTCTCTTTCTATCTCTTTCTCTTTGTTTCTTTCTTTTCTTTTTTTTTTCTCCAGGGATCGAACTCAGGACCTTGAGCTTGTGAGGCAAGCACAGTGCCATTGAACTAAATCCTCGGCTCTTCTCTTCGTTTCTTAAAAATTGAGTCTGTCTCTCTCCCTCGTCCCTCCCTCCCCCCCACTAAGATATGACCTTCCTGTTGCCCACCCTGGTTCAGGCGACCCTTCCACACAGTCTCCCCATCTTCCCTCAGTGATGGGACTATAGGCATACAACACCAGGGCCTGGCTTAATAATCTCATCCAGCTCATACTTTGAAATACTTTCTATACATTACTGACTCCTTTCTCTGCCTGTACCTCTCCTCTGAGCTCCTGATCAGTATAGCAAATTGCCTCTTTCACATCTCCACTTAAAGTGATGACCACTCAGCATCTCAGTTTAGTGAATTCCAAACCTATTCTTCCATTGGCCTTCTCCTTCTAATTGAATGACAACTCCATACTTCTAGTTGGTAGGACCAAAAACTTTGGAATCATCCTTAATTCTTCTTTTTCACTCATATCTGATAATGCGATTTGAACCTACCAGTTCTATTTTCAAAATAGATCCAGAATTTGACCTCGTATCACCTCTACTCTTCTATTCTGGTCCATTATTTCTCACTGCTACTCTTTTCAAAGGCACTTTGAAGTTTCTATTTCTTGACTCCAATTTGGTCTTTTAGTTGATCCTCCTCCTCAGTTTAATTGAATGTGTCTTTATAGTGAAAAAAATAAAATACATGGCATACGTGGGTGACAAATTTTCTTAGTGAACCCATGGTTTTTTGTTTTCTGTTCTGTGGTGCTGGTGATTAAATTCAGGGCCTTGGGCATGGTAAGCATGTGCTTTATCAATAAACTATAGTACATCCCTGGCCCAGCCTTCGTTTTCTTGATTGCTTGACTGGCTGTATCATTCCAAAGTTAGAATCTTTTTTCCATAGAACTTTGGATTTGTTTGGGTTTTTGTTGTTGTTGTTTCTCTCTCTACAGTTACTGCTTTGTTTTCTAACATTCTAGTATTGCTGTGCCAATCTGGAATCTTTCAGAATTCTTTACTCCTGAAATTCACAAATGTGATAGATTACATTTACATATTTGTTTCTGTTTTCTAACACTACCCTTCTCTGTGGACCTTGTGAATCTGAATAGCAACAGTCTTTAATCTAAAAACTTTGTTTTTTCTCATTGCCCTTTAGATTTTTTTATTTTTTTTGACAAGGTCTGGCTTTGTAGTGCAGGCTGGCCTTGAACTCACTTTGTAACCCAGCCTGGCGTTGCATTTGTGATGCTTCTCCTACCTCACCCTGCTGAGTGCTGGGATTACAAGCGCACATTACCATCACCAGCCCTTCAGATTAGTTTCTATCTTGTTTTTATTCTTCCTTTCTCTACCATTTTAAAAAATTCTTTTGGAGGCCCAGTATGTAGCTTAGCCGTACAGCGCCTGCTTGACAAGCTCGAGGTCCTGAGTTTGATCCCCAGTGCCAAAAAAAAAAATCCTTTTGGATATATTCACCCTGTTTTCTCTCTTTCTCGAATTTTCGTCTCTTGTCTCTTGGCTCTGTCATTGGGGAGGTTAAAATATAAAGCTAAGCACAAGGAAGAATACCACTGGAAAGCAACTTAAAAAGTCAAGATTAAATTTAGACTGCTGGGTAAAGATAGCAGATTGGACAGGTTTTTACTTTTACTCCCTGCTGGTAACTCCTACCAAAACTAACTGAGCAGTACTTTTTTAAAAAGGCATAAACCCCCAAAAAATGACAAAGTAGATTTGGAAAGGAGATAGCATCCACAAAATTTTGGAGGCTGAGGAGCAAATAAATGTGTTTAAATGATTTCTTAGCAGAATTGGGAGAGCTAGAACCAAAGTAGGCAGCCAGTATAAAGCAAAGATGTAAACTTAGTTACATCCCTAAATTCCCAAGAGATATAGGAATTGGCATCAACGGGTACAAGACTAAAAAATGGAGGGTTAACTCAATATTGCTTAAACAAGTGAGATTTTCAAATCCCTCATGCATTTCTCAAAACTGGTTGCCCTCATTCTCTGGAGTAGGAGTAGAATAGAGGTGCTAGAGAAACTGGGCACAGTTAAGAGTAAGAAGGCATTTAGTAAATGTATGCGTACTGGATGCTGAGACATCCTTGTTGAGAACATATTAATCTTTTCCTCTTAATGGTAGGTTCTTTTAACAGACATTAATGTCAAATTTTGTTAAATGTCATTTTAGCAACTATATATGATTGTAATTTTTCTCTTTTATTCTTTGTAACAGCCCCTTTGTGTCAAATTTACATGCTGTAAAATTTGATCATTTCAAGTGCATGTGCAATACAATGATAGTTGTGCAGCCCTCACCATAGTCCAGTTTTAAAACAATTCCATCATCCTTGGGCCAGGGGTTTAGCTCAGTGGTTCTGCCTCCTGCCTTGCAAGCATAAGGACCGGAGTTCAATCCCCGGTACCAAAAATTAAATAAATAAATAAAAGAATTCCATCATCCTAAAGATTCCTTGTGCCTAGTCAGTCAGTACTTGCTCCCACCCCCAGTCCTAGAGAATCTACTTTGCTTTTGGGTGGGGGGTGGTACTGGTGGGTTTAAGAACTTCCCACTGACCTACATCCCTGGGCCTTTTTAAAATTTTGAGACAGGGCCTCACTAAGTCATTAAGTTACCTAGTCTGGGCTCAAACTCTCAGTCCTCCTGTGTCAGCCTCCCAGAGTGCTAGGATTACAGGTGTGCACCACTGCATAGTTCCTTTGTTTTTAATGTGTAGATTATTATACTGATAATTACCTGATATCTAAATATTCATATATTTTTAGAAACCTTAAATGTCAAACAATTGCAGCTTCACTTTCTGAGGTTTCAGTTACCCTTAGGTGGGATCTGAAAGTATTAAATGGAAAATTCCAGAAATCAGCAATCCATAGTTTTTAAATTGTATGCCATTCTGAGTAGTGTGATAAAATCTTTTTTCTTTTTTTTGGTACCAGGGATCAAACTCAGGACCTTGCGCTTGCGAGGCAGGTGGCGCTTGCGAGGCAGGTGGCGGCACCACTGAGCTAAATCCCCGGGCCCAATGTTTTTTATTTTTTGTTTTTGTTTTTGTTTGTACTGTGTGATAAAATCTTACACCATTCAGCTGTATCAGTCCAGGACAGGGATCATCCTTATATACACTACCTGCCCTTTAGTCACTTGGGTGCCATCTCAGATCCACTGCCAGTATCAAAATATTGCAATGTTTATGTTAAAAAACTTTCTCCTAGTAGCGTACAGCTGTCCAAAAATGCCTCCTCATTCACCTCACATCATCATGTAGGTATTGTACCAGTTTTAAGTCGTCACAAGAAGGGTGAGTATAGTACAGTAAGATTTTAAGAGTCCACACTCATAACTTGTTACAATCTACTGGGGTTTTTTTTGTTTTTGGGGGGTTTTTTTGGTACTGAGGATCGAACTCAGGACCTTGGGCTTTCGAGGCAGGCACTGGAACCACTGAGCTAAATTCCCAGCCCTACGATCTACTGTTTATAAATGTACTACTTTATCATTTATTGTTGCTAAACTCTTTAACCGTGCCTAATTTTTAATTAAACTTTATTGTAAGTGTGAATGTATAGAAAAAAACATGGTGTATATAGGATTTGGTACTATCCACAATTTCAGGTAGTCACTGGAGATTTTGTAATATGCTCCATGGATAAGAGGGAACTATTATATTTTATATTTATCTAGATCAGCTTGAACAATTAGCTAGTAACTATAATGGGTTCTTAACATGAAATTCCTGGATGATTTCAGGGAATCATTGATCCCCTGAAATTATAAACAAGTTTTGTTATATGTATAAACATTAAGGGGGAGAATTTGTAGATTTTATTAGTTTTCTAAAACAGGTGAGGGCCGGGGATTTAGCTCAGTGGTTTCGCTGCCTGCTGCGCAAGCACAATAACCCGAGTTCAATCCCGGTACCAAAAAAAAATAAAAAATTAAAAAATAAAATAAAACAGGTGAATAAAAACTTCCTTCTCTATGGCTAAAATAGAAACTTTAATACAATATGTCTTTTTACTTTTCTCTTTGCCCTATTTTCTAGTTTTGATGTAATTTGAGGTTATCTGTTAGATTGTCATTACATTGCTTATATTTTTAGAATCTTTTAAGAACAGCCTTATTAGCAATACTGATTTAGGTAAAACTTTTAAGGTTTTTTTTTTACCACTCATCACTCGTGAATTTGTTTGGCTGAAATTTTTCCACCAAGGGAAGGGAGAGGAAGGAAGGTTGGTTGGTTTCTGTGGATTGTTACTCTGAGGTGCATATCTGCTTATATGTCTTTTGTTATCTCACATGTGTAATTTTTTTCCCTCACTAGATATCTTTTCCATTATATTATTTAAACATTTTGTTGTTCTCCAGTATTTTCTGCTACATGTGACGTATTAGATACCATTAGATTCTCTTTTCTATGTAAAGAACATGTTATTGGTAAGCTTTCCCACAACTTCGCATCTGAACGAACTCTTATAGGGCTTTTTTTCTTTCAACATTCCTCTTATACTGTTATTTGTCCTCTGTTTTTTTGTCTTCTCGTCCAGCTTTTAAACTTTCTGCCTGGATTTTGAGAGAGTTGTCAAATCGATCTTCTGGTTTGCTAATTTAGAATATCTGTCCCTTCTATTTGATATTTCTGAGTTTTTAGGGGGTTTGGTGGAGATACATATTTCCTTTATTTTCAAAAATATATCAGTGAAAAACACATCTTCCTCTCCATTCTGTCATCACGCCCCAGCTTCTTATGCTTACTTCCAGAGATAATGCATATGTAAGCATATATAAAAGTTCCTATGTTGGTTTTGTTTCTAATTATTTCTTTAACTCACTGTTCGTGTTTTGTCATAGAATACAAATTAGCGGGCCGGGGATTTAGCACAGTATTTCTATCGCCTGCTTTGCAAGCGCAAGGACCCAAGTTTGATCCCCAGTACCAAAAAAAAAAAAAAAAGAATACAAATTAGATTTCAATAAATTATTCTGTGCCCTATAGTGATTTAATTTGTGTGGGTGTGAGTTCTGATTGTTAATCTTGATCTTTCAATCTGCCAAGTCCTCATAGAGCCCTTTTATTTTCTTTTATCTACTGAGATATATAAGTGAAAGACTAGAACAATTGTATTTTGGCATCTGATGTGTTTCCTTTCAACAGTGATTTAGGTCATTGTCCAGGTTCCAGTTACATGCCTCATTCCCCAATATGACTGACAATATTAAGGGTGCTCATTGAACAGTTTCTGTGTATGTGGGAGGGACTCTTTCTGGTTTTAAAGGGTTGAATTAATTGCTTTGGCCAATCAGTTAAAATAGAGCACAGTTAAATTTCCTAATTGCCATTGTTTATTAATTTGTATTTTATGGCACCCTAAGTTTGCTCTATGGAAGATACTTTCTGAAGTCTAGACTCTTGGTACATCCTTTGTCATCTTCCTCACCCCTAGGAAAATAGATATTTGAAGTTAAGGGACAATGCATTGAAGTTATGAACTTACAGGATTTCTGAGATGAGTTGATCTGCATTTGAGTGCATAATGAATCCCCAAATCTGATGCCTAAAATTCACCCCTTTCCTCAATTCTTTTTTTTTTTTTTTTTTTGGTACCAGAGATCGAACTTGGGGTCCTTGCCTTTGAGCAGCAAGCAGCATAACCACTGAGCTAAATCCCCGGCCCCCTTTCCTCAGTTCTTTATATTTTGCCTCATATTTTTTTAGTTTTATTGTTCTTGTTTTTGTTAATATGTTTGTAATGCATGTAATTACATTCATTTTGGGGAATTGGTATATATATTTTTTATATCTTTTTTTTTTTTGATACTGGGGATCGAACTCGGATCCTTGAGCTTGTACAGCAGGTGACGAAACCACTGAGCTAAATCCCCGGCCCATATATTTTATATCTTGATATTTTTGATACCATTGAAATACTTTTGATTCCATCTGCTACTTCTCTGAATCTCTGTCATAACCACCATAGCCCGGACTTGTTCCCTCTAACCTACCCCTCTCATGGTCCCTTTTTTTAGTATAGACTGCACTACTGCTCAAGGAATCTTTTCAAAACACAAAATTATGCTATTTTCTTAAAAGTAGTTTTCAGTTCTTAGGAAGACTTGAATCTCTTACCTGATTTTTGGTGCCATAGTCAGCTTTGTTTCATATTGCACATTCCCTTCTTCCCATTATTTCTCTTATACTTTCCCTTTTTTGTTCCATAAACACACGTGCAAATTTCTACCTCAGAAACTTCACCCTGCCCTTGTTCTGTATTCATCTTCAAATCTCAGTTCAGATGTTATATAGTCAAGGAAGTTTTCTTTGATCTTCACAGTTTTCTTTAATCCTCATTTTTCACATTTTTCATTCTTCATGGGAGTAATAACTGCTTATATTGTACAGAATCCTTGTGAGGATTAACTAAATTAATACATGTTGTGGTACCTGGCTTATGCTTGAATCAAGGAAGGAAGGAATCAAACCCCCTTATAGTAAGTTTCATTAAATGGTATCATTATAAACTCTCCTATCCTTACTGATTTTCCTTCTGTTACGTTCTCAAGCTCTGTTAATCCTGATTTGTTCTCAGGATCGTGCTCTTTCTCAGTCTTTTTTTTTTTTTCCAGACAGGGTCTCACTATGTAGTTCAGGCTGGGCTTGAAATCACTGTGTACCCCAGGATGGCCCCCAAGTCTCGGCAATCTTCCTGCATCAGCCTCCCAAGTGCTGGGATTACAGGCTTATGCCACCACATCCCACATCTTTCTCAGTCTTTACCGTCATACCCATGATTTATTAAGTCTTTGCTTCTTGCTTTAGATCCAGCCTTCTCAATAATTCTCAGTAAAAAGAACTTTTCTTCCAAGATTCATATTGCTTCTACAGATGGTATATTTTCCTAAAACGGAGATCTGATATATGTCCTTGTTACATTTTTAAGCACCTTTATATTTCTTTCTGAAGCCTAAATTTAACAGAGGTCTTGTATCCCTATCCCCATGCTTCTCCTGATGCTTTTGGGGGTGACTTGTTACACTTCTGCCTAGCCTGTCCCCTGGCCCCTTATTACTCTTCTCTAATACTTCGATCACCAGGCAAATACAAGATCACCCATTCCCCCCTTTTCTGTGCCATTTCATAAGATATCATTGAAGAGAATTTCTCAGTATTTCTTAGTATGACTAGGTGTTAGACACTATGCTACGTACCAGGAAACAAAAGGGAGCATTCCAGGCAAGGTTGTTGAGGACAGTAACACTTAAGCTACAGCCTGATGCAATAGAATTAGCCACATGAAAAGGATATCTAGGAAGATGTCTAGTTCTTGGCCTCAGGGTCTCTGCAGTCTGTCAGGGAAGCAGGCCAGCTACAAAAACCAAAACCTTTGTCCTGGCCCACAACACTTGCATCAACTCATTTGAAATGTGATCCATTAATTGTCATCCAGTTACACAGTCAAGTTCCTTTGGATTGGGAGTTAGGGGGCTTTCCACAAGATTCCATTGAGTTATAATCCTATTCCCCTCCACTACTCTTTATATGGCTTTTCCTGAAGAAATGAAGAGTGCAATGAATTGAGAACAAAGTTGCAAAAGAAAAAACCAACAGCTGTGAAGTCTCAAGTGTCAGTGAGAAGGGTCAACCAACTCAGCCCCACTCTCCTTTCATTTTTGCTTCCCTGCTAAATTTACATTTACTTCATTTATTCAGTTTGTAGTGAGTGGCAGATTAACAAGTTTTCTTCCCCGTTGAACATTTTTAGCCAATAGTGCCACGACATTAAGTATAGCATTAGAGCTGGGATGAGGCAGGATGATCGTTAAGTTAGAGGGTAGCCTGACAATTTATCAAGACTCTGTCTCAAAATTAAAAGGACTGGGGATGTAGTTCAGTGATAAGGCTTTTGCCTACAAAGCCCTGGGTTCAGTCCCTAGTACCACTAATTTTTTTTTTTTTTTAAATCCAGCTTTAGGAAGTTCATGCTGACACCATTGTGTGAAACTTAATTAGAGATGAGGGGGAAACTGGCAGTGGTGATGTCAGAGGTTGGGAAAGAGGAAATGTAGACTTTTAACTAGTTTTGTGCTCATCAAGTTTTATATTTTACAACTAGATATCAGAATCTTTTCCTTCTGTGTCACTTGTATATAGTAAATTATTTGTTGATTACCTGAAAGGTACTTTTTATGAAAATTTTACTTGTCAGAAAATGTATAGTTGAATAACTTGATAAATATTTAAAGAGAAGACAGTATAACTGAATACAGTGTGAAGGATATTTTATTTTCTCAGATGAGTAATAATGAGTTTAGACAAGGCTTTTTTGGCCACACTGTGAAATGTTTCAGGATTGCTCTTGCAATTTTTTTTTTTTTTTTTTTTTTGGTACCGGGGAACGAACTTGGGTCCTTGTGAATGTGTTTTGCTTGATAAAGGGACCATTATTATTGTTTTGCTATTACATCACCATCTAAAATTTCATATTGGCCAAGCGTGGTGGCACATGCCTGTAATCCAGCACTCAGGAAGCTGAAGCTGTAGAATCACCATGAATTCAAAACCAGCCTGAACTACATAGTGAAACCCTGTCTCAAGATAAAATTTCAACTTGCTTTTTTGATTTTGTTTCTTTGTATCATTCTCCCTAAATTCTTGTTTTCTTTAGTCAGTGCCCCCTCTCTAACTCTGTCTGAAATTACAGTTAAGGAAGGCCATGTCTGAGTAAATCTGTGTGTGCAGTGATGCCTTGGTTGTTGATCAGCTCCAGGCTCCAACTTTCCACTATGACTTGAAAAAACTGTATGGGCTGAGAGTAAGTCACATGTCGTGGCTCCCCGCAGACACAAATGGGTAGTGCTTCAGTCTAAGCACCACTCTTACCCATACAACACATGGTGCTTGTGTTAGTGCATTAGAACATTTGTCATTGTTCCCTCCCTTTTTTTTTTTGCACTTTATTTGTGTAGAAATATCATAACCGTGGCTCCAAAGAAAGTGATACCAGCAGTAAAGCTAAGAGGAAAACTATGAGAACCATGGAAAAGAAAGAAATTATGAACTTTGTTAAACTCCTGGAAAAATGAATTTATAAATGTAAGTTTTCGGCCTCCAGAACCAATTATTTGGTTTTACATTATTTCTTACAGGAAAAATATGTTCAGTTCTCAAACCTTTCGGTGTTCAAAAATGATTTTTGGAATGAGTTGAGTTCGACAGCCAAGAAGGTATCACTGTATAGATTGAGCATCCCTAATCTGAAAATGTAAAATCCAAACCTTTTTGAGCACTGACATGATTCCACAAGTACAAAATTCCGAACTTGAACTCATGTAACAGGTCAAAGTTAACGTACAGGCAAACTAACAGTATTGAATACAATTACTTTCAGGCTGGGTGCAAATGTATATGAAATATAAGTGAAATTTGTGTTTGGACTTGGATCCTATCTGTTCCCAAGATACCATATTTCAAAATCTGAGATACTTTTGGTCCCAAACATTTTGGATGAGGGATACTCTACCTGTATAAGTAATCCAAGGGGAAAAATCAAGTAAAGTTGAGTAGAAGAAACAAGTTAAGTTGGAGTGAGAGAATCTCTTTAGCTAAGCAAGGTTTTAAACCTATAATTATAGGAGAAAGTGAGAGTTTATGGAGGCACGCTGAGCTGGGGTTCAAAGAGCAGGTCTAGGGGCCGGGGATTCAGTTCCATGGTTCCGGCGCCTACCTCGCAAGCGCAAGGACCCGAGTTCAATCCCTGGTACCAAAAAAAAAAAAAAAAAAAGAGCAGGTCTGTAGAAATCTTGCGTTTTAAAGCTGTACTCTTAAGTGGAAAATCCAGAATCTACTCACAGTCATCTTACTTTCAGGGTCTTTGCAAAGAGTCTGCATTGTTGAAAAGATGGCACTCATTTAATAGTTAATTAAACCTTCTGTTCAAGTCACACATAATAGCTTATTCCAAATATACTGTTACCTCAGACTTTGTTTCACCATGAGTTATTGTGTAGTGCTAGATATAGAGCAGAAGCTGTACTACCCGTAGGAATGTCAAGAAAAGAAAAATACCAACTGTAACTCTTTCCTAGTTTGATGCTTTTGCATGTATGCTGTTTATAAATAGACTGATTTCCCCCCCGCCATCCTGTTGATGTCTGGTTGTTCTTACTTTTGCTCTAAGCAGTCATTCTTTCATTTTATTGTAAGTGGATTTATTGCCTAATTTAATTCCCTAGATATTAAACACTGGTTGGTACTCTTTGAAGTAGCTTAGTATCTTTTTCCACTGTGGGTTTTATTCAAATACCAACTATATGTAGGGCGCTGTGTTAAATTGTGTGGGAGTTACAAAGATGATTTACATGTAGATCTTTCTCCTGGAATTTTAAAAATTCTAGATTTTAAGAGGAAGATCAAATTCATACTGGGTGGGGTAGGTTACAGTGGTTAGTTTTGTGTTACTGGGCTTAGATATTGGGTCAGACATTCTGGATGTTTTCTGTGAAGTGTTTTATTTTGCTTTTTGCTTTTGCAGTACTGGGGATTGAACCTTGGGCCTTTGCACTGAGTTATATCCCCAGCCCTTTTTTGTTTTGAGACAGGTTCTTGCTAAATTACCCATTGTTAGCTCAAACTTTCCATCGTCCTGTCTCACCCTTCCAGAATTCTGGGATTGTAGGCCTTTGCCACCCAGCTCTGTAAAGATTTTTTTGTGTGTGAAATTAACATAAATAAGTAAATTTTGGGTAAATTGGATTGTCCTCCATAATGTGGGTGGACTTTGTCTAATCAGTTAAAGGCTTGAAGAGAACACTGATCTACAAACAAAAAAGAATTCTGTTAGTCTACTCTTCAGATTTTGGGTTTATTTGATCTATTGAGTAAACCATCCAATTTTCTTCTGCTCTTCATACCATGGTCAATACAGAGGACTTCTTTCTCCCTACCAAGCCAGCACCTCTGACAGCAGACACGGGCTGAGTGCCCCACAATTGGAAGACCAGTTCCAAAAGTGCCCCCACCCACACATTTTAGATCCCAGTTACAAGCCTCAGATTTTACCTGTGCTTCTGACTGACCAACTGTATATCGAGTTTCCTACAACCCTCTCCTTGGGTTTGCTTAATTTACTTGAATGGCTCACAACTCAGGAAAACATATTTACTGGTTCATTATAAAGGATATTACAGAGGAGACTGATGAAGAGACACTTAGGTAAAGATATAGGAAAGGAATGTGGAGCTTCTATGCCCTCTCTGGTATGCCACTGTCACCCTCCTAGAGCAGCTCTGAGACAGAAGATTAGGGTGTGGCAAAGCTGGCTGAGGTAATAGATGTGAGATGTTAATTACAAAATCCCAGGACACATCCACAGAACAGTTCCCAAAGCCATGCATGTGAACTTCTCTTGAGAACTTGAGCAGGTTTTCAGTAGGATAGCCCAGATCTGACATCAGCCTGTGGAGTGGATGTTACAAAACTTGACATTGAGTTTTTGCCACTGGGTTCCCTCTTCGATGTATAGTCCACCCTCATGCTGTAGGGTGTACTTTCCTACCTTTAATAAAACTTTTTTAATTGTTTGTGCTTGGCTTGACCAGTTCTTTGCTCAGGACAGAAAGAACCTAGAAACCACCACCAAAAGGAGACTCCAGCACCCTAAAACCCAGTCACACGTCTACATAATCACCTCTCTGGCATTTTCCCCAACCCTGTCCTTTTAGATTTTTATGGAGACTTCATTTTATAGGCATGATTGAACCACGGACAACTATGTATATTGAAATGTGTGACTGGACATAAAGGGTATGATCTGTAGATTGACACTGTGGGGAACCCAGCAAGGCCTGGTTGTTGGGCATTCTGTTTGGCCTCCCTGTTAGCATTTCTCCTCTGCGGGTATAGGGCAGAACCCTGTCAGACAAGGGTGGGTTAGAGAATTTAAAGACAGGGAAGATTAGCGTTTCTGTGAACAGCTTTGAGGAAGAGAAATTCTAGTTTCTATGACCTGCCTTGGGAGTCAGAAACTATGGGTGAAAGCTAAAATATATATACTACAAGCAGGCCTTCAAAATCCCATGAGCCAATTCCTTGAAATCTTTACATACATACATGCTTCCTGTTCTGTGTATCTGTGTATGCCTCTCTTTGTCTCCCCCAACCCTAATTCGAGTAGTATTTAAATTTTGAATCTAGCATCATTTAGGTGTGCCAAGGAGCTATGATAGAAAACAAAGGAATCTGACCAGTTCACTGAGAATGAGTTTGATTGGAATGTAAATTTGGATAAGCCAGGGGGCTTTGTGCCTGTAATCCCAACAATTCAGGAGGTCTACCAAGAGGATTGCAAGTTTGAGACCAACCTGAGATTGTCTCAAAATAAATAAGATGAGCTGAGGATGCAGCTCAGTTAGCCTTGCCTAGCTAGCATCCTCTAGGCCCTGTGTTTGATCCCCAGTACTGGAGGGGAAAAGACTGTGGTCATAAATACTAACCTACATTTCATTTTGAACATACCCAGCCTTAGTTACTTGGTTTATTTTGTTGGTCTGTCTTGGCTAATTCAGTCTTTTATTTATTGGTCTTATATTTTGGTACTCAGCAGACTTGTTTCTGTTCTCTGCCAATTGATATTAGAATCTAATTTGTAAGTTTTAGTATGTCAAAAAGTTAGGGCTTTGGGAAAATTTTGGCAATAAATTAGCTATTTAAGTATATGTGTTAGCTTCCAGCCCTGTGACAATACTGAGACAGAACTCAGAGGAGGACAGATTTATTTTGGCTCATGGCTTTAGTCTATGGTCAACTGGCTCCATTGCTTGGCAAATGGAGCAAGGCAAAAACATTATGGCAGAGGGAAGCTGTTTACATCATGGCAGCAAGGAATTCTAGAGAGCCAGAGAGGAAGGGGCCAGAAATTAGAGGTAATCCCCCCAAGGACATTCATCAATAATTCACTCTCTTCTACTACCTAAGTTTTCATCACTCCCAATAATGCCGTCAACGGGGATTTAGCTCAGTGGTTTCACTGCCTGCTGCGCAAACGCAAGGACCCGAGTTCAATCCCCA